>OY482672.1:70809671-71409671 GCA_960531455.1 Urophora cardui | reverse complement strand
GGTTTCGCTGTTAATATTCATTCCAAAGTAAACAAAATCAAAGGAAATGTGGTTACTTTGTTAAAATTGCAGCCTTGTTGTTTTTAAAGTCCATATACATACATACCTTTCTTTTTGTTTCTTATCTATTCCATATAACGTCAAGCAACGAATTCTCAGTGTATCTAACAAAGATTATAATATTCCAATGACACATCTGACCGATATGTTGCGTACACATTTTCTTTCGTGCTCCTCTAATACATTCATCGTGCGCATCGAGGCGGCATCAATGTCGGCGCATATCACAGTAATATGCTCATTATTCCAGCAAGGCACTGTTGTTATACTCAGCTGTACTAGTACACAGAGTATTATAGTTTTGATTTCATAACGGTGGATTGTAACAGAATGAAATAATCGAGATAGATATTGACTTATATATATCAAAATGATCAGGGTGAAAAGAGGAATCGATTAAGCCATGTCTGTCCGTCCGTCTGTCCGTCTGTAAACAATCTAACTCGCGCAAAAATTGAGATGTTTTGATGAAATTTGAAATGCAAGTTGGTATCGAGACTGGGACGGTTGGTATTGAAAATGGGCGAAATCGGACCATGACCACGCCCACTTTTCCTATATAGAAAATATCGGAAATTTGATATCTCAGTCACTATTAAAGCTAGAGTGATGAAATTTTACCCACGTGTTGAGCTCAGGCCCCTAAGAAAAAGGTTGATGAAATTTTGGAAAATGGGCGGTGCCACGCCCACTTATTAAGGGTCAAACATTGAAAGTTTTATATGTCATAACTCAGAAACCGTTGAAGATATATCGATGAAATTTGGTATGCGTGATTTGCTTACTTAGGCAAATGTTTTGACGGAAAATTGTCAAAATCGGTTGACGGCCATGCCCACTTTTATATATATGTGTATTATAAAGTGGCCTAATAAAAACATTTTAAGCGATATCTCTGTCAAATATAAAAATATATCATTTAAATTTTATAGCAGGAGTCCAACTGCGGACATAAAACGAAAAACACAAAAAATTTGGAAAATGGGCGTGGCACCGCCTCTTTTTAGACAAAGGAATATATGAGATTTTGGAGCCTATAACTCGACAAATAATTGAGATATTATGACGAAACTTGGTTTATAAACTTCTATAACTTGTGTTAATAGACACGCAAAAATTTATTGAAATCGGTTTAAGACCACGCCTACTTTTTAACAAAGATATTTCTGGAACACACTTTAAGAATTTGTAACGTGTCATCTTTGTAACTAGAAGTCATAAAGGAATGAAATTTTGCACAAAGAATAATATTCATATGCTTAGTTGGATGACTGATAAAAATTATGAAAATGGGCGTGGCTACACCTACTTTATGCAGCACTCGCTTTCTATAAATCACACCGTATTTCCATCAAACGCAAACAAACAATGAAAGCATACAGCTGAGTATCTAATGTTCGATTCCACTCGAATTTAGGCTTCCTTACTTGTTGTTGTTGTGGTTGATGGCATTCTCGACGAGCCACAACGCAATGAATAAACTTAGGAGGCAGCAAGCAGCATCAGCAACTTGTAGTGCAGACGGTGCGCGGATGGCAACATCAGCCAGTCAGTAGCATCTAAGTTGACAGTCAATTGGCCACCGGCAATGCCACCGTCACGACACCAACAGCTATCAGCAGCAATAATGATCTGACCATGCATGAGATATATGTACATACACATGTATGTATGTATATTCAATGTGTGCAAGTTTGTTGCTTCAGTTGTACTTTTGTTGAGTCTTGCTGCATATCCTATTAAGTAATATTTTTTATTCCTATTTACTTGAATCATTCCACACTACTTTCATTGCCACAAGGTGATGATCTCACACATACGCTGATCAAGAGAGGATGTTGGGGTTTCAAACCCCTTCTAACAGAAATGCTTATAAATGTGATCGAAGATTAGGTTGAGTGTGTTTTTTATTACGAGTCAACAATTCTCTATTAAAATTTTACGACTTAAATGAGTTCATGAACAAACATATGTACATAAGAGCGTATCGCGGTGTTAGGAGGGAAAAAAAGTTGAAAATGCCCCCCCCCCCTAGTTTGAACTCATACCTTATGAGATTTTCAAAAAAAAAAATTTTAAATTTTTTTGTTACCCTGTAAAAATAGCGAAATTTGTTTTTTCTATAATCTCTATATTTTACGTTCGATTTTCAAAAATGATACATTTTTAGAAAGGTATTCACCAGGGCAATATTTCATCCATAGAAACTTTTAGCACATCATGCCAAGTTCAGCTTTTATTCTATTTTTACTAAAACCAACACCCTGTATTTGAAAAAAATAATCGTTTCGTGAATACTAAGAAAAAAACAATATTTACCTGCATATAATGAGGAAATAAATGTAATGCATTTATGCCAAATCTTTCCTTGGCTCTAATTTTCTGTAAAGTTCTCGGCTACTTAGTTTAGCGAATACATAAGCTAGACGTTCTCGTATGCAGCTTCTGAACAAGAATCACTTACTACGTGGACAAATCAGTCAGTATTTTGAGAATGACATAGAAAATCTAAGTAAATTAATAGGTTATAATTAGTATAATTAGTATCAATGACTGCTGTTTGGAAATATTAACCAGGTATTTTTATAACATCATTAGAATTTTGTAGTTCCTGCAAGTGCGTATCAGAATAAAATTGCAAGCATGGTGGCTCTGTAATTCTAAATGACCTCCAATCGATCACTTGAGTGTACGATGTACTATGTATATAGCTGCCCTACTCTGCTCTGCTCTAACCTGCTCTGAACTTTTTTTGTTCATTAAACAGACCTAATATTAATAAGTAGTACTCTTTTTACTCATACTAGTATCGCCGGTGCTCGAAATTCGATCATGCAATTTATTTTTTCAACTTTGTATTGGTACAAAAATTATTCCTTTTCGCGGAGATAAGCAACACTTTCCAAATTCCAGTTGTACCGCAACACTGATTTGCCCTTTTGATCACGGTCCGACGCGAAATCATGGTCAAAATCAAGGCAGATCATGTATTTTGTTATTGTAATTGGTAGAGTGTAATGTCAAAATGATATTTCGCCGTGGTTAAAATCTGAATTCGCTTGGGGCTCGTCCATTCCTATTGGCCATGATGTGAATTCGCTTTGATTTTGACATTACACTCTACCTTTGTAAATAAAAAAAAGAAGTTTTTCAATTCGCCGCCGAGCCTACCTGTTAGATACGTCTTGGTAAAAATTAAAATTACTCAGTGTGCTCTCCCGCCCTCTCTCTCATTTTTCGCGTTAATGGAAAAGCAATAGGAGCGCTTTTAAATTAAACCGACTCTTGAACTGTGTTTAGAATTTTTGTAAACACGTTTACGATATCTATTTCTCTTAACTAAAAACTTTATTTATTAATTATAAACAAATTAAATAATTTATAGAAAAAATTATATGCCTATGCACTGCTCCTGACTCATACGAACACATCCATATCAATTATTTGTGGATATGAGTATGTTTAATGTGCTAAACAGCCTGGCAATTGTTTGTATGGGAAAAATGTTAGCCTATTAATATATAGATAATGATGTCAAAATTATATTCAAGGCTATATTTACTTTATTCAGAAATTTTTTTTTAATACAGGGTGTTGGTTATAAAGGAACTTGAATAAAAGCTAAAGTTGGTTTCGCAGGTTAATGGCTTATATGGAGGAAATGTGATACGGGTTAAAACCTTTACAACAATGTATAGCTCGTTGAAATCAAAGACCAAATAGAAAAGTTATAAGCCAAAAACGAATTTCGCTGTTTTTACAGGGTGCCGAAAAAAAATTTTTTTTTCCATTTTTGAAATCTCCAACAAGTAAACATTCGAACCAGGGGGAAAATTTAAAAATTTTTTTTGGCGATACGCTCTACTATACATATTATGTGGGAAGCTGGTATTTCTAAATTACCATTTGGAAGAGTTATTATATAAAAATAATCTAATATAATACAATGGCGCTGATATAACTCTGACGATTTTTAAGGCCGAGCTTCTTTTTCCAATTGGAGGCGTGCTCCTTAACTTTTGTTTTTCCTACTAATGAAGAATAGTTACTCTGTACCGCTCTAGTACAAGTGATATATAACCATTTTAATTCTACAATTTTATTTTCTGAAATTTGTAAGAAACTGTTTAATGAAAACAACGTAATAAAGTTCCACCCTGTCCGATTATTGGATATTTCATTTCATTTATTCAGTCTATGGTTAATAAATCTTACAGACTAAATACAATAACAAAAACCTGAAGACAAATATACGTAAATACTACGTGTAAATTGATTGAAGCAAATATGTAAACCGAGATCTCTGGAAGATAACATTTAGATCAATAATGCTGGATAATCTATTGAGATTAACCAATTACCTTAATATTAGATCAATTCTATGATATTTGGCTATAATCAACTTGGCATACACAGGGTGCCGATACGCTCTAATGTACATTAGGGTATCCCGAAATATTTTTTTTTGGATTTCCTTAACGCAAGACCCCTCAAATTTGCGGTTTTGATCGCAAATTACGAAATAAGTTTTAAAAACTAAATACAATTAGATCTTCAGGGCTCTACCGATCTTTAAAGTTTTGCGGTTTTGTCATTCATGCAGAACGCCCACTCACCACAACATATATTACATCCGCATATTGTTTGCATGCTTACTATGTAATTCTTTTCGTTCTTATAAGTTCTATTCGCTTAATTTCTTATGCAACTTACTTTTAAGTGCAAAAATCTGAATTCCATGTAGTTACAATGAAAATACTCGTACATATATATATGTATATTCTACAATGGGTTTGATTCGGCTTCTGCATTTTATTTGCCTTTCAATCGTGGAGAATCAGTTCGATAAAAAAAAAAACAACAATACGGTTCTTTATCTAAAGCATATAGTTCTTATTTGCCTAAAATTTAATTTTATAACGTTACGAATATGCTGGAATCAGAAAAGATTTAGACGAGACTACAAGCCCTGGGCGAAGGTACTAGTATGCAGTGTTGTCACCGCAAAATGGGTTTTCATACGTTGAGTGTTCCCGCGAGGTCAAGAAAATTTTTATCGTAAAAACAGAATAATATATCTATATTGTTTTTAATGACAAAAAAAATTAGTTTTATTTAAACATAAAATCTCCCACAGTTCGAAAAATGTTAGTTTTAAAAGATTTAAAGCCAAAAAGGCCAAGAATGGCGCTCTTTCTCCAAACCATGCAATTCTGAACATGTTTGGCTGCAAGTGGTGTGTAGTTTCAAAGTAGTAGAAACATAAACAAAGAAGCAGAATCACGATACCAAAAACAAAAACGAAAAGTAATACATACGTTATAAAAAATAAGTAGGAAAGAGGAAATATAGAGGGAATATATGAAATAAGTAGGTACATAGAATAATTAGTAGGTATATAATAGCAACAACAAAATAGTAGTGGCAGCAATAACAACAAAACTCAAAAAATAATATAGTCACAATCTCAAGCAGAAATACCAAAATTTGGACAGAAAAATATATTTGAATTCTAAATTTATTAAATTAATTAAATGCAATAAATTTGTTTCTCTGTACTTATATGGTTAATCTCAATAATAAAATAACTTTTGAGTATGACATTTTTATTATTTTAGCTCAAAAGTTTAGGTTTCTAAATATATGAAATTAACAAAATTTCGGATCTCGGTAGAGCCCTCAAGATCGAATTCAATTCCGGTTTTTTTACTTTTATTGTGATCTGTATTCAATTACGCAACTTTTGATACCTCTTGCGATAGCGTAGCTCGAAAAAAACTTTTTTTCATACATGAACGGGACACCCTAATGTACATACATAAATGTGGACAGTATCAGGAATTTCTTTTCCTAGTTCCGGCCTTTTATTCTCAAAACCCAAAATGGAGTTTGCATTAAGTCCCGTGTATATAATAAACTATTTTTAAATTGTGTGTATCGAATATCAATGTAAAAATATTCTCTAAGTTTAGGACGAAATTTTTAGGAATACCAAAATGAAATTTGAACAGCATTAGATGTAATTAAAAAACGACGAGTTTTAATGATTATAAAATATCCGATGAGAAGATAAGATATAAAGTGCTGAAAATAAACTCCTTTTATTCTTCAATTCCATGCATACAACGCATAATGGTGGTGGCGAACAATACAAAAACAAAGAGAGAAACTAAAACAAAATCTCATAAGACGCCAGCTTAATCCAACTGCTCTTGAGAATTATTTGCCTCTTGCACGGGCAATGACATATGAAAAGAGATTTCGTTAATTTGTTGTTGTAGCATCAAAGCTGCAACAGAAACAGCAGCAGCTTTTCTTCTACTAAGCTTCTCGTCTTTCCCGTTACGCGATTAGACGTTCTCTTTGCTTTTCCAGTTATGCGCGTTGACGTTGCGCCCGCAAGCACACGGAAGCGTAGGAGCGTTAAGGTCAGCAACACCTCTGCAATCAACGTGGATGGAAATGAGAAATGAAAAGAAGCTTGCAGAATATTTAAAAAGGAATAAAAGTCTCAAGATAATACGAAGCAAGAAATTTTATCCTACAGCCGAGGTGGGATAGCATGACCGAAGTGCAGCCAGAAATGGGGAATCGTGTTGAAACAGAAAAATTGAAAATGTCAGAAGACTCTGCCGTTTCAGTTTATTGTTTTCTTCTTATTTCTTTGCACGCAGCTAAAAATCACTTTATTTGTTGGGAAGCACCAACACACAAACATATTTTTCCATTGCCACCTTTGGCTTTGTCATCTTAATTTTTTGTGAATTTCTTCTTTCTCTATTCTTCGTATAATTTCTTTGACGTTCTCTTGTCGGGACCTACTTCTCCTTTTCCTCAGACAGATGGAGGTAATGTTGCAACATGGAGTGGGTAGTGGGTTTTGTGAGTTCAAAGCATTGCCATTATCTTATTTCTTTTGCTCTAATGCCAGCATCATACCCAGCGTATGCTTCATGCAGCAACACGCCACTTGGCCGACCATTGCCTGACTTTCATCATCTCTTGTGCATCCATCCTACTTTATGGCCTACTAGCGCTTCTTCCATTGACATCATCTGCGTGTTCGGGCACAATGGTTTATTTTTTCTCTTTTCTGACTCATTAACGTCGCTCGCCGGAGGTTCTTGGTTTTGTTGTCTTGATCTGCAGCTTAGCAGTTTTATCGCCTCGGTTGCAGGCAGTAAATTGTGTAGGTATACAGCTGAACAACAACTGATACTTTCAGCGGCTTTATCCGCTCGAGGTGATGCCGAGGAAGACGTTTTTATGTAAAAATTGTATATTAATATAATCGAGTTCTAGGTCAAGCTTCTCTCCCAATTGTTGTTGTTGTTGTAGCAGTACTAAGCCCCGCTTAGCCGACGAGTTCTGCTCACAAATTGTCATCAATTTCACTTAACGGAAGGCCCAAGAATGTTGCAGCTTCTTTTGGGAATGTCCAGAGGGGCAAGGGTGTTAAGTTGGTTGGTTTGAGGCGGTATGCAAAGAGGTGCTTTGTGTCATGCGGCGTCTCTCCACATGCCGGACATACGTTAGGTATGTTTGGATCGATTCTGGCCTTGTAGGAATTGAGCCTACCACAGAAGCCCGACCTTAATTGTGATAAGGTAACTCGGGTTTCTCTGGGCAACTCCAGTTCTTTTGCAGCTATTGGTGGTGGTTGGTCTCTAATTATTATGTACGCGGGGCTGGTTGAAACGAAGGTGGAGACTGTTTCGTTGTGTATCTCCTTCAGTGCCTGCCTGTATGTTGTGGGGTCTAGCGGTTGATATATGCATTTTTCAATCTCTGGGTTGAGATTGAAGAGATGTTTTTTGATGTGCCGGGTTGGGGCTCCAGTAGATGGTTGTTTGGATGCCCTCTGCGGTAGCATCCCAGGAGAAGCTGTTTGCTAAGCATGATTTTATGATCCTCGACTGGGAGCACCTGTACCCCGTGATGTAGGTGGTGTTCCGGCGACATGAGTAGACTTCCCGTGTCGGCTTGGAGTTTCTTCCACTGTGTTCTGCAAGTGCCCGGCGATCATATTGGCGATGCATAGTTCAAGACCGGCCGGCCGATTGCTTTGTATGTTGCGATAAGGGTTTCTTTGTCTTTTTCCCAGGTGCTGGCGGCTAGCGATTTGAGGATTTTGTTGCGACTTTGAACCTTATTCGCGATCGCGGTTGTATGCGCGGAGAAGGAAGCTAAGCTGTCGAAGGTAAAACACCCAATATTTTTGGGTTGTTTACGGTAGGGATGGGTATATTCCCTATCCGTATGCCAAGTTCTAGCCAAACCTCCATCGTTCATTTCGCAAACAGGGTTGCGGAGTACTTAGAGGGCTGCAGTTCAAGAGAGCGCGATGTAACGAAGTGGGAAAGGTCGGAGAGATAACCGTTTATTTTCGAGCATAAGTCATTTATGTCGGTGCCTGACGCCATAATCGAGCAGTCATCGGCGTAGGATATGATACGAACTTCTTCGGGTGGAGGTGGGAGTGTGGAGACGTATAAGTTGAATAGCAACGAGGACAGGACACCACTCTGTGGAACCCCTGTTTTATTCTCCTCGTTTTTGAGGTACCATTCCTGAAGTCAACCGATGCCTGTCGACCTTCTCTCCCACTTCGAGGCGTTCTGCTTAATTTTTTTTTTTTTTTCAACGAATAGTTAAAAATTTTAAGAGAATTAAAATATCGCATAATGGGTGATTCCCCGTTAAAGAAAATTGTTTGCTCCTCGTGTTTACGAGATAGTAGATAGTATTTCTTTCGAAATTTGTTCCAAAAAATAGTCTATCTTATTTATTATTCTATATTTATTGGCAGCTTTCTATTTGTTAGACTACTTTTATATACAAATTTTAATAAAATCGTATTTATCGTTAGTTGTTTTGATAATTTGTCATGTCTGTTTTAGGCTGCGCTAATTTTTTTTTTCCAAATTAACGTAATTAATTTTTGTTTTTAAGTTTCTCTGCTTAAATCATAAATCTAAATCTATTTCAAGAACTCCATGTTCAGCTCATTAATGTTAGTCTCCGTAAAAAAACTTGAAATGTTAGGTAATTTATTTTTGTTTTATTTCCACTCCTACAAAAGAATACGAGTAAGTATTTCAAGAAACGCGCACATTTAAGTACATTCGTATGTACACTTAAACAAAAATATGTATAACAAGTAAAACAAAAAATTAGTCTCCACAATCATTTATCAATTTCAAAAACAAAGCGGAGGAGGAAAAAATTAACAAGGCTAAATCACAAATTTGACAGCTGTGTGAATTTCTCGGAACTTGTCGCTTGCAAATACTCGTACTACGAGTACCCACCCAAGGGAGATACAATCAGCGCTTGATGTGTCAGTTCATCATATTTTAAGCTTTTTTTTGAGCTTTGTACGGTGCTTGAGCTTGAGCTGGAGTTCACGACACAAATACGATTATACGTAAATCGACAAAATGAATGACTTTGGAGAGCGAAAAAAAATAACAAAAGGGAACACAAAAATTAAAAACAAATTTCGTAAATTCAAATCGAAAACAAAAACGCTTAATATGAATGAATGAAGTGTACTGCGGCACTTGTTTGGGGCACTCATAACTACTAATACGCAATGTTAATATGACAGCTCAACAGGTGGCAACAACTACTCATTTTCCAACGTGAGTTTGTGTGCAACTCAGTCTACATTCCTTTTCCTTACTTAAACGAGCGGTAAAAAAATTAAAAACTAAGCTCGAGTTTTTGTTACTTTTGTCGTGGGGTTTCTCTTCCGATCCCAAGTAAACTAGGCTACCACAGCTCTTTTATCGATAAGCATTATTTTTAAGGGCACTGTGATATTTTTTAAGAATTTGATATATTTACATACATACATACATGTACTTCAATAAACCCAACATAAATTTACTGATTTTGTATTTATAAAATTGTTTCTCTTTTCAGGTAAGATCGCACACTTCTCAAATTCGCTTCTGTAAATGCAAGTATATATTAAATAATAAAAGCTCATTATTATAGTTTTATTTTGAAACATATATCGTCATAATTCGTAGGAAAAATTAAGGCGGTCAACTCGGTCTAAACTTGTTACAGTTATATTTGTGCCAGTACAAGGCAAATTCAATATGGTAATGGCAGGGCGAATTCGGCAATATTCGCCTCGATTCGCTTTAAGTTTTTGTCCACCATAATGTCAAACTCAAAGTCAAATATTTCTTTGTTTGACATTCTTCTGTATTCTTCTGTACACGGCGAGTTAAAACGAGAAGAAGAAGAAGTCAGCTGTTCCATTACAATATGAATGAATTTGCCTTGTGCCAGTATTATTATATCACCCACCCAATTGAATAAAAATAATTTCATGGGAAGGAAAAAAGACACTAAAGATGGCACATCGCCGAAATCGGTTTATAACGAAATCAAAACTTGACAAGGGATGACGGAAATTCGTTCCACAATACATGGCAGTCCTACCCTGTCAGAAAAACAAACAACAAAAAAATTAATAAAATAATATGTATTTAAAAGTTACTAGATGTTATTTAGTGGCATTAATCCTGTTCGAAATGAGCCGGCATCACTAAAGTGTCCAACAGTGATTTCTCAACAGGAAAATTATATGTTTAATCAATTAAATTGTACATTGAAACAAGTCTCGTGTAGTACATCATGAAGTACATAATGGTTTACAAAGTGCTTATGTATATGTATTACAAATGAAAGCTTAAATCTAACCTAGAACTAACTCACTATAAGAAATTTAGTACTAATTCATTTATAAACTCAACTACAGCCGGCTTGAAGAGTTTAATTTTTCGAATGGATTTAATATTATGTGGTAGTTGATTCCAAAGTTTGATAGCACTAACAAAGAACAATCTAGATGTAGCTAAATAATTAAACTTGGTAGGTAATAAGTTGAGCGTCCTCGAGGAATGGCCAAAAGTAAGTTTCTCGAAAAGATAACCAGGGCTTGGGGTATATATTACCTTATGTAAGAAAGTAAGTTTAATGACATTGTAATAAGTCGTAATATCACAACTAAGTATTTGGTTCGAGAAACTTGATATATGGTCATACTTTCTTAATGAGAATACATATCTGGTAGTGCTGGAAAAACATCGATGTTTACGAGTATCGCTATTTTCGATATTTTGGAGAAAAAACATCGATATTATCGATATATCGAACTTTATATTAGAACTCTAGATACCCGGGTATCGAACAATTCGAAAAGATCAAATTTGTTTGAGGCACGTTTGTTGTTCAAATGCCCGTACAAACATTCGAGCTTAAAGACAAAAAAATTTGTATCAGGAAAACAAAAATAAAATAAAAAATACATATGAAGACAACAAAAAAAAAAAAATAAACAAACCAAAAATACAAACTTCAAATGCCCGAATTGTTCAAACATGCGGAAAAAACCGTGGACCCAGATGGCCCCAAAATATTATTGGGCAATATTGGTATCAAATTAAAGTTCTTAACTATCCACGGTCTCGATCTTCCGAATTTTTTTTTTACATTTGTGGAGTTATCCAACCAAATAAAACAATCACGAATAACCCAAAAACCGCATTCGAGAGCAAAATTGTTAAAAAATTTAAGAAATTTTAAGATATGTTACGCTTTTATACCCGACTTTACTTCATTTAAACTTGATGAACTCATCCAAATTTTATTCGATTTTTAATAGCTATACATTTATGGAAAGCGAATTAAATAACGCAGCCTACCGTGTGATTTAGTTAAAAAATAATTTCCGATTTCGGGAAGAGTATAGGGCAAGAAGTTGAAGATTCATGAGAAAAAAGAGAAAATGATCACTTTAGACCGCGAATTTGCGCGGTTTTTGGTATAGCTCCATCCAATTTTTGGAAAAGTGAAATTTTTTTTCAGTTTACTTACTCTAAAACATCCTATTTTCATATTCCGGTGCCGGAGGGAGGATCTGATATGGTTTAAAAAATCCCATATAAAAAAAAAACTCATCTAATATACATACAAAGATTTTGTCTGAGGGGACCCCTAGTAAAATTTTATGCCGAATAATTTTCTATAACACTTTAACCCTCTATAGCATTTTCAGGTCAAATGAAACCTTTTTCAAGTCAAGTGAAACTTTTTTCAAGTCAAGTGAAACCTTTTTCAAATTAAGTGAAACCTTTTTCAAATAAAATGAAACCTTTTTCTTTTTTCAAATGAAACTTTTTTCATTTCAAATGAAACCTTTTTCAAATTAAATGAAACCTTGTTTAGTTAATACAATAATATTCTTATATGAATTTTTTGAACACGGCTTTTTTTCGAAAGTTAACAATTCAAAATATTTTACACAATTTGCACTCTAAGCTAGCAATATGTATAAAAGTCCGACATCACCTCAGAACCTTTTGCATTTCCATGTTTTTGTTGTTTGTATCCCAGCAAACATTCGGACTCATATAAGCGTCAGTAAACATTTCTTAAGCTTATATACCACATAAGCCGCTGTGGTGCTGTGGGTAGAGTGCTCGCCTGCTATGCCAGAAGTCTCGGGTTCAAACCACAGTCCGAGCAAACACCAAAAAAATTTTCTAATTAGTAAAAATCCAATTATTGGGTTTTTTAAGAGCAGCAGTCTCCCGGCAGTGGGCGGCAAACACTCCAAATGTATTCCTGCCATGAAAAAGCTTCTCACAAAAAATGCATTCGCCGTTCGGAGCCGGCATAAAACTGTAGGTCCACCCAATTGGTAGGAAAAACAAAAGGAGCACACCTGGAATTGGGAGAGAAGCTCGGCCATAAAACTCGTCAGAGTTATAATAGCGCCATTGTATTATATTATTATTATTTTATACCACATATGTCACACCTATATATTTCGGACTCATATCAGACTCCAAATTATGAGAATTTCAAGAATGTTTGCTGGGCTGAAAGAGCTTGATCTACAGTACATATATAAATATATCATGTACATATATAAAAATAATGAAACCAATAACAAACTAAACAATTAAATTGTTGTTGTGATTATTTTGCAAATATATATATATATAGGTACATATATATTGTTGTACATAGTTACTAGAGCTCCAGATTTTTTTTGAACATTTTCGAGTAGCCCGAACAAATGTTGTTCAAATGCTCGAACAGTCGTTTGTTTGTTTATTACATGGTGAAATAAAAATAGGTGATATCACGGCCAATGACAGCGGTTTAACGTCTCACTCTTATTCCGGTCATGCATTTGAAGGGAGTAGAAAAGGGGGACAAATTTAGGAGTAGTTTAGTACTTTTTTACTACTTTGGTGTGTTTTTATATGATTAAAATTGTGAAAGGGGAATATTTTTAAAATGCTTATTACGTAAGCCATGATGCAACTAGAAAGGTGGTATCGGCAGACCAGCTGATATGTAATTTTTTTCGCCGCAATGATACATAGTTGTCAAATGTAGCTGTTCAGAGCTGTTTGAACGATGCTGATAGTAGCCATGGCTGTTTTAAAATATATCCTCTGATAAAGAAAGCATCTTTAATGGCGTTTTCTTTTCTCGAAATAATGTTGCCCTTTTTGATTTTCTTAGCCATTTTGTAAGTTTGTCTGGTCCTTTTACCAAATATTGACCTCTAACTAAGTAAGAGGGCACCCTTATCTACGAATTCAGCCATTTTATAGAAAGTCAGGATACGTAATTTGATAATTGGGATATAGGAGGGCAACATTTTTTCGTAGAAAAGAAAACGCCATAAGATTCAGCACCCCGCTTACATCGTCAGCACCTGTGGAAAGGCTATTTTCGTTGGTGGTCATTATAAACAGTCCTCGACGCCATGTACTTTACGATGTTTCTTTTGAAAAATTAGTCTTTCTTAAGGCTAATATTGAATATTATTGAATGTAAATTATCCAAACAGCAGTCTTAATTTTGTATCTTTATTATTTCCGCTAATTTTCTCTCTTCTTAATACACATCCCAGTTTTAATTGTTTACTTAATGTGTGAGAAATAAACACATATGTATGTATGTATGTAAAAATTATTATTATTTCTTGGAAAACGATGTTGGGTAAGTATATCACTGTTTTTTACACATTGTAATCCCAGAAAACGAGAACAGTAATCGTAATTTCAAGTTTCTTACGATTACGATTACAGTAATCATAATTTTTGTAACGACAATTACGATTACAGTAATCGCAATTTTTGTAACGACGATTACGATTACAGTAATCGTAATTTTTGTAACGACGATTACGATTACAGTAATCGTAATTTCAAAATTTCTAATCTTGTAATCGTAATCCTTATCGCCCAGCTCTGGTACATACACATATTTTTTGCTTTAAGAAATAAAATTGATACATAAAATTAAAAAGAAAATACCGCCAGTATTTGCAAATTGTAAATTCTTATCGAATCTTAGCAATGAAGGCTGGCACTGTAATTGGCATGCATTATGTCGTACCAAACGTACTATATAACGCATAGCATTACCTACATATGTGCATACATGCATATGAAAATGCGCGTTGCTTTTGTTGTTTTTTTATTAGTCCAGTCCAACTTTTTCAAATGTGTTACAAATTGTAGTATAGTCTACTAGTAGTACATCCGCCTATGCTTGCGCCGCCACCATCAACATGGTACCGACGCATCCGAAAACCAGAAGAGCCATCGAGTCCGCGTGGCAAACTTAAGATGCTTTCTTGTTGTTGTTGGTGTTGGTAGTGCTGCTGTTGCCTTAATGCTGCGAACGATACGCTGCAACCAACAACTGACGACCAAGTTTGATGTAGTTGATATTGTTGTTGCTGTTGCTGATGTTGCAGCGTAGTTGCTAATGGAAGCGGTAATGGCAACAGCGCTGACATTGAACGACATTATAAGCGGTTGGTATTTTTTTTGCTGCTGCTGCATGAGATAGAGTGACTGTTGTTGTTGTTGCAGTCGATTATAATAATTATTGTATGGACTTAAAGGTGAACCAGAATTTCTAGGGCCAAAATCGTCCACAAGTAACACCGCTATCGAGACCACCATCACCACTGTCACCACCTCAGACTCCGCCGCCATTCATGCCAAGCTGATTTCCATTTGGTGGCATTGGAATTGCTGCTATTTTGTTGCCTTTGTTAGAATTGTTTGCGCTGACAGTTGTACTGATAGAAACTGCGGTTGTTGGAAGTGGACGGTGCATTCGTAGAATTTGATATTCTGCATAAACAAAAAAAAAAGCTGTAATAAGAAAAATAAAGGAGCCAAATTTCACCGAACTCACCCCACACCATCTTCGAGATTTTTCGCCGAACCAATATACGCAAACGTGCTTCTCCGTATTCCTTTTAACGCTGTTGCAACGTTTTGATCGGTTGACGTGGCTTAATAACATTCCTGCGCGGCTCAATTGATTGCGTTTGCCGACGCAATTTCTGTGATGACGCATACGTTGTCGATGGATATTCGTCGCCTGGCTTGTTCAGCAACACCATTACCGGTTGAAAAGATGCAGCCAAGTCATCGGGCGGCGATGATTTCACCCTTGCAGTTCCACCTGCTTTCACATACATGTTACCATCATTGCGAGCTGCACCAACTCCACCACCAAAAATGCCACAAACCGGACTTGTAGCGTTTGTTGTTGCACACGCCTTAACCAATATTGTTTAATCGATTGGTTAATAATTGTAAATTAGATTTCGCCACGGTATTTCAAAATGTAACTGAATAAAAGAATTGGGATTAGAGGAAAAGAAGTCTCGTCATTGCGATCTTCAGCTTACCTGTAAAACGCGATGGTAAGAATGGTGAGACGAAGGCACCAAAAAAACAATCAACGGGGCTGTTAATTAATTCCTGTTTCGTCGCGGAATTTCGAAATGTTATACCATTTTTTCACATTTACATATGTATTATTGAAAATATATGTATATCAAAATTTCAACACAAAACAAAAATATAAAAACAGTAATGCCTACTCAATAAAATACTAAAATGGGAGTCAATAAATAATTTTCGTATGGAATTTCGGTACGATTTGTAAAGAAAAAAGCCAAGAGGGGAACATTTTTTTATAAGAGTGCGAGTTTTGTCAAAATGCACCGCCATTTTGTTTTATTGCAAACACCTTTTCTCTTATTTCACCATGGTTTATTACCTGTATGTTTGTACGGGCGTTTGAACAATTCGGGAATTTTGAAGTTTGTTTTTTCTTTTGTTTATTATTTTTTTTCTTCTTCATATGTAGTTGTTTTTATTTTTGTTTTTTCGATACACATTTTTTTTGTTTGTAAGCTCGAATGCTCGAATGTTTGTACGGGCATTTGAACAACAAACGGGCTTCAAACAAAAACGATCAATTCGAACTGTTCGATACCCGGGTATCTAGAGCTCTAATAGTTACCACCACTAACATTCAAAGTTCAATAACTTTCGATGTGTAAAAGCCGTGTACAAAAAATTTATATAAGAATGTTATTGTACTAACTAAACAAGGTTTCATTTAATTTGAAAAAAGTTTCATCTATATATATAAAAATGGTGTAAAAAATGTTACTAACCTCATCAGATGAGAACGGCTGGGCCGATTTCTGTAAAATTTTTTGTCAGTTGTCCGTATTCTCGAGGAGATGGTTCGTACGCAAGAAAATTTTGGAAAATCCCTCCGGAAAAGTCCGAAAATTGGAAAAATCGGTGTGTATGTGTGTATGTGTGCATCTGTGGATGTGTGTCCTTTATAAACTCCCAAAGTAACCAACCGTTCTTTATGAAATTTTCACAGTAGATTCATGTGGTGTTAGTGCACATAGTAGGGTATATAGAATTTCGAAAAAAGGAAGCTTCCCGGAATACAGGCCTAAATGAGGACCCAGATCGATCCAGCAAGTCTTCGAGCAATATTGGTATCAAATGAAAGAAGTTGAACAGGCCTTCAACATAAAGTTATTTTCATTGCGATACCTAGGCCGGGTTCCCAGATATGGGTTAAAACGTGGGACCGAGTGACCCTGGAAAGTTTCTGAGCGATATTGGTATCAAATGAAAGCTGTTGAGCAGGACTTCAAAAAAGATCTTTTTAAATAGTGATTCCTAGGCCGGGTTCCAAGATTTGGGTCAAAGCGTGGACTCGGATAACCCCTGAATGTTTTCGAGCAATATTGGTAGCAAATGAAAAGCGTTGAGCAGGCTTCCACATACATACAGTTATTGTCATTGTGATTTCTAAGGCTAAGGCCCGGATGGTGATGGACGGTCCCAGTAAGGTAAAGGTAGGTAGCTATAGGGATAGGGATAGGGATAGGGATAGGGATAAGGATAGAGATAGGGATAGTGATAGGGATAGATATAGGGATAGGGATAGGGATAGTGATAGGGATAAGGATAGGGATAGGGATAGGGATAGGGATAGGGATAGGGATAGGGCTAGGGATAGGGATAGGGATAGGGATAGGGATAGGGATAGGGATAGGGATAGGGATAGGGATAGGGATAGGGATAGGGATAGGGATAGGGATAGGGATAGGGATATGGATAGGGATAGAGATAGTGATAGGGATAGGGATAGGGATAGGGATAGGGGTAGGGATAGGGATAGGGATAGGGATAGGGATAGGGATAGGGATAGGGATAGGGATAGGGATAGTGATAGAGATAGAGATAGAGATAGAGATAGAGATAGAGATAGAGATAGAGATAGAGATAGAGATAGAGATAGAGATAGAGATAGAGATAGAGATAGAGATAGAGATAGAGATAGAGACAGAGATAGAGATAGGGATAGGGATAGTGATAGGGATGGGGTATTGGGATAGGGATAGGGATAGGGATAGGGATAGGGATAGGGATAGGGATGGGGATAGGGATAGGGATGGTGATAGGGATAAAGATTGAGATTGAGATTAAGATTGATATTGAGACCGAAATAGAGATAGGGATTGAGATAGGGATCGGGGGAAGTAGGTTTGTCTCGGCGAATATAACTATAACTTTTATTCAGAGAATAGACAAGAAATGGTTAGCAATACGGTAATCAAAGACTTTTCTTTAGGCTTCATAGGAATAAATTTTAGCAGAACAACGTCTGCCGGGTCATCTAGTTTGAAATAAAAAAAGTTTCATTTGAAATGAAAAAGGTTTCATTTGAAATGAAAAAAGTTTCACTTAAATTGAAAAAGGTTTCATTTTATTTGAAAAAGGTTTCACTTAATTTGAAAAAGGTTTCACTTGACCTGAAAATGCTATATCTGCATTTTTTAATTGATATTCTCTCCATGTGTTTCCAAAAACGGTTAAAAATAGCCATTTTCGTGGGAGTTAGAGGGTTAAAGGCTTCCGCAAAAAAATTTCTCATTAAATTCTGTAGAAGAAGTCCGAACTCAAAAACTTCATTTGAGGTCATTTTTTATAAGATATTTTCAATAAAGTAATTAGCGTTTGTTCGTGTTGAGTAAAGTTTTTGTTAATTTGTTGGACTGTGTAATAAATGAATATTTTAAAAACATCTCGCAATCATTATCATATTTTGATTACAATTCAATCCTTCTATTTTTATGCATGCATTTTCTATTTCAAAACATTTCAAATTTTGCAAATTGCATTTGATACGCTTTGACATTTCGCTAAAAAAAAGGCTATTTAAAATGCAAATATGTATGTGTGTATGTACATATATCATATATATATGAAGCTATTACTTTAATGCTCTTACAACAAATTGAAAAAAAAAAAAAAACCTATCACAAAAACACAACTCAATGCAATTTTACATTTAGAAACATTCGTATTATTCGCTGCACAGTTTTTTGCAACTTTTATGCCAAGTACTTGGTGAGCCTGGCAGCAAACAGCAGAGTGAAAACGTTGAAAACGTGTCGAAAAACTTGTCACTGTTAGTCTTTTTGGTCCAGATATACATATACTTACATACATATGTGTAGGAAGGGCGCCCAGACAAGCAACCCAACAGACCAAAAGGTTTGATAATAATTTTATAACAAGCTTACAAATACATATAAGCGTTAAGCTTGAGAAATAATTGGGTAAACTATTAAAAAAGACTATGCGAACAATTGTAGAAAAATCAAAACGGCACGCTTTTTGTAAGCTTATAAATGTAATTGCAGAAAAATATTGCTTGTGACAGCTTGTTATAAGCCTACAAGTACAATTGTATGTATAAATAGTAGAAAAAATTTTTTATTTGGACTTTTCTTTTTATCTTCTTTCCTTCCTCACCTTTACTGCAGTGTTCTTTATTTTATATTCTACTCCTGTTTCGAACCATGAAATCAACCTGAAATTCAATCAAACGGCATCATATAGTGGTACATTCAACATTATATTGAATTTCAATAGTGTTTTTATACTTTCGTTTTACGAAAAAAAAATCTATGAATTATACGAATCACTGTTAAACCAAAATTTTAAAAATTGCTACCGCAAGCTTAAGAAAATATTATTAACAGCTTTTCAAGCTTTCATTCAAGTGTAAATTAAGCTTATTGCAATATTGTTTTCAAGCTTTTTAATATAAGGAGTATTGAGAAAGACATACATATATATAAAGTAAGTGTTTCTTAATTATTATTGAAAAAAGTTTGTGAAGGTTAAGCTTTTTTCAAGCATACTTGAAAAACTATTATTTATAACAAGCGTTTTACAAGCTTGCTTATGAAGCAGCTTACAATTAAGGTTATAAAAAGTGTTATTGCAATAAGCTTGCAATGGACAATTGTTGTAAGCTTGTTCTCAAGGCGTATTACATTTCGCTTAGTTTCTGGTCTGTTGGGAAGTATCAAATATATGTACATATATTTCCATGCATATATGCATATGCATATGTATGTACCTATGCCTTAGAAGAGATGTCGACATGCACAAAAACAAAATTGGAAATGGCCTAAAAAATATAGTTTCCGAAAAGCAATTAAACGCGAACAGTTGCAAACGAAAAGTTTTATTTCGAGTTAACACTTTTATATGTGACATTTCCCTGTCAAGAGAAAAAATAAAAGTCAACAATCTCATACAGATATGCATGAGAACAAGCAAATATATATGTGTATATGTCCATATGTAATGCCATCTATGCATCCCAAGCAGTAAGCGACAGGACACTGGCGGCGACTGATGCCAAATAGACCAGACCTACGAAGCATATGGTATAAATAGTACCTACAATTTGCATCTTCACTTAATGAAATTAGTTCTTCTTCTAGTTATGCTTTTCCGATCCCTCAGGCTTATTTTTAGTTTTTTGTATTACTGTTTAAATATTTTTTACATTTTTATTTAATATATTTCCCAGCAGTATTCGAGGTAAGGAGATGCATATTCAGTAGAATATTCAATATGAAAAATACCCCGAAACTTATTCAAAAATCATTGCCTGAAAAAATAACTGAACATGCTGTGAAGACATCAGGTGTATTGAAATATATGCTGTGGAAGTTCTCCCTGCGTATTCAGGACTTTTTTCATACAGAAACTCTCCCTTCTCGTTCGGCAGTTTTTAGGTAGTTGATTTTTAATGCCACCTCTATACCTATAAAAACGAAAGGAAAAGTTCAGATTTTGGAACTACAGCTCTACTGAATATTCAGTAAGTATGTGCTGTTTTCCAGCTGATCAATACTGCTGGGTTAGCTCGCACTAGTAGTGTCGAAAGATGCACTAGTTGGCCAGCAGTTATGATCTAGAGCAGGGCTGCTTAACGCTCTCGTATTGGAAGTACAAAACTCAATACATCTACAAATTTTGTATATGCACTGAAATTTTTTTTGCTCATTTAAATTTTTTTATGAATTCCAATAAAATATTATTTTAGAATTTATTTTCGAATGGTAGTATCACATACGTAGTACCGGGTATCAAGAGCTCTAATACGTACACATTTTTTTAATTTTTATATGAAAATTTTTTGAATACAAATTTTTTACAGTGCTTTCATTTTTTGATTTTTTTTTCATTACACATTTGTTATTGTAAATTTCGATTTCTTACGGCAGTGCTCGAGCTCCTATACAAAGTGCCTTTGCTCTGCACATTCAATATGAATCATAGGCACATACATATCAAGTTTTTTAATATCTAAGTGCTTATGGGAGTGCAAAGAAATTTTTATTTTCACATTTGAGGTGAAAATATGTACATATCTGTGCCTATGATTCGGAACAAAACAAAAACAATTGTGCTTTGAGTGCCTATGAGGTGAGCAGCCCTGATCTAGAGATTTGCCCCACAGGGTAGATATGTATGTATGTAAGCACGTTAGCATGTGTACACCTGTAGGCTATTTGTGTGAAATATTTTCCAAATAGAGTGGTTATAAAAAATGCACTTATCAAAATGTGCGATTTTCCTTTTCTGCTTTTTGGCAAACAAGCCAGGAAAAACAAATACAGAAAATAAAAAAAAGGAAAATTTTTGTGGTACATACATACATATGTACATTAGACTGTATAGCAAAAAATAAAGTTCGCCGTACGCACCCGCATATGGGAAAATTTTTTTATTTTTTTTTTTTTGACGCCGCTAGATGTCGCTAAATTTTATTTTTCTCATATCTTCGGTATATATAGTCCGATCTCTAAGTTTAATACACCAATGTCTTTAGCTTGAAAGGACGCCTTATACTATGGAATATTATTAACCCTATGTGCGACATTGGGGTCACTACCACCCAGTACTTAGTTTATACCACCCTAATGCAATTTTTTATGTCTGCATGTTAAACGTAGTCAAAAATCATTAATCTTTTGCAAAAGAAGTATTTTGATCGCTTGAGCAGAACCCGAAATAAAACACATTTAACATTCCGTGGAATATACGTTTTTCGCTTCCTTTGGTCCTTTAGGTTCATTTTACAAAGATTTCTTCTGAGGAGACGCCTAGTGTAATTTTATGGCGAATAATTTTCTAGAACATTTTAACCCTCTAGCGACCTTAAAAATACTATTTTTCCTGATTTTCTAAAAAAAGTGGCCAAAATAACCCTTTATTGGCGGTGCTAGAGGGTTAAAATGTTCCAGAAACTTATTCGCCATAAAATTTCAGTAGAGGTCTCCTCAGAAGAAATCTTTGTAAAATGAACGTAAAAGACTAAAGGAAGCAAAAAATATATATTCCTCGGAATGTTAAACGTGTATTATTTCGCGTTCTTCTCAGGCGATCGAAATACTTCTTTTGCAAAAGATTAATGATTCTAGACTACGTTTAACATGCAGGCATAAAAAATTGCATTAGGGTGGTATAAACTGAGTACTGGGTGGTAGTGACCCCAATGACGCACAAAGGGTTAATAATATTCCATAGTATAAGACGTCATTTCAAGCCAAAGACATTGGTGTATTAAATTTAGAGATCGGACTATAAACACCGAAGATATGAGAAAAATAAATTTTAGCGACATCTGGCGGCGTCAAAAAAAAATAAAAAGTTTTCCGGGAATGTTTTCCAAAAAGACATCATATTCGGGGGCGTACGGCGAACTTTAGTTTTGCGTCCCTATAAGGCGAGACATCCTAATGTACATATCGACGCTTCCAAACAATACTGTACTAAGTCGACTTAGTACATTTTCCCGTTTTTGGCGTTTTCAAGTAGAGCGTGCCTTAATTTAGAAGCTGTCTAATTTTGGTATCAATCGGACAATCCAATCAAAACTTATAAGCATAAGTGTACATATAATACAACTCGAGATTTTTACAGAATAAAAACTTTGAGAGCTTGCCATGAAAAACCACGTAACAAATATTTATTTATTCTTACGGTTTTATATAAAGCGTACCCTGACTTTGATATTGTCGAGTTTTGGTGTTGATCGTTCCATCCAAACAGAAGTTACAAGTGAAAATATACTTAGCATACAACTGAAGTTTCATATCGAGTTTAAACTTTGAGGGCTTCTCCTGCAAAACACAGTTTTCAGACTTAGTACAGTTTTGTTTGGAAGCGTCGATATGTAAATGAAAAAAAATGAAAAATCATGAAAATTCTAAAATGTAGTTTTAATAAAAACGAGGTCAATAAACAGAAAAAAGCTGGAGCTGGTGCTACAAAAGACATGTATGAATGCAAAATACGAATGCCGATTCCAAAAAAAAAGAAACAAAAAAAACGAAAACAAGTGAAAACGTAGTAGAAACCCCTAAGTGTAATAAAACAAAAACAAACAAGTAAGGAAGCCTAAGTTCGAGTGGAATCGAACATTAGATACTCAGCTGTATGCTTTCATTGTTTGTTTGCGTTTGATGGAAACACGGTGTATTTTATATTAAGCGAGTGCTGCATAAAGTGGGCGTAGCCACGCCCATTTTCAACATTTTTATCAGTCATCCAACCAAGCATATGAATATTATTCTTTGTGCAACATTTCATCCCTTTATGACTTTTAGTTACAAAGATGTTACGTTACAAATCCCCAAAGCGTGTTCCAGAAATATCTTTGTTAAAAAGTAGGCGTGGTCACCAACCGATTTGAATAAATTTTTGCATCTCTATTAACACGAGTTATAAAAGTATATAAACCAAGTTTCGTCATAATATCTCAATTATTTGCCGAGTTATAGTCTAAGAAATCTCGTATATTCCTTTGTCTAAAAAGAGGCGGTGCCACGCCCATTTTCCGAAATTTTTCTATTTTTTGTTTCCGATCTATTGTAGAACTCATGCCACAAAATTTCAATGAATTATCTTTATATTTGACAAAGATATCGCTTAAAATGTTTTTATTAGGCCACTTTATGATACCCATATATAAAAGTGGGCGTGGTCGTCAACCGATTTCGCTAAAATTTTGAACATGTATTGCCACAAGTAATAAAAGTGTACACACCAGGTTTCGTCATAATATCTCAATTATTTGTCGAGTTATAGGCTTAGAAATCTCGTATATTCCTGATTCTAAAAGGAGGCGGAGCCACGCCCATTTTCCAAGATTTTTGCGTCTTTAGTTTTATGTCCGCAGGTGGACTTCTTCCATAAAATTTCAATGATATATCTTTATATTTGACAGAGATATAGCTTAAAATGTTTTTATTGGGCCACTTTATAATACCCATATATAAAAGTGGGCGTGGTCGTCAACCGATTTTGACAATTTTTAGTCCAAACATTTGCCTAAGTAAGTATATCACGCGTACCAAATTTCATCGGTGTATCTTCAACGATTTCTGAGTTATGACTCATAAAACTTTCAATGTTTGCCCCTTAATAAGTGGGCGTGGCACCGCCCATTTTCCAAAATTTTGCTGTTTTCTGTTTTATGTCCATAGTTGAACTTATTCGACAAAATTTCAGTGATATATCTTTATATTTGACAGAGATATAGCTTAAAATGTTTTTAATAGGTCACTTTATAATACACATATATAAAAGTGGGCGTGGCCGTCAACCGATTTTAACAATTTTCCATCAAAATGTTTGCCTATGTAAGTATATCACGCATACCAAATTTCATCGATATATCTTCAATGGTTTCTGAGTTATGACATATAAAACTTTCCATGTTTGACCCTTAATAAGTGGGCGTGGCACCGCCCATTTTCCAAAATTTCATCAAATTTCTTCATAGGGACCTGAGCTCAACATGTGGGTAAAATTTCATCGCTCCAGCTATATTAGTGACTGAGATACCAAATTTCCGATTTTTTCTATATAGGAAAAGTGGGCGTGGTCATGGTCCGATTTCGCCCATTTTCAATACCAACCTGGCCAGTCTCGATACCAACTTGCATTTCAAATTTCATCAAAATATCTCAATTTTTGCGCGAGTTAGAGTGCGTACGGACGGACGGACGGACGGACGGACGGACGGACGGACATGGCTCAATCGATTTCTCTTTTCACCCTGATCATTTTGATATATATAAGTCCATATCTATCTCGATTATTTCATTCTGTTACAATCCACCGTTATGAAATCAAAACTATAATACTCTGTGTACTAGTACAGCTGAGTATAAAAACTTAAAAAAGGTAATAAAACGTGAACTGCAAATCCACGACGACGAATGAATGAATGAATGGCTGGTGCTGGTGCTGGCGCTGACGCTGCTCGGTCACAGGGGCCACTAACCCCTGAACGAGCTGACGCGTACGCAAAGCGGCCGGTGCCAACAGTGTTGCCACACACACACACACACACGGTTGCTCGTGCCACTTGCTGCAATTCTATGCCCATTTAGTATTTGTTTAGTTGCATTTTATATATATTTTCGCCTTTCTGCTCTAAGTTTTTGTTGTCCCAAAAATTCTTTATTTATTTGCATTTTTTTTTTGTTTGTTTATTGTTGCTAAAGAGAAATTGCACTGCAAGTTTATTCAACTCTTAACGCCACTAACACTTCAACTCCGTTTTCATTAAAAAAAAAACAATATAAATAAATACGAAATGAGAAAACTAAAGCCTAAATATTTTTGCCACATTCCCTTTTAGGTTGTTAAATTGTTTCTGTTTTATGTATATCTTCCTTTTCACTTAAAAAAAAGAAGAAGCCTTTAATACCGAGCGAACGTTGTGCTCGAAGGAGCAGGACGAAGAGTTAGAAAAAGAGAAAAATAAGACGAACGAAAAAGCGACAAAAGTAAAACCAACGACCAAGTAAATAGTAGGCCAAATAGAAATGTGCATAATAAGTGCCGCGTTAAGTAAATATATGTATGTACAAATGCATTCAAAAAGCTCTGCTTCTTGGCGGTGTCGTTGGTTGGCCACTCGCGATGAAAGCAAAGCAGAGAAAGCACTTAAAGTTTTTGCGCACAACTCGAGTGGCCGAGTTTTATCGGTTGGGATTGTTTCTGGAAATGGACGCGCAATGCAGCAGCAGCATCACAATATCGCATAACCTAATTCTGTGCGCACAGTGGGCCGCTTTCTCTTCAATACTCCAAGTGCCATTTCGTTCATATTTCGGCGCCGTTTATCAGGACGGAAACGAAGAGCAACTTGAAGAGCGATGTACGCCGAGAAAGGACCTCATTTTTCTATTACCTACGTAGTCCTTTCTTCTTTGGATTTCCAGATTGACATTGACAAATTACGTATGTGATTATTTTTGTTTATTCATATAAATTTTCATGCTTCGAGCGATGTATGCGATAAACGCTGACAGAATTGCGTGACAAATAAGAAAATTTGTTACATCAAACACATTCATATTAGGAGTGTTTTTTGGGCACTTCCCTGCCCGCTTATACTGGATTCTGCTCTCTTGGCTGACAGTTTCCATACAAAATGTTAGAGACTTTAAGAGACTTTTAGAGAGTATGCCAGCTACTCATTAAACTGATCTTTACTGATTATGCCAATTTTTTCTATTGTGAATAAGTGAAACGGATTACATTTTTTGTCGATAGATCTCTCCGCTACTTCGAAACTATCTTCGAATATCGTACGTTAGAAAATTTTTTCCAATTCCGTACTTTAACGAACGGTGTTGGGTTGAGTCTCGGCTAGGTCGGGGCGAGACATCTACCGACAAACATTTGAAGCCATTTCATCAAATAAACACACCTTTTTCCCCAATTCCTTTACTTTAACGAAAGGTCGTATAATTTTCACTTATTTTTATACCAGTGGTTGTTTTTTTCGCAAGACATATTTTGTTCACAAGCTCATACTTTCGCCAACTCGTAATGCCTTCTCGAACATTTTTTTTTCTGGCAATTTTTAAGTTTTTAGAAAATTGTGTCCATTATTTGTTACACAGTGCCTGGCGCCCTCTCGCATCCCAATCCATGCCAGCATTGCTATTGGGAAAGTGTTTCGCGTTACGACATGTTGCACTACACCAGCGTTATTACTTTCATAGTTTGTTTCGTTGTTGCTGCTGCACTTTTACATGCTGCATTCATGCAACATTTAGTTTTTCACACTTTTACAAGCTCTCGAATAGTTTAGTAGTTCGGTGTTAGCGAAAGTATTTTCCCATTACTATTTTATTGCTAACACATTTTTTGGCAGCTTTTTAGGCGTATGACCGTGATACTTTTCTATGTTTCAACTGTGCCGTTACAATTTGCAGTTTGTTTATGTTTGTATGTATTTATATACATACATATGTGCAACTGTTCTCTAACTACACTCTCACTCACTTGCTTATTGAATGTTGTTTGCTTTTAATTGCAACAAAATCCCACTGAGGACCCTCGATATTTCCATACAGATATTTTGCATGCTCGAATTTGTTTGTACTATATACATACTATATACCGTATATGTGTGTGTGTGCGTGTGGTTAGTTCACGGCTCTTCTGAGTGCAACAAAAGTGTAACTAAACTAGAGGCAATTAAGCTAACCAAAGGGGCCAAAACTTAAATGAGTGGGGCGGGTTGCTAGTTTTGCGCGAAAACGCGCTGGGGCAACAAGTATTAATTACTTTCGTATAATGTACATACATACATATGTACATTGTACATTCATGTGTAATATACCCTGCAGGAAGAAAAAAATCAATTTCTAAAAGTAGTTGATTTTTAATTTTGAGGCAATTGAAAAAAAAAATAATCAATTTGTATGAAACAGCAAGAAACCCATTTTTAGTTGGTTGCTTTGTCATGCAGGAGTACTTATCCAAAAAAACGTAAAGTGTGCATTGACAAAAGCTTTCAAATGCCTGATGAAAATATTTTTATTCAAAAAATATTTAAACAGATAGAATTTTGCTGTGAAAATTCCTCATTTTGGATTTGGGAAAAGAAGCATTGGAAGAATATCGAAATTCGTGCGAATTACAGGAATGTAAACATGTACTCTGAAAAAAATACCCGTCGTTAAACCAACAACTTTCGGCTGTTGAATCTCCGTCTTTGATTCAACAGCAAAAGTTTTTGTTTTTACAGCAAAGTTTTTGGTCCAACAATTTATTCAAAAACGGGCGTTGTTGTTTCAAAAACTTGCTTGCTTTTAAAAAATTTTTTGTGAGAAAATATTTTTTTGTGAGAAAACCAACAAAAAAAATAATGATGGAGAGAAGATGAAGAGAAAAATCCAAACAAAAGTTTATTTTTAGCAACAATTTTCTCCCCGTTGTTGATTTAAAGGCAAAAGTATTTGACCCAACAGTTTCCGTTGTAAACAAAACTAATGAGAACAATTTTTTTTTAATTTTGTTTTTACAGTGATTCAAATAATTCATGGATTCCTTTTTAGGAAATGGAAGTATAAATAGGTTACTACAATTCAATATAATGTTGAATGTTCCACTATGTGATGATTGGATAGAAATTCAGGTTGATGTCATGGTTCGAATCCGGAGGAGAATATAAAATAAAGAAGACAAATCAGAATAAGAAATAAAGATAGCAACCAGTGAATGATAAGAAGGAGAGAATAATAGGAGAACAAGCGGAGGCTTGGGATCCGGGCGGAGAGAAGATGAAGAGTAAAATGCAAAAAAAAATTTATTTTTAGGTGAACATTTTTTCCAACAATCTCCGTTATTGACTTAAATCAACAACGCTCGCACCTTTGAAACAACAACGAAGCGTTGTTGGGCACATTTCAAATGCGGAAAGTAGTTGATTTAACAGCGAAAGTCTTTAGATTTACAACGTTTTTTTTTCAGAGTAGGTACGTAACGGCTACATCTGCAACCATTTGCGATGTATGTACATATGTTTTGTATAATTTTTTAAAAATGTTAAAAGAGACCACTAGTGTCTTTGTAAACAGTTTAAAGTCAGTTTTAAGTTAGATGCATTTCCTGCAGGGTATATACATATGTACATATCGACGACTGAGAATAAGATCGCCCTATTTCAAAAACGCCCTATTCCTAAAATCTTTTGAATAACGTCCTATTTCAGATGTTTCTTCGAAAACGCCCTATTTGAGAAATTGTTTCAAAAACGCCCTATTTCAGATTTTGCTTCAAAAACGCACAATTTCTGAGAAAATTCCATACATATATGTATGTATATTTCTCTGAAATAGGACATTTTTGAAGCCAAATCTGAAATAGAACGTTATTCAAAAAATTTTTGGAATAGAGCGTTTTTGAAATAATTTTTGAAATAGGGCGATCTTATTGTCAGCCGTCGATATGTATATTAGACCGTCTCGCCTTATATGGATCAAAAAAAAAAAGTCTACCGTACGCCCCCCATATGATTCCTCTTTCGAAATCATTTCTGGAAAAAATTTTTATTTTTTTTTGGACGCCGCTAGATGTCGCTAAAATTTATTTTTCTCATATCATCGGTATTTATGGTCCGATCCCTAAGTTTGATACACCAATCTCTTTGGCTTGAGAGGAGGGTTTCTACTTTATAATTGTATTAACCTTATATACGCCATTGGGGTCACTTTCACCCAGTACTTAGTTTATACTACCTTAATGTAACTTTTCTTTGCCGGCATGTTTACTGCAATATATGCAAAACTTATTCCATATATCGTAAGTTATTCGTATGATATTTTCTTTAGTTCCCTTCAGCATGAAAATCTGTTCGTTCTGAGATGGCGCTTCAATCTAATACGAAGCCACATTCACTAAAAATGTATTCGATTATTTACTTGCGCCTAACCGAGACATGAATATCTATAAGCGTTCACAAACCTTAGTCGAAATCATTAGAGATTCGTGATATCCATTTGTTTATTTTCGTTAATGAAAGACTTCGAAGGTTTTTAAAGTGTAAGAAAGTCATTAACATAGAGAGGCAACTGCCTTACACTCACATCAATAATCACGTCCACCAGGGATTTCTATATAGTATCAGTTGTCTTTCTTGGTTTAATTTTAATAGAATGTTATAATTGCTTTGTGGGTTAATCTCTAGATTTTCGAAGGAAAAATCATTACATCTTGCGAAAATTAAGAAGGTCTGTACAAAATGAACTGAAATTAAACTGCAAGGGTTCTTTGAGAAAGAAAAAAAAAAATTTCGATTAGCTGAAGTTATTCCCTTCTATTAAGAAATGAATGCAAAACATAAAGCAATTGAATTTTCGTCCCTCAAATTTTCCCCCTCTCCCTCTCTCTCCATCCTTTTATTTATACCAATTCCTGCTCTTAAATTTTGTAAATTTTACCACATAAATATATGTACTCTGAAAAAAAAACGTTGTAAATCTAAAGACTTTCGCTGTTAAATCAACTACTTTCCGCAGTTGAAATGTGCCCAACAACGCTCCGTTGTTGTTTCAAAGGTGCGAGCGTTGTTGATTTAAGTCAATAACGGAGATTGTTGGAAAAAATTTGCACCTAAAAATTAATTTTTGTTTGCATTTTACTCTTCATCTTCTCTCCGCCCGGGTCCCAACTGCAAATATGTAGCCTCCGCTTGTTCTCCTATTCTTCTCTCCTTCTTATCATTCACTGGTTGGTATTTTTATTTCTTATTCTGATTTTTCTTCTTTATTTTATATTCTCCTCCGGATTCGAACCATGACATCAACCTGAAATTCTATCCAATCATCACATAGTGGAACATTCAACATTATATTGAATTGTAGTAACCTATTTATACTTCCATTTCCTAAAAAGGAATCCATGAATTATTTGAATCATTGTAAAAACAAAATTTAAAAAAATTTGTTCTCATTAGTTTTGTTTACAACGGAAACTGTTGGGTCAAATACTTTTGCCTTTAAATCAAAAACGGGGAGAAAATTGTTGCTAAAAATAAACTTTTTTTTGGATTTTTAACACGCTTTTATTAGCTTCACCTGTATGTATGTATGTATGTATGTAACTTCATCCCATCCTAAAAGTTCAAACGTTTAACTCAATTATTATTTTTTTGAAACATTCACTTTACTTTTATTGTGTTCTCTCCTCTATTATTTCTATTCACCTCCGGATTCGAAACGTGACATCAACATGGGATTCACCCCAACAACATCATATAATGAGATTCAACTTTATACTCTATGCTTCATTGTGGCTTTTATGTTACCTCTCTTCAAAATAGCCTCTATGAATTTCATTCAATTCACTCCCGTATGCAAGCCAATAACAGAGAAGTTGCAACTACGAATAATCGTGGAAGCCAGTCTGTTAGTGCATCTGGTGAATAAAAAATTTTAATTCAACACAGCTGGCTGTTAAAATAACAGAAGTAGTCGTCTGTAGAAAGGAATGTTATATTAAATTTCTGCACATCTGCTGATATGGCTCATTATTCCTCCCATACACCAATTCCATCGATGCACTAATTTCCCAAAACCGCTGGTGTTTTAACTATTTTCTTATCGAATTTGAATTATAAATAAATTAAAAATTAAAAAAAAAAATCAATGAAAATTAATTTCAATTTGACTTTACTGGGACTCGAACCTGCGCATCAATGCATTTTCTGTATTAAAAACCATACAAAAATGCATCAGTTTGCTACCACCGGTGAGTATTTTTACAATTTCCACATCGATTTTTTAATTATTTTAAACTTTTCGAAATTTTGAAAATGTAAAAACATTTTGTTGTCATCTTGTTGATGGCCAACACATCAACCTCGTTGATGAGCAACGATCACCATCTCTATACCTATGCCAATGAAATTTAATTGTCACCCTCTCTGAAAAAATAGATGATGCATCAATACATATGTACATTAAGCCGTATCACGAAAATAAAGTTTGCGTGTGTCAGTTTTATTTGAACACTTACGTCGAAAAAATATTTATGGTGTAAAAAATTTTTTTTTAGGCCCGCGTTAAAAACAGCTAAATCGCGTTTTTTGTAATAACTTCCTTATTTGATGTCCGATCTCTATGATCTTAATGTCGCAGAAAAGGTCTCGCTCAGCACTATATTTGCCCATATAAAGTTTCGACCTCAAAGGTTGTTCTGAGTTTTACCTTTAAAAATTTTGGAGTTACTATCCCTAGATTTTTTTATTTTTATCACTAGTACAAAGCTCTCAAAAAACCATGAGGACTCCGCTAAAAAAGTTGTAGCCTTTACTCACAAACAAAAAAGTTATACCGTTTTAAAATCAGAGAACCTGTTTTTTGAAAAATTATCCCAAGTTCTTATTTATATGAGGCAGTAACGCCATATAGTATGAGTTTTTGATTAAAAAGTATTCCAAGTCCTCGCTTGACTTGAGAATCTTGTACCGCGATGGAACAGCTACCAATACTGGATACATGATATGCCAAAAATTATTGATGATTGGACTATTCGTGCTGATCAACGTTATTTATATTGAATGATAATGGCTGTAGTGAAGATTTGGTAAGTATTCAAGTGGGATCTCTAAGCACAACGCGCTGGCTTACAACGGCTTCACGATTTCTGCATCCGTGCGTATCGTAAAATCATCCAAATTATTTAGAAAAACTGCTATAGTTCGTTGTAAAATTATACGCGCCTAAGAAGAGACAACGGAAGTCTAAATGTATTATCAATACTTGCGCTGGATGCGTCGTCTGCCCCTAGAAATGCAGTTAATTATTCAGCCTACAATTGAAAACAACGCACTTTACTTTAATCCCCAAAACATCTTCTTATCTATGATAACCGAGACCAAAAATGACGATGTCCTCCAAATTTAGAGATATTTATGAAAGCAGTTTCAGAGCTCTGAAAGTGAATTCTTCGTCGCTTATATTACTTTGCTCACACTCAAAAAAAAATTACTCAGATTATGGAAAAATGAGAATGATTCGCCGCTAATGACATATTTTCATTGTTTTGAATAAAATTTTCTTTCAAAACGTTGTTTTTATTACTTGATTTAAAGAAAATTGTACATCAAAACAATGAAAATGTGTCTTAAGCGCCGAAACATTCCCATTTTTCCATAATCTGGGTAAGATGTTTTTTCAGTGCAGGTTTCGAACGTTTAAAACAAATTGGAATTTATGTGCAGGGAATTCTCTTCCTTCTCTTTTGCATTTTATATACATATATGTACGTATAGTTTTTTCCCCTTTTCTTTATTTTTATTACCTCAACAATAGTTACTCATACGCCCTCACATCGGATCGCTTTGTATGTGAAAACTGAAAATGTTTTCTTAAATATCTCGAAAATGGGAGTGCATACACTGCACTTCTAAAAACGCCATCGTAATCTGGAGCCAAAAATTAAGTTGACGTGTTTCGCCGTTTCTCTGTGGTAATTTTTTATAAAAAAAACAAGTGTTCCATTTTACAACGTTATAACTTTTTTGTTTGTGAATAAAGGCTAGAATTTCTTTGGGGGATTCCTCATGGTTTTTTGAGAGCTTTGTATTAGTGATAAAAATAAAAAAATCTAGGGATAGTAACTCCACAATTTTTAAAGGTAAAACTCAGGACAACCTTTGAGGTCGAAACTTTATATGGGCCAAATATAGTGCTGAGCGAGACCTTTTCTGCGACATTAAGATCATAGAGATCCGACATCAAATAAGGAAGTTATTACAAAAAACTCGATTTAGCTGTTTTTAACGCGGGCCTAAAAAAAAAATTTTTACACCAAAAATATTTTTTCGACATAAGTGTTCAAATAAAACTGACACACACTAAATTTTTTTTTGTCCATATAACGTGATACGGCTTAATGTACATACATATGTACATCTATTGAGCAATAATAAATTGGTGGCTGCTTCAAAACCCTCACCATTCATCTTGGTGTATCGGGGCACAGCAGCTGCTAGACTCTGATGACTGATCAACGAAAATCCTACTGTCCCCCAAACATATCAAAAAATTGTTGTGTACACAAAAGCATCTATTGAATTATAATTTTTTAATACAGAAAGATATGCACATAGAGGCGCAGGTTCGAGTCCCAGAAAAGTCAAATTGAAACTAATTTAAATTGATTTTTTTTAATTCTTAAATTTATTTATAATTGAAATTCGATAAGAAAATTTTAAAATTACTTTGCTGTTTTAGGAATTTGGTGCATTGGTGAAATCGGTGTATGTGAATAAAACTAAGAATATCAGCAGATGTGCACAAATGTAAAGTAACATTCCATTCTACAGCGCGCTGCTAATTTTTTCAACTTTTCTCTCAAATCTGTAATTTACCATCACTCAACTCTGGTAAAGTTAACAAGATGCAATAAGCAAAAGCAGAAAAAATGCAAAGACAACTAATTGCTGGAAGTAAAATGAAATCCCCCAAATCGCGTTGCTTTGCTTTTGCTTAACTATACAAGCAAAAACGGCTCAGCTGAAAACTGAAGCGAATGAATCGTGTTCTCGTTTTTTACTCGGCTGGCCGAGTTTGCTAATTTACTTTTCATTAGCAAAAGCAAATGCAGCAAAAGTAGCTAAGCAATTTCAAACCCTGGTTCAAATTCTATTTATAGCACGGTTGCCGAACTTGGTAATTACCAAAATAGGTTATTTTTCGCTGTTGGTTTCTTGGTAACTTTCACATCTGTTTGGCAATTTTTGTTTTCAAGAAGTTGTTTACTATTTTTGGTATACCAGAAAAATATGGAAGTGATTATAGGACAATGAGAATAATTTGGAGCGCTGACTGTTCATTGTGAATATGCACAGGCAAATAAAGAAGAGCATATCTCCGATTAAAAACTGAAATAGTTTTGCTTCGATAGACATAGTACATATTAGTTGATATTTTTTCGTTTAGGCTTCATTTTTGAGCTCTTATGACCAATTTTTTTTTTATAAGGAAAAAATGTATGTGAAAAATTAATATTTTTGGTAGAAGTTATATATACATATGTATGTAGATCTATTTCGGAGATCACCACATCCCTTCATCAGACTTCTTTTTACTTTTATTCTTGCGTCCGCATAAAACATCCTTTAATGAAAATTTTCACTAAAAAGTTAAAAATAAATAATAGCTTAAAAAAACTAAAAAACACGCTTTAATCTTAAAAATCGTACTAAAAATTGAGAAATAATTTAATTAGAAACAAAATGATGAACGAAAATATAAGTATTTAAGGAAAAGCGTGGGGGTGCTCAATAATATTTGAATATGAAAATATTCGATTCGTACGACTAGTACAAAAATATACATACCTAGTTGCGAAATTAAAGAGTACGTTATATGAAATCTCAAAAAAGTCAAAATAAAAATATTAGTTAAAAACAGCGATCTTAAATATTTTTTGACATACTGAGCACCACCCGACGCTTTTCCTTAAATACTTATATTTTCGATCATCATTTTGTTTAATTAAATTAAATTATAATTATAATTAAATTATTTCTCAATTTTTAGTACGATTTTTAAGATTAAAGCGTGTTTTTTAGTTTTTTTTAAGGTATTATTTATTCTCTTCATCTTCTCTCCATCATTATTTTTTTTTTGTTGATTTTCTCACAAAAAAAGATTTTTTCACAAAAAATATTTTAAAAGCAAGAAAGTTTTTGAAACAATAACGGCCGTTTTTGAATAAATTGTTGGATCAAAAATTTTGCTGTAAAAACAAATAATTTTGCTGTTGAATCAAAGACGGAGATTCAACAGCGGAAAGTTGTTGGTTTAACTACGGGTATTTTTTTCAGAGTACATAACTATTATTTACTCAAGTTCTTTCCGTTAAAAATTCTAAATTGAAAATCACAAGTTTGCGTGCCGCCAGTGGGAAAAATTGCAAATTCTCTGTAATTTATACAATGTTAGCTAAATATATGTACATTCAAACATACATATATAAATACTATGTAGTTAGTTGGAGCAACCAAAATTGAAGGCGGGCAACAGGCAGGTGACGAGAAATGCGCCAGCCACACAATGTCAGAAATAATATTTACTCTGAAATCATAAATCAAAATAAAGTGGTAATTCAAGTAATGATAACTGCGAAGTACTATTTTAAGGCCGTGGAATGGAAGTAGGGCGGTGTCCACCATTTGTGGCATGCAAAAGGAAATTGAAAAGTTGAATGGAATTTTTCGTGTTCTGGCACGAATGAAATTATGCGGTAGTGCATTGCTTTAGTCCGAAATACTTTAAAAAATGCTGAAATTTTTAGATGAATAATTATAGTCAAAACAAAAAAACTACTTACTGTAACCAGATGACCTTGAACCATCATCCAGTACCTACAATTAATAGATAACCTACGGTATTATTCGTCATCTGAATACGCCGATTTGTTTTCTTGGATACAGCTACTGTACAAGCCAAAAATCGAAGTACTTCGCTCAATTCTGAATAACTAAGAGGCAGCTCGGGTTCCTCCATAAAAGAGCAATCAATTTGTGCTGTTAAGATTATGGTTCCCAAAGGCTAGTAAGAATCTGTGGCCTTTCATAAGACAATACAGTCTTCGAAATTTCTTTAAGCGAATTGTTAGCGTACATACCTATGTACATATGTATATCAAATTCTAAAATCAAAATACGATTCATAAAGCCTCCGCACACGAGCATTGGAAATTACGTTGATTAGCCGAAATCACTTTCCGAAATCACGCGTATTCACACACGTTTTTGAGTAATTTCATTTAGTCGGGTTTCAGTTACGCTGTTCCTGCGCCAAATAAAAATTTGTACATGGTCAACTTAAATGAAAATATCATTAATAAAATACTCCCACCAAATTAAATTTTTTATAATTAAGGAATCGCTAATGCAATATACAATGAGAATATATCTAAGAAACCGTCGCGAACAAATTTAATAGCCGTTTTTATTTTAGCGCAGATGTATGCGCTAAAATAAAACTCAGCTAATGTGAAATATTAGCAATGGGTAAAGATGTTTTCGATTATAATCGATAAAATTTAGAGAAGAGACCGATTCTAGAGTAATTTCGTGAGTGTTTTCGCCGAAATGCGCATTTCAAGGGTGATTTCAGCTGGCATTTTTGTATGGCAAAACAACGTTATTTAAAGGTAATTAACGCCGAAAACACGATTTTTGCCTAAAACACCCTTAAATCATGCTCGTGTGCGGAGGCTTATAGACCCATTGGAGTTTCTTGAATACTTTGACCTCCATTCTAGTTATGGGATTAAAATAAAACAAAAACTATTGACAAACGAAAACTACGTACATACATATGTATATTTTCTTAATTCCCTATTCTGCCTTCGATGCAAATATTTGTCGAAAATAAACAAAGCAACAAGGCTGAGCGTAAACAAAAAGGGCAAAATATTGGCAAATTAACACCTTATAAAAATATTTTCTATACTCCTTAATTGCTGACGAATATCTAGTAAAGGGAAAATTTTCAAGAAAACAAATAGACTAGTAAACCACTTTGAAAACAATCGCTGTATATTGTAACTGTTTCTTAAATTATTTTCAAAAAAAGGTAAACAAAAATCAGAAAATCAACAATCTATGATGAAAATCCGCTTAAATCAACAACAGTCGGTTATTTGTGCGCTGCCGACCGAGAAAAAAAATGATGACTGAACTTAAACGAAAACGAAACAATAATAATAATAGATACTTACATACATACATACATACATATTTATGATTGCTTTTAGTAAATTTGGAAAAAGGGAGAAAAATTATATATTGATGAAAGTGGGCTAAAATGAGAGCGAAACAAAAATCTATAAATAAACAAAATTAAAACAACCAAAGGAGTTTATTTTTGGGTGGAAACAAGAATACCAAACCCAGCTGTATTGTTTCAACAGTGAATGGATAGTGATTTCCAACGCTGCCAAAATATATGGAAATATTCAGTCAGTGTGTATCAGCAATATAAACCAAATGATGTTAATTTTCTGTGAATTTTGTATGAGCTATTGGCCATTTTTTTTATTTTCTACGCTCGTTCATGCTCAAACACTAGGATCAGGCTCTTATTGAACTACCCACATAGCATTTGGAAGATTGTTTTATGAAAACTGACTGCGACGAGTCTTTTTCGATCCCCTTTGCTGATTAAAAAAATAATTTATCACAAATTGATCATGCTAAAGATACTATAATTACTCAAAAAAAAATTCATATATTATATTTCGGTATTGATGGTTCCGAATTTTGTAAAGCAGGAACATATGTATATATGTGTGGACTGAGGGTGACCGTGGAAGTGCTATTTGCGATATTGGTAAAGGTAAGGCTAAGGGTAGAATATGTGAGAGGATAGAAGATGGGAAAGAAATGCGGTTGTAAACTGACCCAAAATTATTGGAAATAGAGTAGAAAAGTATGTATTAGAAAATGATTAGAAATTGATCAGAAAGTTACTGAAAAACGACCGAAAAAAATTCGAAATTGACCAGAAAAACAATTGAAAAATTACCCAAAAAATCCAATTATTGGGTTTTTTAAGAGCAGCGGTCACCTCTCGGCAGTGGGCGGCATACCCTCCGAGTAAATTCCTGCCATGGAAAAGTTTCTCACAAAAAATGCATTCGCCGTTCGGAGCCGGCATAAAACTGCAGGTCCACCCAATTGGTAGGAAAAATAAAAGTTAGGGAGCACACCTCGAATTGGGAGAGAAGCTCGGCCAAAAAACTCGTCAGAGTTATAATAGCGCCAGCGAGTTACGAAAAATTCAAACTTTGCCCGAGTAATTCTTAGCAGTTTAATATGATTCATATCCTATTAGTATAACGTTTCATTTCATAAGTGTTCCTCTGTTTAATTTTTCTGTTTACTGGGTTGCCATTTTAGAAACGCATTAATGGGCTCTAAGGCAGGGAGGGCAGTATTTGGCAGTAGATAAATAATCTTAGAAATGTACAGTATGTATGTTTGTACATAAAAAATATTGTCGCTTAACTGATTGAATTGCAAAAAATATAAAATGAAAGCAATAAGTGACAATTGTAAAAACAATAGATGAGAGCGATGCAAATAAAGTCGACATTCGAGTGACAAGTAATAATAAGCGAAAGGATAAGTGGATAAAGCTGGTCGTCGTCGAATAGAATATTCAATATATTATGAGTGTGGCGCAAATTAATGCATGCGATTTAAACAGATGTAGAATTTATTATATTTTATAGATATATGTAAATGTATGTACATGTGTGGATTTGTTGAATGAATGTTTCTATCGTCTGCTTTTAAGACTATTTGCAGAATTTCAGAACCACCCCGTCCCTTATGTATCAAACGCAAGAGTCTATGCAACCGTGAAAAGGAACTGCTTTGTAATTTAATAAAGAATTTTCTTACGTATTTCAAATATGTATTCGAACATATTCGTGTACGTGATGGAAAGAGCGTTCATTGGTTTAAGTTAAGTTTTGCGACAAAATAAATAGAAAATAATTTTCTGTTTTTAAACAAGTAAAACAAAGGTGAACACACAAAATGAATACAAATCCAACAGAATAAATATTGACTCTTCTTGTTGTGTGCATTATTTATGAATGAAAGCTAAGAGTTTTCGTGGATCGCGTTTATGTCACGAGTTAAACTACATATGTATAGTGGGGACTTCAAAAAGCAAACGGAATTAGGAATGACTTGATGAGCTACGAAAGGGAATATGCGCAACATATGGTAAGCTCTGCGGTGGCATCGCGAGTGGAAAATACATATGTATGTATGTGTGCATGTGATACAAAAAGTTACGCGGCACAAATTGGGAAGCGCTAGGCTAAACTGCGTTCGCCCATCTATCCAACAACAGCCCTTGCTTCGGGATGTTATTTCCCTTCAAACCCGCCAAACTAATAAGGGTACGTGCTCAAATAGTTTGCACGTGTAGTCACTCTCTTGTACAATAATATCCCAGCCAACAGTCTCCTAAGCCTAAGCTGATGGGCACATGTGACCCTCACAATGTAAACTAAATTTTATTAATTTTTAACTTTAAAAATCGAGGCATTATGTCATAAAACAAAATTAAAGTTTTTATTTAAACAGTATAATAATATTATAATAATAAGCGAAAATATATGGTAAATTCACTAGCTCTTTTAATGTTGTACGCTGTAAATTAAATGTGTATTAGAACACAACACCTGTGGTAGGTATGTTGTATTGTATTTTGTTGTCAGATGCTTACTAAAATTTTAATATGAAAAATACCAAGCAAAAGTGAAAAAGGTAATATTATAAATATATAAATGATAAAAAACTTGAAAAAAGTCAAAAAATAAAAATAAAATCGAATAGGAAACTCAATAAACACAGGCTGCGTTGTTGTATTAATGTTATTCTAATTTCTATGGGAAAAACTAACCATGCTGATACAATTGTTGTAAACCTATACCACTTTATAAAGTTATACTACTTTAAAAGAGCTTGTGAATTACCCAATGGATATTTGAAAGTTTATATCGAATTAATATTTTATACGGCATCGCGATGTTCTAGATGGGTTTGTTTTGGCAGGTTTAGCTTTCATATTATTTATTATTTTATTTGAAATTCGTCAAAGGCACCCCAAACTGGAAAGTCAAATGTATCCCAAATGACTTTATCCAAAATAATCATCACAAACAATTTTTTTTCTTTCAAAACATTGAATAATTAAGATTTATTTTCAATCTTTAAGCTTCGAAGAGCCAGTTAAGAACATTCATTTAAAAAAAATGTTCGTTTTACTTGTGAAAACGCTTACGTGGCACTATACAAAAATTACATCAGCTAACGGAAAATCATCGAATCATATGCTACTTCGCCAAGTATTAAAGCAGAGCTGCCAAATTAGGCATACACATGTGTTATTGTATAAGGCTGCATTCAATTCTATTTTTGTAAAGTTTTTATAACGTGTTTACACCGAAAATGGCAAAGTCAGCGGTGCCCCAAAGTCAAAAGGACCCCACTTTACCCTACGCACGTTTATCTCATTCCGATATATACATACATACCTGCGTAAGGCCTGAATATCAGGCCATAATAGGGCCTTAAAAAGCAATATTTTCCTGGCGGATAAGCCTTAGAAATAGGGAGTGCTCTCAGAGGGAGAGAGTGAGAGAGAGTATTCCTTATGGCCTGATGACATCAACACATGAAATGCAGCCTTATTTTAAGCCTTAGCCCAGACAACTTTGCTTCCCTTACAATTCTCAGGCCTTATTCCTTGGCCTTTAAATCTACTGTAATAATTTTTAAGTAAGGCGTAAATTTTTTGCTGGGATGTTCATATTTATTTACGAGTATTTACATACAAACACATAAACGTATGCAAGCGTAAACGTGTTTGTTAATAAAGCATTTATTATTTTTGTTTTCTATTTCTTCATTACTTTTCCGCTTTTCCAATATTTTCGCTTTGTTGCAACAACATCCACCCACCCAAGCATAACCACCCCTAGCGAATTATGCTCATACATACGGATGTAGCGGGCGAACTGTCAGCGTAGCGGATTTTCCGCTGTCGACTTTATCAACCTTGTTTTTCGTTCTATTCCTTGCTTCCATGCATTTACTTGTTAAGCGCTAAGCGAGATTCTCATCATCCCTTTTCCTTCGAAAATTCCATTTTTCGCATTTGCAGTCAACATTAAGGCGACATGTAAAGGATTTGCTTATGCGCTGTTGTTTCGTGTCCTTCGTATCCTTCATAACATCCAACATCATTTATTATTTTCTGTTAACATTATTTAGGGATTTAATTTAACATGCACCGCTGTTTTAACACAAGAGTGAGGAAGGGGAGGGATCGGTGAATGACTAAGTGCTGCATGGCATAGTTTTATGTAGCGAAATATTAGCTTTTCGTTTTCATTTTGGTTGGATTGAATTACATTGGTGAACAGGTGGAGATGTTCCAGAGTTTTTTTAGAAATCAATTTGATCACAAATTTCAATTTGCGCAATCGAATAAAATCGAATGGAAAATATGTAACTTACTTAATTTGAAATGTATTGGATATGTTCAAGTTTCTTATTCAGGGGCGAACACAGGGGGGGGGGTTTGGGGTGTTAAACCCCCACCCCCCCCCCCCCCCCCCCCCAAAGTAATTGAATTTTTAAATAATTGAATTTAATTCTACATAGTCATTTGAAAAATTGTAATTTGTTGTTTTCAAAGCAATCTTTCTGCCACCGATGTATGAATATGTAAAATAAATTAATACATTAGTCACTAACAGCGTTGCCGTTTTGATACAATTGTATCTTTTTTGATACTTTTTTTTTCTAAATTTTGTGATTTGATACTTTTTTGTTCAAAAACGGCCTATTTTGATACTTTTCTGCTGATAGAATTTAATTTTTTGAAACTATGAAAATGTTAAACTAAAAACAAACCTATTGTATCTGGATAGTATTAAAAAGTTGTGGGAATGTAGGCCAATAAAAAAACCCAGAAAAATATAAACTGGACAGAGACATTTAATTTGCTTCAAAGTAATGAGTTTTCCTTATAACTCTGTGGCTGCTGAACTGGATTTTTTTTAGATTTAAAGGGAATGGTGAGTCGAAAATGGACTTCTTTTGAAAATTAGTTCTGAACTGAAAAGTCACCAATAAGGTTTCTGTTATTTTTTTAGAGTTTATTGTTAATCATAATACAGGAAAAATAAAAACTCATTTATTATGACTTTCAGTTTTCGTTCCATGAGCAAACTGTTGTGAAATAAATTTAAATTAAAAAAAATTATGCTATTTGCAAAAAAAATAATTGAGTGTCTCAACTAAAATGTCTATATTTTTAATAAAACAACCAGAAAAAACTGAATTAGATACACAACTTTACTTATTATTTGTTTTTCAAATGAAAATTTTTAAAACAACGGTTGTGCTCTTGATACTTTTTGATACTTTTTTTGCTTGACTACATATACTTAATTTTTTTAGCTCGCGGCAACACTTGTCACTAATGATTAGAGCGTGAATGAGAATAGAACAAAAGAATTATGTGCGTACGTGTGTTTTGTTCTTGTACGCGTAATTTACCTACTTAGGAAAATGTTTGAACCAAAAATTGCCAAAATCGATTGACGACCACGCCCAAATTTATATATCGGAACTATTAAGGGGCATAATAAAAATATTTTAAGCGATATCTATGTCAAATATAAAGATATAGAAAAATGTTGGAAAATGGGTGTGGCACCGCCTCTTTTCAGACAAAGGAATCTACGAGATTTCGGAACCCATAACTCTACAAATAATTAAGATGTTATGACGAAAATCAGTTTGTACACTTTAATAACTTGTGGTAATACATGCTCAAAAATTTGGCGAAGTCGGTTTATGACCACGCCTACTTTTTAACAAAGATATTTCTGGGAAACCTTTTGGGAATTTGTAACGTGACATCTTTGTAATTAGAAGTCATAAAGGGCTGCAAATTTGCACTAACAATAATATTTATATGCTTAGTTGGATGATTGATAAAAATTTTGAAAATGGGCGTGGCTGCGCCCACTTTATGCGGCACTCGATTCATATGAAATACACCCTAATCGAACAAACGCAAACAAACAATGAAAGCATACAGCTGAGTATCTAATGTTCGATTCCACTCGAACTTAGGCTTCCTTACTTGTTAGATTTAGTTTAAATATGTACAGAGAAAATGCAATGAATTGAGATTTAAAAGGTGCCTTTGTTTAAAGTGTGCATACGTAGGTCCACTCCCCAAACATAAATTTAAGTAAAAATTGTCTGGACGAGTTTTAAGTATTTCTTTTAATTTTCCGTTGGATATTGAAAATCCCCCCCCCCAAAATTTTTTTCTGTGTACGCCACTGTTCTTATTCATAGTCACTTAAACTATTAATAGTGTTGACTAACACAACAAGGAATGAACTCGCCGAGTCGATCGAGATCAGAAGTGATGTCAGCCAGGTTGACTCCCTGTTTGAGATTTCTTGAATTTGACGAAGATAATTCGAGCTGCAGAACTTAACCGCTCAGGAAACATCTGCTAGAAAAGCGTACAACTGTGATATGGTATTGACATACATACATACATAATTGATAATAGTGTCATCAGTACCATTTTTGTAACACTTTTAAGTTCGTCTTTTTTTAGACCAGTGGGTGTGGGAGTAACACATGCATATGTATGAGTATTCGGAGGTCTCTAAATAAAATCCCAAAAGAGAACTTTTGCGTGAGCGAATTAGTAGCAAATCTCTCCGTTTAAAGATTATTGTTCCAGTACTTGTAGATATGCGCGGAATGGCCAGTTATTCGCCCTCTTGCTCTTTATGAAATAATTTTTATGAATGCCAATTCACGCTGTTCGCTGCCATTTAAAGCAACCGCTGGTAGCCGCCAATTGACGATCTATTCTCAGTTTGATTTTATTTTTTTACTTAAATTGAAATATATTTTTCACTTAAGTTCATCGTAGGCTTACGCGTTTTTGTGCGACATATGCAACTTGTTTGTTTGTGTACACTGTGTTCCACTAGTGTAGGTAGCTCCCCACTTTCGCATAAAACGCAATTGTGGAATGACTGCGCTTCACGCAGCAAAATGTGACATATGCAGCGTTGCCACTTTGGTTACTTTTTACCAAAATTGGTTACAAATTTTTCGGTTGGTTACGTGGTTACTGTCGGCCGATTTTGGTTACCTTCAAGGTCCATGTATTGAGCACACTATGGTTACAATCAATTTTTAGGAATACGCTTTTAATTTTTCCAAACTATAAAATATTTGTTATCCAAATTGTTTTGTTGTATTTTTTTTTTTATCAAATTCCAAATAATTTATTTTTGGGGACACGGTGAGCTTAAACAAATTATTATGAAAAGTCAAAGTAACCAAGATATTATTTCATGGTTGTATTCTTGGACATATTAGAAGATGTTCTGAGCCAAAATTGAAATCATTCATCGGACACATTTTGAGAAATTCCATGTTTTTTAAAAATTTGTCCATTTTTTTCTTTTCATGGGTGCCCCTGATCTTTTTATGGCACCCCCGGTAAAATGACTGTTCTGTTCTTCTAGTATGTAAGTGTATTGTAAAATTCATTACAGTAAAATACATTTTAAGACGTTTATTATTTATTATTTATTATATTTTAATATAAACATAAAAAGGTTTACAGTTTTTTTAAATATGAAGAATATTATATTCACATACAGTTTTCTTCAAATTCTCCATATAATTTGGGTTATTTGGTCTAGTTCGATACTTATTATCCCATGTTTTTTTGAAATGATAATGCACAGCCTCCATGGCTTACTCTGAATAATACCCTAATCCTATTCCCTGCCTTGAACAAAAATCTTCTATATGGAAAAAAAACTGTAAATTAGAAATAAGATTATTGGAAAACACCGATGTATTAAGAAGTATATGTCCTTTAGAGCGCCTAAAATACGTAAAAGCTTTTAACGATTATCATTCAGTGGTCGAATCTTGCTTCACTATTGATTTGAAAAGTAATTATATTAACTGTATTTCTAATTTCCGAAAGAGTTACAACGATCTTTCTATACCCATAACCCCAAAAGTGCACACAGTTTTTTTCCATATAGAAGATTTTTGTTCAAGGCAGGGAATAGGATTAGGGTATTATTCAGAGCAAGCCATGGAGGCTGTGCATTATGATTTCAAAAAAACATGGGATAATAAGTATCGAACTAGACCAAATAACCCAAATTATATAGAGAATTTGAAGAAAACTGTATGTGAATATAATATTCTTCATATTTAAAAAAACTGTTAGCCTTTTTATGTTTATATTAAAATATGATAAATAATAAATAATAAACGTCTTAAAATGTATTTTTACAGTTATTTTACCGGGGGTGCCATAAAACGAACAGGGGCACCCATGAAAAGAAAAAAATGGACCAATTTTTAAAAAACATGGAATTTCTCAAAATGTGTCCGATGAATGATTTCAATTTTGGCTCAGAACATCTTCTAATATGTCCAAGAATACAACCATGAAATAATATCTTGGTTACTTTGACTTTTCATAATAAGTTGTTTAAGCTCACCGTGGGGATAAATGGAAAAAATTTAACCACTATTTCCAGCGAATGTCTCACGAAAATGAATAAGGCAAAAGTGGGAAAAATTCAACAGCTTTCACAGTCAGTGGTCGAGCGTCTAAAAGCGTTCGCACATTGCGGCTGAAGATGGAATGTATCACGGGTTCGATACCCGTGATGAGCATCCAATTCCGAAAAGGGTGCCAATGATCGAAAATAGTTTTTCGTGAAATAGCTATACTCAACTTTCGCTGGTAATAGTTGTTGAAATTTTTCCATTTACTCCCAACAATAAAAAATTAAATTAAAGTCCAAATAATTTATTTGACGATAGCCAGCGACCACATTAGAAATAAATCTATTCTGGCGAATTTTCGTCGGGCGATTTTCGTTAGCTTTTTGGCTCTGTTCATTCTCATGCCTGGCCGTGTTTTTAAATGTCGATAGAACGCTACGACGGGACGAAATTTCGCTCGACGTTGGATCTTTTTATATTAATTTAGTTTGGTTACTTGTTTCTAGTTTTGGTTACTTTTATTTTGTATTTTGGTAAATTTAAAATTTTTTTAGTGGCAACGCTGGACATAATGGAGCAATTTTTGTAATTTTTGTCGCTTCTGTAAATAGTTTTATTTTTTTTTTTATTTCAATTTACTTTACTTTATTATTATTTCATTTTTCAGTATATCCATGCCATCGAAGTAGCGCTCTTGATGGACGACAATCGCTGCTGCAAGTGTTTATTTCTGCAGCCAAGTGGCAACAACGCAACAACTGAATAAATATGTAAATACGAATACATATGTACATATATTTAAACTGCTGATTGCGGGCGTTTTGCCTCGATATTTATAGTTGCCACTTGTCACCAACAAAAGTGGCTATCAAGAACACACACATATTCACAGATGCAGATATATTTATGTAATGTATGAATGCATTTTATATGCAGTGGATGAAAGTAAATATACCTACATACATACATATATTTTTTTTAAAATAAAATATTCAAGTGTAAGATAAAACTTATGTCTCTGTTGTTGACACATGAAGATTCCATGCTCTGACCAAATGACAGATGTTAAGTAAAAAACTTTATATCAGGGACTTGTAACAAAACTCGTAACGAAACGAAACTCTCGTTTCTGGCGTTTCTGTTCCAAGAAACATTAAAGGATAGAAACTAAATTCGAAACCAAAAGATTGTAACGTTTCAATGAGTAACAAAACCTGTAACGAAACTAAATTAATTTTGTTCCTTGTAACAGAAACAGAAACAGAAACAAAACTCCTTTGTAACAAAAGTCGTAACAAAACTCCGAAACGTTTCCAGCAGAAACAAAACCTGTAACGAAACTAAATTAATTTTGTTCCTTGTAACAAAATCCGTAACGAAACTAAATAAATTTTGTTTCTCAGTCTCAGAAACAAAATTAATTTTGTTCCTTGCAACAAAAACAAAACCAGAAACGAAATTAATTTTGTTTCTCAGTGGCAAAACTATAAAAATTATTATAATACTATTTGCCGTACATTAGGATGTACTTTTTATTTTTACGTATATAATATATATATATATGTATACCTGTGGCATTTTGATGTGCAAACATCTTTGCTGTAGCTACGAGTAATTTCGAAAAACAGGTAAAGTTTACGCGTATCTAATGAAAAGTTTTGGGCAGGGCTTCTACAGGGAGCCCTATTCTTTATGAAACCTAGGTCGGGTCGCGAGATATGGGTCAAAACGAGGACCCGGATGATCTTGTGTGTTTCTGAGTAACATTGGTATCTAATGAAAGGTTTTGAGCTGGCCTTCTACAATATTGGTATCAAATGAAAGATGTTGAGCGGGGCTTTCGTATAGAGCTCTATTCTAGACCGGGTCTCCACATATGGGTCAAAATGAGGATCCGGATGATCCTTGAATATTTCTGAGCAATGTTGGTATCAAATGAAAGGTTTTGAGTAGGACTTCTACACGGAGCCCCGAGATATGGGTCAAACGTGGATCCGAATGATCTTGCATGTTTCTGAGCAAAACAAAACAAAACAAATCAAAATCAGAAATCAAAAATCAAAAATTAAAAATCAAAAACCAAACACCGAAACAAACAAAAACAACAAAATGTAGCAGTGACAATGGCAACAAAAAATTATAAAAACCATAGTCGCATTTTAATCGATAGAAAACCAGTGAAAAAATGAATAAGGGAAAGGGAATAAAAGTCCTATTTCGAAATTGATTACACATCAATGTTCATGAGTACTCCTTACTCACGTAATACACAAAAAAAAAAAAAACGCAAGTCGGATATCCCATTATCCGTACGAAACGATATTACACCCGCCAAAGCATCCTGTACTGCTTCGACGTCTTATAAAAATCATGATGATGAAGAAATTGCACTACAAAGTAGTCTGAATGAGCTATTATTAGAAAATTAAATATTTCTTGATAACAATTAATGTGTACTTTTCACAATCCGTTGTTCTATGCATATGAAGCGTTTTTATATATCATTTAAAAAAATTAAAAAAGACAACCCTAATAGTCACCCAGTTATATTTTTCTTCATATCGACCCCTTTGTGCGACTTTATCGTAAGGGACAAAAGAAAATTTTACAGGAGAGCATTTTTTTGTTTTTTTCACTGTTTTTTACTAGTATATTTAAATGAAATTGAACACGCGTTTATATGGTTAATTAATATATTGAACCTTATACTTTTTTCTTGAAAAAATTTGCAGTTTGCGAAAAAATCATAATTTTGTCCCTTACGATAATTTCACTCTCAATGTTTTATGAGCGTATTTGAATAAATGTCCCTTACGATAATATTTAAAAAATATAAGTGTCTTATTCCATACTTTAGTTGGTTGCCACAGACATGCATATATATGTATGTATATTATATACCTAAAAATAACAAGTCCATCCTAATGTTCTGCAAATATAGTTTTTCTACTGAGAAACAAAATTAAAAACGCAATTTTGTTTCTGGTTTTGTTTTTGTTGCAAGGAACAAAATTAATTTTGTTTCTGGCTTTGTTTTTGTTGCAAGGAACAAAATTAATTTTGTTTCTGATACTGAGAAACAAAATTAATTTAGTTTCGTTACAGGTTTTGTTTCTGCTGGAAACGTTTCGGAGTTTTGTTACGACTTTTGTTACAAAGGAGTTTTGTTTCTGTTTCTGTTTCGTTACTTAGCTGTGTAACAGAAACCGAAACCGAAACGCGTTACAAGTCCCTGCTTTATATAGATAGCAGTCCATTACTCCATATTTATTTTGTGGCTCTTATTAGCTTTGACTTTCACCGCTTATTCTTGCAACTAGTCATGAATTTCATTAATACTCTATAATTCGTGACCTTAATCAATCAGTATAAAATCCTGTCTGCGTATAAATTACTTTTTTGATAACGTTGGCTGCAATTATTTTTCTTAAGTACTTAGTCTTAATGTTCCAACATATACATACATACATACATATGTACATACATGAATGCGGCTTAAATTATAAGCGAAATTGATTAATTGCTGTCAAATGGATCGCTCGGGTGCGTTTCGTGAATTTAAAACTAAAAATGGTATCCCACAAAAAAAAAAACCAAACAGAAAACAAAAATGTCACTAGTCAAAAGACTAAAGACGAATACGAAATTCCTTTCCTCCACCTTCACTTACCTGTCTGCAGCGTAAGAAGATAAAAACTGGCTTTGAGCAAAAGTACGCAGTGCTAGATGTCCTCTAGATATTTCAACCTGCAGCAGGTAACAAGAAAAATTCCAAAAACTACTTGCCAACGGCGGGCGATATGTCTATGACATTTACAAGTTTGAATTTGATGTGAAAATGTGACATAATTTGAGTATAATTTTTCATTTGTCGTTTTCGATTCGCCACCACACAAGCGAGGTCGGATCGAACAAAAATGTTTGAACCCATAATGAGTAGTAGCCATACTCGCTAACTGGTCGATAGAAATTTCCCTCTGCTCGCTATCATTCACATATAAATTTGGCAGAGGGAAATTTATAGCCAGCAGAGAAATTGTGAATCGAAAGCGGCTATTAACTATTTAATGAATGGCCAACAATCGATGGGTTGAGTTTGATAAGACAAATATTTTAATAAATCAAAAGGAGGAGAAGGTAGATCGGTAGAGTGAAGTAATGATTAGTTGAGTGTGAGGTGTTTCTTAAAATATTGTAAATAAAAAGCAGCAGAGTTCATGGGTACTAATGTAATGCCAGCTAGAGGCAAACTAGAGACACCAAGTGCGAGACCATCCAGTGGAACCAGATCTGCTTAAATGGCATGTTCTTCAAGTACTTAGTCAATGTTGGCTTGATACTATAGGTGAGAAAATGTGAGAAAAATTTGGAAATTAAATGTCCGTATTCTATTACTATTACTGCAACGAGCTTGACTCATACTTGCTTAATGGTAGTTTTATAACTTTATGAATGCAAAGAATCACCCGTAAGACGGTGGGTTAATGTAATTTCCGTTTTTTTTTTAATTATAGTACATTTGATTGAGTTACATCATCAGCACCAATTTCGTTCTTAATTAATTGATTTTCCTTCGATTTATTTTCCACTTAAGCACGTAACTTCAGTTTCTTAAAAGTGTTGGGGAATTGTCAACTGCTATTTTGCACTCATTAAAAATGTATGGGTAAATGATAAGTAGCAGTTTAACTTAATTATGCTCATAAGTATCTATGCATGTATCTGTAATACAGATTCTGTATTCATCTTCCGACGAAATTTGGAAATATAATAAATGTACGAATTTACGAAAATAACTTCAAATATTTATAAATTTTACAATATCTGTAGTATATCAGCAGAGCATCTCTTTAATTTGCCACTTTTGATGTGAAATTTCGCAGCATAATCGCAGAACTTTCTCGCAATTGCTCTGAAAAAAAAAAAAACGTTGTAAATCTAAACCCATTAAACACTGAAAAAAAAAATTATCAAACGTTTGAGAAAATATTGTTTCTAAAGTTGAGAATCAGCATATATACCATTTGAAAATAAACATATTTTCAACTGTTCATCAAACATTGTTTATCAATCAAAGAAATTTTGTGTGTTTGCAAATTTCAGTCAGCGTTCGTTGTTCTACTCGAGCAGTCCCTTAACGGTTGAAATGATGATGGTTGAAAATGATTGTGTGTAATAATGATTCTGTATTTCGTACTCTTATTTTATTTGTTTGTGGCTTTTTTTGAAGTTCCACAAAATTTAATAAAAACATATGTAGTTGGCATTGTGTACGGAGAACAGTGACTTGACTCTGGGATGTGTGTTAAAAAGGTCGAACAGCTGTGCTCAGCTGATTTCAGGGTTGCTGTTATGGCCCAATAACGATGGTGAAAGCAATAGAAGTTGCTCTTCTTCTTTCTGTTTTGTAGGTTGTTGATTTTACATTCTTGCACATGTTATTCGTGGAATAGCTGGCGTTTACGCTCTCTCCGGGAATTGCGTTTTAGGAACTCAGCCTTAATTTATTTTCGGAATTATGAATTGGTTTTTTCAATTCCCAATTCCGGAATTGGGTTTCTGTCTTGATTGCTACGACCATGTCATTATGGTCCCTTTTCTTACAACAACCACATCCGGCCGCCATACTAATCTGTACCCCCGGAAGTCGCCGCCATACCAATCTGTCCCCGATTTTGACATTTGCCGATGACATATCGTCTTTTTTGTTATCGAATTTCGACTACGCATCCCAGAGCCATTTCACTGTATGCTATACACTATGGTAGTTGGTTTCAGATATATATGTATGTACATATATTAAAAAAGATATTAATATACTCATGTAATTATACAAAAGGCACCGGCGAAATTCACCCGCACGGGTAAATGAAAAACATCACATAAGCGTACAAATATGTAATTCATACATATCTTTATATATATTACCCTAAGCGATTTTTTGTAAGCACCATAACTTTTACACCGTTATACGGATTTTCGAAAATGTGGTGTCAGATGAAAGGGCTTGACCTATAGATGTGCAGGAAGGTTTAATTTTTTTTGAAAAGGGTTGCCAGATGTTTGAAAATTTAATTTTACTGTATAGTTTGTTTGATTTTAAAATTTTTGGCACCATATGAAAGGGCTTGACCTGATATTAAGTAATTTAATAAAAATTTTACAAAAAGGGTTGCCACCTGTTCAAAAATTCAGTTTTACGCTATAGTTTGATTTTTAAATTTGAGGTGTCATATGAAAGGACTTGGCATGGAAATGAGTAATTTATTAAAATTTGTACAAAAAGGGTACCACCTGTTCAAAAATCCGTTTTTACCCTACAGTTTATCTTATCTTTATATATTCTTTATATATATTACGCTAAGCGATTTTTTGTAAGCACCATAACTTTTACACCGTTATACCGATTTTCGAAAATGTGATGTCAGATGAAAGGGCTTGACCTGTAGATGTGCAGGAAGGTTTAATTTTTTTGAAAAGGTTGCCAGATGTTTGAAAATTTAATTTTACTGCATAGTTTGTTTGATTTTAAAATTTTTGGTACCATATGAAGGGGCTTGACCTGATATTGAGCAATTTAATAGAAAATTTTCAAAAAGGGTTGCCACCTGTTCAAAAATTCAGTTTTACGCTATAGTTTGTTTGATTTTTAAATTTTAGGTGTTATATGAAAGGACTTGGAAATGAGTAATTTATTAAAATTTTTACAAAAAGCGTGCCACCGTTCATTTCCATTCCATTTTTACGCTACAGTTTATCTCATTTTTAAATTTGAAGTGTCATGCAAGGCCTAGCACTGAAGATGGGTAATAAAAGGAAAGGGAAGAGGAAAATGAAAGTGATATGGCGAAGGACAGGAAGCGAAAGAGGAAATATGAAAAATAAAATGGATAAAGGGAAAATAAAGCGCAAATAAAGGGGAAAGGGGAAGAGAAAGAGAACTAGAAAGAAAAGGAGGAGCGCGCCAAATGGCCTTTTGTAGGTCGCTATAAGGTTACCATAGTCTAGAAAAATATTCGGCACAAAACTTCACTATGGGGCTCTTTGGTCAAAATCTATGTATAAAAATCTAGGTCCACAGAAAATAAAAATAACCAGTAGCTATGAAGGTATATCAAAAAATTTTCAAATGTGGCAATAAGTGGTCTTCCACCCTCAAATTGTCGCACAGTGTAATTGAAAGCCACAGCATCGCGTGGCCGGGTTTACTAGTGTACATCTATTTATTCCATTCCATTTCTGCGCTCACACCACAAACTCTCTCACTCTCACTATCCCTCAATTTTTCTGCACTCTAGAGTACAAATATGTAATACATACATACATCTATTGATTGTATTCCATTTCGTACCACCTTTGAAATGGGGTTGAGAAAATGGAATTTATCAAATTGAGAATCAGCCCAAAATCCCATACTAAAAATGAGCCTTTTTGTTTGAGAACGCTATCGGGAGAAATTTTGAGGTGCATTTGATAACAAACGTTTGATATTTGACAATAGCGTTACTTCTCAAATGAACCCCAAATTGAAAATGAAGAAAAATATTTATTGGGAAGACTTTCGCTGTTAAATCAACTACTTTCCGCAGCTGAAATGTGCCCAACAACGCTCCGTTGTTGTTTCAAAGGTGCGAGCGTTGTTGATTTAAGTCAACTACGGAAATTGCTGGATCAAATACTGTTGCCTTTAAGTCAACAACGGAGACTGTTGGAAGAAATGTTCACCTAAAAATAAATTTTTGCTTGCATTTTACTTTCCATCCTCTCTCCACCCGGGTCCCAACTGCAAATATGTAGCCTCCGCTTGTTCTTCTCTTCTTCTCTCCTTCTTAGCATTCACTGGTTGCTATCTTTATTTCTTATTCTGCTTATTCTCCTTTTTCTTCTCCTTTATTTTCTATTCTCCTCCGGATTCGAACCATGACTTCAGCTTGAAATTCCATCCAATCATCACATAGTGGAATATTCAACTTTATATTGAATTTAAAACACCCTTTTATACTTCCTCTTTCCCGAAAGAGCATCTATGAATTACATGAATCATTGTAAAAACAATTTAAAAAAAATTTGTTCTCATTGGTTTTGTTAACAACGGAAACTGTTGGATCAAATGCTTTTGCCTTTAAATAAACAACGGGGAATTTTAGAGAAAATCTTCTGCTAAAATTAAACTTTTGTTTGGATTTTTCTCTTCATCTTCTCTCCATCATTATTGTTTTTGTTGGTTTTCTCACAAAAAAAATGTTTTCTCACAAAAAAATTTTAAAAGCAAGCAAGTTTTTGAAACTACAGCGCCCGTCTTTGGATCAAAAACTTTGCTATAAAAACAAATACCTTTGCTTTTGAATCAAAGACGCAGATTCAACAGTCGAAAGTTGTTGATTTAACTACGGGTATTTTTTTCAGAGTGTTAAATTACTTCTGTAAGGATTTTAAAATATATATTCAACTCAACTCAGCAAGCAATAAAAATCGGCAAGTCATTTCATGCATTAAAGTAAATATTCTCAATCACAATGATTTATTTGATTTTATCCATAAAAGTTGCCCAATGAGCGAACAAAAAGAAATCAATTCAAACTCTCGGTACAAGCAATCAATGTTCCACATTTAATTGCTAATTTTTATTCCTTTGTTTAGCTTTTATGTGGCTACTATGTAAATTTGATTGCCACACAATGGAAATTAATCTAAAAACCATCACATTCAATTATAAATATTGAACATTTCAATCGATGATGATGATGATGGACAGTCAGTTGCGCTGTTTGGTTGTTGGTTGTCTTTTGCTTCGCTATTTCTTCATTGAATCATCCATTGAATATAATCAGCTGAAGCCAATTGATCGCAGAGTTCAAGTTTTATTTTTTAGTCTGGCTACTATCATCACTCAATTCAGTTATTTTCATACGTGGGTTCCTATCAAGATTCGATTGCTTGTAACCGTTCTGATATGAAATACTTCAATGGTGGTCGACGAACTTTTGTCAATCGTTTTTAGCACTTGCGTGCTGTTGGCTGTGATGAGTCTGATATTTATTTATCACATTTCCTTTTAATTGATTGGGCATTGTTGCTTACAATTAATTAATATGGCACTCATAAAATTTAAATTTATTACCAGCTTCGCATGTAAAGTGCTAGGAAAATGAGAAGACAACCGCGGCCAAGAGAACAAGCCAAATAACGGTAGAGAATCGTAAAAACGCAGCAGAAAAGCTATAAAGTCAAATATGGAGAGAAAAAAAGAAAACCAAATTAAAGTTAATTAATTTTATTGGCGCCACTCCACAAAAGCTTTTTGCTTTTTAATACTTTTCCATCGTTAATAAATCTCTCATTAATTTCCAATAAAGCTGTAAATGAAATAATCAATGAAGATTTTATTTTCCATGAATTGAATGAAAAGGCTACATCATCATTAGACAACAAAGGCATTGGTTTCTAATTTCTTCCTTTTTTCAATGCATGGCACTGCTCTCCCTCGCCCATTAAGTTTCCATAAGCTTTTTCCCCAACACATTTTTGTTGCCCATAACAATAATGAATAATTTACTTTAGTTTCCACTTGACTAATCAGCACAATCAATTCTGCAGCATATTCGCATAAGAGTAGAAAATTATCGTCAATTTCTTACGCTTTAACGCCTCGCACGGCCTCGCCCATGCCTTTCCAACATCCGGTCGCCAGCCGGTGTTGCACGTGCCCGTAGAAGGTTGATCGAAATTACTTTTCCTGCCTTAATTTGGCAGCATTGGCGGCGACAAATGTCATTTCACGCAGCTTGTTCTTTTGAATAATCTTTGAGCGTTATTGACATTTGCAGTGACTAATGATTTTTACCCTGTTTTTTTACGGTACATGTGGATATTTATGCATGTATGTGTGCGTATGTATCTCAGTTGTCTCCGTGTCCACTGAACTCCGTGGCCACTGAATTTACAAACACCAAAGTTCGTTTTTGCGACTGCTGCCGCTGTTAGTTACTATTTGTCATAACGCTGTCAAATAAGTCAAATATTATTTTCAAATAAATTATGTATATTAATGATTTGTAAAAATTCGGCGCTGAAAACGGATGAAGCGAATCAAGAACTTTTTTAAACCATTTATTTATTTTTTAGAAGGTATGTATGTATACCTCTATCGCGAGAGGCAGTGATTGCCACATACATTATGTGAGAAAATTATAAAAACTCTCACAACTTCCTGTACTAAAAAATGTGAAAACTTACATACATTATCGTTGTTGCTAAATAAGAGTTTCAAATTGCTTCGATACGCTTTTCTATATTTTTTATTTACCAATTAATATTCTACATTTTTAATTAGTTTTTTTATTACATATATATGTATGTATGTATTTCGATGGTCCAACTTGCGACTAATTTTTTTTAAAGAATAAGCAACTTTTCACACATTCAATTAAATATAATGAGCTAGAAAAGACTATTGAAACGGCTTCAACTCCTAATTAACCGTAAAATTATTATGTAGCAATAATATTTTTTTTTTTGTTTTGTGAGAGGCTGAGGTAAAATCCAGTCTTTTATGGATGATTAGAATGTGTATATAACCAAAATTAATATAAGAAAAAACAAATATAAAAGTGAGTATACTTTGCTTGGCGATTGAGTGCAGCCGAAATCACTTGCTGAGAGTAATTTTGTCTCTTACAAGAAAGCTTAATTTTGCGGCAGATTTTTTACAAGTCCATATATGTACATCTAGACGTACACCGAGAGAAAAGAGGTGCAGTGAAATAACGCCCGTGGAATTAACGCCCGCGGGCGTTATTTCATAAAAAAAAGGAAATAACACCCGCGGTCGTTTTTTCTTTTCTTGAAAAAGAAATAGCGCCTGCGAATAAAACGAAATTAAACCCGTGTTTTATTGTTGAACTACTCTGAAAACAAAAACTCGCTGTGAATCCAAACAATTTTGCTGTTAAATCAACAACTTTCCGCAGTTGAAATTTTTTCACTTAAAAATAAATTCCTTTGTGTTTTTACATGGCCATTTATTTCTAACAATTTTTAGAGCTATTGGCAAGTTTTTTAAATCTTTTGTTTGCATTTTTCTCTTCATCTCCCTTCGTTCGGTTTCCAAGTACAAATATGTAGCTTCATCTCCGCTTGTTTTTCTATTGCGGCACCTCCTGCACTGGTTGCTTTATTGTGTTCTCTATTTTATATTCTCCTCCGATTTCAAACCATGACATCAACCTGAAATTCAATCCAACGGCATCATATCTAGGTATAGTGCGAAATTCAACATTCAACATTATATTGAATATTGAACTTTAGTTATGCTATCTATACTTAACTTTGTTCGAAAAAGCATCCGTGAATTAAAACTCACTCACGTAACAAAGCAACAAGTAACAACGGAGAAAGCTGACAAAATAAATACTTTTTCTTTTGATATTCAACAGTAATGATTTGTTGAATCAACAAATAAATATAAAGGTTACATCAACAGATATTAGGATTAAGTTAATAGTGACTCAGTTATATCAACGAAAATTTCTGTTAATAGTTGACGATCAGTCCTGTTGAAATAACAAATTGGTTTTAATAGATATATTTGTTAAAGTAAAAGATGTTTTCGTTTATATAACTCTAAATATGTCTACTTAAACATATTTCTGTTCATTTAACGAATTTAGGGATTAACAGATGAAAACTGTTGATACTACTGTGATTATTTTTCTGAGTGTAAAAAGTATTAACTTTAATAAATTAAAAAACTTCCTTCATGTTCCACGCTCACACCTGGGCTTTTTAATATAAATACAGGGTTGGTGTCGAAATTCTGTATGTACAAAATTCTGCTTTTTAAAATTCTGCTTTCAGCGTAGGCGGTGTTCGGCCGCGCTTATAAAAAATAACCCTCAGCCGGTAGACATGCAGAATTTTTAAAAGCAGAATTTTGCTCAAGCAGAATTTTTTTGCAATTTACAGAATTTTGTCACCCAGAATTTTGTAATATGTACAGAATAATGACACGCTCCCATAAATACATATGTGTGTATATAATATTTTTAGGAATTTGGGAAAAATAGTATTTTTAAGGTCGCAAGAGGTTTAAAATATTATAGAGAATTATTCGCCGTAAAATTTCAGTAGTGGTCTTCTCAGAAAAATCTTTGTAAAGTGAAACTAAACGACCACAGGATACATTGATGAATCAATCTTAGAGATCGGACTATAAATTCCGACGATATTAAAAAAATATATTAGGGCGACATCTAGCGGCGTCAAAAATATTAAAAAATGTTTCCGAAATGTTTTCCAAAAAGGTTGGGGTGTACGGCGAACTTAATTTTTTGCGATACGATCTAATGTACATATGATCTCCATTAAAACCATGTCTTGAAGTACAATCTAATATGAGTTTACATACGAACATATCGGACACTTTAAATTGCTATTTCTCAAGCGGCCGGAAATCTAACAAAGTAATAACTAAAACAGTGACATTAATTGTCAAAACATTTGCGTGCCAAATTGTAGGGTGAGTGTAAATATGTGTACGCGAAAAAGGAGTCCATCCGTACGTGAACCTGAAGGGAAATTTAATTATTCGTTATTCGAACAAAATTCGCTAGTCAGAGAGGACAGAGAAGGTTATCAAATCCGACACTCCAACTTTTATATAGCATACAGCAAGAGTTGTGAAATGTATTATGGAAATAAATAGGGTCTAAGTGATAGCAATTGGGCTGGCAGTAGTGCTGGAAGCGATATCGATATAATATCGATTCATCGATGTTTTTGAACTTTTTCGATATATCGATATTTTTTTTCCGATATTCGATATATCGACGGTCATGGATCCATCACTGATAAACGCGGAAAGAAGCTGGTAAAAGGCAGCATTGCCGTTTTGTGGGTAATTCCCCAAATTTGGAGATTTTTTTAAAATTTGATTCCTATGTAGAAACTCCTGTGTTTGAAAGTAATGTAAATACGAACATTTTTTTTAAATGTTGATTGTAGAATTGCAAAATCAAGAAAAAACATTTTAAATTTAAAAATTTTTATTTCTATTTTAAGCACTATGAGATTTTGAACCAAAAACATGTTTTTTCCATTCATTTTTATTTTTAATTTAAACATTTTCTTTTTAAATCCCAAATACATTTTAATTCCAAAAATTTCATTTTTAATTTAAAAAATTTCATTTTTAAAATAAAATGACTTGGTTGAAAACGTGCATTATAAAAATAAAAATTTTATTTTTGATTTATTTTCCCTGAGTATAAAAGGTATTTAGAATGCGTTATTAATTTGTTTATTTCAAAAAAAAAAAAAAAAACTTGGTTTTTTTTTCTCAAAAATATCGAAAATATCGATACTCGTAAACATCGATGTTTTTCCAGCACTAGCTGGCAGTATAGATACGAAGAAAGCGAAAACAAACAAACATGTTTGGAGCTACAAAAATTTTCATGCCGAGGCTTTACTTTCTTTACACTTCCTCAGACAAGCTTTTCATCATCACAAAATCCGAATAGGCACATACATTTATGTGTTCCAGCATTTAAGAAAACGTCATGGTATCGAATTTCCTACACCGTATTTTACTCACATAAGTATGTATGTATATATGTAAGTACATATGCAAACATTAATATGCTCCAGTTAGCAAATAATATGCACGAATTAGGGATGGGACTATTCGAATAAAAATTATTCGAATAAAAAATCCTTTTATTCGGAAGGTATTCGTAATTCGAATAATACCACTATTCGGGAATAGCTATTGAATGTATGCATGTATGCTTTTGCTTTTGTAAATACACACATATGTAAGTACATATATATATCGTATACGTACTCTGGCTTGCGCGGAGGCAAGTGGAATTCCCAAATTATGCATGTACAACATGCTACTATTCGAATCATATTATTCGAATAGTATTATTCGAATAGTACTATTCGAATAGTACTATTCCAATTTTTTCCCTCGAATATTATTATTCGTTTATTCGAATAATATTTTTCCAATATTATTCGAAAAAAGTCCCACTACTAGTACGAATAGATATTGTCTGTACATAAGTATCTGTGTGAAATGCCAAATGCTCAAGTGTGTCCCACATTTGAAACATCGCAAACTCCACTAACAAACTAACGAAGTTCGTTGTAAATATTACCAAATAGTGCTTAAGTGTTGTTCATATGGATATATGCGCTCGCATTCACTTGTGAAAGTAATAATTAGATTTGAAAATTGAGATAATGAAGTCGACATTAAAGTTTTATACTTAATCTTCCCACTTTCCCGCCGCCTCGCCCACAACAGTTGGCCATTTTTGATGATGCCCAACGGGCGCAGCACAGTGGGAAATTTTTTAAGTTTGCCGTTCATAAATCACCACAGCCTTCATTTTTCATCCGATTTTGATAATTTTTTTTAGATGAAAGTTTTGAGATTTGCAAGAGCATAGCTGGGCCCGATTTTTATACTCAGCTGTACTAGTACACAGAGTATTATAGTTTTGATTTCCTAACGGTGGATTGTAACAGAATGAAATAATCGAGATAGATATAGACTTATATATATCAAAATGATCAGGGTGAAAAGAGAAATCGATTGAGCCATGTCCGTCCGTCTGTCCGTCTGTCCGTCTGTCCGTCTGTCCGTCTGTCCGTCTGTCCGTCTGTGAGCACGATAACTCGCGCAAAAATTGAGATATTTTGATGAAATTTGAAATGTAAGTTGGTATCAAGACAGGAACGGATGGTATTGAAAATGGGTGAAATCGGACCATGACCACGCCCACCTCCCCTATATAGTAAAAATCGGAAATTTTTTATCTCGGTCACTAATAGAGCTAGAGTGATAAAATTTCACACACGTATTGAGCTCAGGCCCTTATGAAGAAATATGGTGAAATTTTGGAAAATGGGCGGTGCCACGCCCACTTATTAAGGGGCAAACATTGAAAGTTTTATGAGTCATAACTCAGAAACCGTTGAAGATATATCGATGAAATTTGATAGGCGTGATATACTTACTTAGGCAAATGTTTGGACGAAAAATTGCCAAAATCGGTTGACGACCACGCCCACTTTTATATATGGGTATTATAAAGTGACCTAATAAAAGCATTTTAAGCGATATCTCTGTCAAATATAAAGATATATCATTGAAATTTTATGGAAGGTGTCCAATTATGGACATAAAACAAAAAATACAAAAATTTTAGAAAATGGGCGTGGCACCGCCTCCTTTTAGAAGCAGGAATATACGAGATTTCTGAGCCCATAACTCGACAAATAATCGATATATTATGACGAAACTTGGTCTATACACTTTCACTACTTGTAGTAATACATGTTCGAAATTTTAGCGAAATCGGTTGACGACCACGCCCACTTTTATATATGGGTATCATAAAGTGGCCTAATAAAAACATTTTAAGCGATATCTTTGTCAAATATAAAGATAATTCATTGAAATTTTGTGGCATGAGTTCTACAATAGATCGGAAACAAAAAATAGAAAAATTTCGGAAAATGGGCGTGGCACCGCCTCTTTTCAGACAAAGGAATCAACGAGATTTCAGAGCCCACAACTCGACAAATAATTGAGATATTATGACGAAACTTGGTTTATACACTTTTATAACTTGTGTTAATAGACACGCAAAAATTTATTGAAATCGGTTTATGACCACGCCTACTTTTTAACAAAGATATTTCTGGAACACCCTTTGGGAATTTGTAACAAGACTTCTTTGTAACTAGAAGTCATAAAGGAATGAAATTTTGCACAAAGAATAATATTCATATGCTTAGTTGGATGACTGATAAAAATGTTGAAAATGGGCGTGGCTACGCCCACTTTATGCAGCACTCGCTTTATATAAAATACAACGTGTTTTCATCAAACGCAAACAAACAATGAAAGCATACAGCTGAGTATCTAATGTTCGATTCCACTCGAACTTAGGCTTCCTTACTTGTTGAATTTCAGTTTGTTTAAATTTTTTTTTTTTTGAGTGCAAAGTGCTGGAAAACCGCAAATTTTGAAAATACGATATTATCCTGCTTTAGTTAGCAAGTTTTTTTAAAAAAGCTTTTTCACAATGAAGGTTAGGGTAATAGCAAACAAAAAAAATTATCATTTGAAAATTTTGAATACACTGAAAAAAATTATTATATGTAGGTATGTATATTCAAAATTGGAGCGAACCTGAACATTTTTAAATTTCAACGTCTTTTTCTTATGGAAAAAGTTATTAAAATCGGTTTTCAAAAGAGTACAGTAGAGTAGTATGAATAAAGGTGGGATTTTCCAACTAGTACGGAAATGCACTGTACATGGTGTCCGAGGAATTTAATAAAAAAAATTATTAAAAATCAACGTTATTAGTTAGCTACTTGAAATTTGCACTTTATTATACTAAAATTTAATGATCTTATGATCTTTAATACTGCATACTAAAATTGTTAAAAAAATGTTAAAAAAATGTGAAAAAAAATTTTTTTTGAGAATAATTTTTTTCAGTGTATTCAAAATTTTCAAATGATAATTTTTTTTGTTTGATATTACCCTAACCTTCATTGTGAAAAAGTTTTTTTTTTAAAAAAAAAACCTTGCTAAATGAAGCAGGATAATATCGTGTTTTCAAAATTTGCCGTTTTGCAGCACTTTGCACTAAAAAAAAAAAAATGTAAACAAACTGAAATTCAAAAAGCGGGCCAAGCTATGCTCTTGCAAATCTCAAAAACTTTAATCTAAAAAAAAAAATTATCAAAATCGGATGAAAAATGAAGGCTGTGGTGATTTATGAACAGTAAACTTCAAAAATTTCCCACTGTGCGCTGCTGGTTGCTGACATTCGTCGACGGGAACGGAATAGATATGCAATGCATCCGGCGTTTTGCACTGAATGAATGCTTTTGAACTCAATAAATTAATTACACAGACACTATGGATTACAAGCAAAACATACGTACTACGGTTGTTGATTGTTGAATGGCTTATGTAAATGTTTGGTTTTTGAAGTGGAACTTCTTTGCAATTTTTCGTTCAAATTCCATGCAAATGAGGCGTTTGAACTCAATATCATTTGTGTGTTTTTAGGCGAGAAAGATAATTTCATACTTACATCAAATAATCTTAATACAAGCCTGTTGGAAACAAGGTTTAATTCAGTCCCTTCGCTCGTGAAATTCTTTACGAAACTGCCTTTCTTCCCTACATGGATAACTCTATCCACTAACAACCAATATCCACCAAACTCTCTGGCATAGTTTCCTACATTATTTGACCAATACTTTTGTGTATTATTGAAAGATAATCCATTTCTATTAGAGTTGCATTACTGTTCCTCTGCCTCCCATGTCCATTGTGTGGTGGCACGACATTCTCCTTCTGTACGAGTACCTACATATTTGGAATTGAAAGTGACACTTGAACCAAATGGATTTTGTAATTTGGCAAACGCTTCGGTTTGAAATTGTTTGTTGGTTGGGATTTTGTTGCTGGTTGGCTTATCAAACTCCAATTTGGCCTTTGGTCTTTGTAATTATGGTCAGTTTGAAGCGCAAATGTGTGGTTAGTTTCGTCAATTGAACATTTAATGGAGCTCTCAAGTGCTACCAACTCAATTGTCTATGAATGTATAAACTTTCATGACCTCAAATGCATAATATAATACGTATATTTTCAAATTTAAAATAGAATAGCTACACAAATTAAAATTTTTATATATTAAGGACATTGAGTAATTGAGAAAATTAATATTTATCTTGATACTTTGGAAATCATTTGACTGAGATTTTTATCGTGGAAAATCTCGTTTTAAAGCACACAAACTCGATACTCTGCCACACCCAACTATAAGCCATAATTACGCGTTTTGTTTCGGAGTTTTCTCTACTAAAAAGATAAATGTATTCAAAACAAGAGGAAGAATAAGAATAAGAAGCAGATTCCCAATATCTAACAAAGCAATTGAATTTTTGGGAACAACTTTCTGAGTACTTTCCGAACTCTGTCAAGGAGTGATCGCTTGCAGTGATCGCCTGCATATGAGCGGCTATTGAGAATAATTTACATACCAGCATTGTTAAAATACTACACAGTCTTCATTAGCCAACCTAACGACAAAATTGCATAAAATAAGTTAATTGAAGGCATTTTGAAATATAAATTTATTACCGTATTTCATTTATGAACAATTTAGTGCTAACAAAGTGTATAATTGCGTACGTATGTATGTACGTTCCATTTCTTTCTCATCTGCATATTACACTAGGCCAGATTATGAATTTATATGATAAATTGCTTTGCCTGTTTTCGAGTTAGGTATGTATAGGTACATGCTATACATGCTATGTGTGATATAGAAAATAACTATGTAAATTGCGTTAGGAAACTAGTTCAATTGATTTTTTTGAATATGTATGGTGGCAATGCACCGAAGGCATATATTCATACATACATACCTATTTATCATCTTGATTGGAATGCAGCTTAGTAACAGCTAGTACATAACTGATTTATGTACACATATGTATGATGACATATGATTAGAGCGTATCGCAAAAAAAATGTTCTCCGTACGCCCCCCCCCCCATATGATTTCTTTTTCGAAAACATTTCTGGAAATTTTTTTTATTTTTTTATGGACGCCGCTAGATGTCGCTAAAATTCATTTTCTTTCATATCTTCGGTATTTTTGGTCTGATCGGTGCAGTGGGTAGAGTGCTCGCCTGCTATGCCAGAGGTCTCGGGTTCAAACCCGAGTCCGAGCCAAACACCAAAACAATTTTTCTAATTAGTAAAAATCCAATTATTAGGTTTTTTAAGAGCAGCGGTCACCTCTCGGCAGTGGGCGGCATACCCTCCGAGTGTATTTCTGCCATGGAAAAGCTTCTCACAAAAAATGCATTCGCCGTTCGGAGCCGGCGTAAAACTGTGGTCCACCCAATTAGTAGGAAAAACAAAAAAGGAGCACACCTGTACGGTGGACTTTTTTTTTGGTCCCTATATCGCAAGACGACCTAATGTACATGCATATGTATGTATAAACAGTGGGTACCAAAATAAGGCCATGGAAAACTTTTTTCAATTATTAAAAATTAGCGACTCATGTGAAAAAATTTTAAAAGCTTGAATTCATGTGTTTCTTGCTATCAAAAAAGCATTATACGTACCTACTAATTTTTTTTTAAATGATGGTTGGTTGGTTGGTTGGTTTGAGTGGCGAGTCCCATTGACTCCAAATAGCGCCAATGCGCCGTTTTGTTACCACAACTCGTGACTAAAACCACTGAAAAGTAAAGGGGAATAATGAAACGGTACGGAAACCGGGCCCTACACCTATATCCATCCCGTTGAATTTAAATATTTGAGCAGCCCCTCGGGCCTGACATCCTTTAGTTCCGAGAGACTGCCGAAGAAAGGTTTGCCGAGGAACTTCATTCTGCCTTGGCAGTGCGAAGGACACTCGCATAGCAGGTGCTCCACCGTCTCCTCCGTTCCAGGAAGGTTACAGCTTCGGCACGTGGTATTGTGGTCCAATCCCAGTCGGGCCGCGTGTGTACCAATGGTCCAATGCCCCGTAAATACCGCAGTTATGCGGGAAATGTCTCTTCTATCCATCTTTAGGATGGCTGAGGATCGCATCTCGCATTTTAAATGATGACTGTGCACTTTATTTTGACACTAACTGTATTTTGTGTGCTTATGAAGCTTTGTGTTACTTCATTATTCAGCACACATTGCAACTGAGAATTTCCAAGTTTAAAAATTGTAATTTTGTTTTCGTCTAAACGAATATGCATGCGCGCCACTAAAACAGCGGGTGGTGGAATCAGCTATACCAAATACATATTTACATACTCGTACATACGTACTACATACTCATATATGCATGCACTTAAGCACCGCTCCTACTTGAATTGGCTTAACCTAATTCATTTGGTAGTTCATTTACCCGTGAATAGGAATTCATCAATCATGCATTAGATATTGAATGCAACAGAATTTAACTCGAGTGGTGGGCGAGATAAAGCGATGGATAGATAGTGGTGGTGTGCATCTAAGTATCCCAGCAAAAATCTGGTCATCGCTATTACGTGTCAGGCATGACAGAAGGCCTTGCCATGGAACACCTGACGAGTTCATCACTTCTTTCACGGATTGCCAGTAATGCAGAGTGGAATGAGCTTCCATTACCCATTCCACGTAATGCAAAGTAGAATGGAGCGCGAACAATTAACTGGAATAAATACCGTTATTTTCAGTGGAAATTTCCATTATGCCTTACATTTTTCTCTGCTTCCCTGTAAGGTATTCTTTATTTGATTCGCTAGAATCCTTGCTGTATTGCGTGATTTATTCGTTCGGCGGTATTGCAGTGGGCAAGTCCTTCCCTCCAATCACAAGCCCATGCTAATGTCAGGCATTCTGTCAACGAATGTGGAAGCGATTGCCAGGGTTTTTCTGGATTACCCTCTTAATTCCACGGTCATCGAGTTTTTTGATGGGATGTTTCAATTTATGTACATATGTATGTATACGTAGGTATGTGTATTTGTGAGTATGTGGCAAGGACGAAAACATCGTAGTTTTAGGTTTAGCAGTGCTTCAAATGCACTTCGAAGTGAGATTGATTCGCAATTTGCCTTTGCAATTAGTCAGTGTTGAATGTTGCAAAATGGCGGAGCGACCGACCAAGTTTCGGTGTTAGTCTTCCTCATTTATAAAATGAAGAAGTGCATACCTTCCTAAATTGTCTAAAATGCATATCTTCTACATATGTATAAACGGAGTCAGTAACAACCGAATATGATTAATTTCGAAATTTCTAAACTTATAAATATCAATGAAATTTGCTGAGCAGCGGGGGACAATTGACACTGCTTATGACATCAACAGTTGCTTATGTATACGCGAAAGAGATTGAGCTCGCACTAGTTGTGGCAAGAAATACACATATTAGAAGCTTTTGAGTTAGATGTTTTTCCTACGGGGTGTAAAGGTACACACATATGTATATTTGTACACATTTTTACATCCAGGTAATTGACTATTTATTTGGAACTCGAATCTAAATTCGTATCCATATCCGTATACTAGTGCATGCCGGCGTTTAAACTTTAGATTTGCCAATATTTAATAAATATGTATGTAGGATATTTTATTTAAATATTAACTACAACTGCAAAAAGTTTATGCAAATCTAAATTTAATAGATATATATATATATATATATATATATATATATATATATATATATATATATATCTATTAAATTTTAATTTAATATATATATATATATATATATATATAGATATACGTACAATTAATATTCACACAAATCGCATTGACTGACGACGAAAGTGGTGTGTGGTTCTTGCTGAGCATCAATTGTTCAGTGAAAGTTTTAACGAAATTTTTTTCTATTGATTGGCTCTGTTCGGGGAAATATTTTAATTTTACTTAAACCGAAAAATTTCATTGCGGTAGATGTTATTACACCTTTCATGAATCATGAAATGGTATTATTAGGTACCTTGTTCTAAAAGACGATTTTTGTAAGTACAAGGCAAAGAAATATAGACCCATCAAAAAATGTAGATGTATCATTATGATCAGAATCATGAGCTGAGTCAATTAGGGCATGTCCGTCCGTCCGTCTGTCTGTCTGACTGTTTGAATGAAAACTAGTTCCTCAAGTTTTGAGATATCTGCTTCTTAAAATTCAGCATACGGTTCCGGAATCGACCAAATCGGGTCATTACAACTTTTAGCTGCCACACAACCGATTGGCGTACAACTTTTCAATATAAACTGCTTAGGACATGAAACTTTTTTAAGTAATACAGTTGCATTTTGTGTAAATAGTTCAACTAAATGAAAATCGGACCATGTAACATTTTATTTCCCACATTCATGAAAGATGTGATGTCTTCGTTAAAGCCCGTCTCCACATAACTTAATGCGCAAACGAATAATGTGGCGAAGTCTCTGACGAAATAACCTGTCTCCACGTAGCTCTCCGTCCTTCGCTTTGATATTTCTCATTCTTATGCTTGTTCAATGTTTGGATGTTTGCTCATTCTTGCATTTTTGTTTTGGTCTGTGAGAGATTTCGATAGATTTGCGGTAGAGAAGGCATCGATATTATCGGGTTTGGCGAGTGTCTTGAGAACGAATGACGTGTGTTTCATTCGTTATTCGCTCTCAGAATTTTGTATGGAAATTAGCGGGTTTCGGCACTGAATTAGAGGCTGAACGACGAGTGTGAGAGCGAATACAGATAAAAAGAGCGAACGACGTTATGTGGAGACATGCTATTATCCCAACAAACACTGAGGTTAGTTATCGATTTGAGAATGACTCGAGAACTAGCCTCATTCTCAAACCTCTAACGTTATAGGACGACTCGAAAATCTATCGAGAATCATAGCGTTCTCAAACAAAAGGGTACCTAATTCTCAAATCGAGAAAATTATAATTCCCGAATCGAATTCTAATGTATTTCTCTAATGAGATTCTAATCAGAATTTGCAAATACTTCCAATTGAAATGAAATACAAAGCTTTGTCTCCTTTTACATGATTTTTTCATTGTTTAGATTTTATTAACGCAATATGTGCCTAAATTGCATATGATTATATATATTGACATGTATATGTTTACCACATTTATAAGAACTGAAATTTAAAAAAAACTCAGTCTTATTATTTAAATTAAAGGTACTTCTTGTACTTTTTAATGGAAAACATTGTACTACGGTAATATTAACTTTACCATTTTTTAGTATCTAATTTCAATATATGTATGTAGTATATTCAATATATCACAGAAATATATTGAGAATTGATAAAAGGCGTGAGATTCGGCTCCTTCTCTAATCAGTCGCCAATCGAATTCTAGTGTAGTTTTCAACCCTAGTTATCGATTTGAGAATAGATAGAGAATTGCGCTAGTTATCTAAGGTAATCTCGACAAAATTTCTAACGTTAGAGACTGTGTTTGCTGGGATGGCCTAAGACAGTCAGTGTCTCACGCGTTTTATCTTGCCTTTATGCGCAATTTTTCCACTGTACTAAAAAAATACTTAAATTACATACATTTTTCAAGTAACAGAGTTCATATGTAGACATCTGCTTGGCTAGTTTCTATATAAATACATACATGTATGTATTAAGGTCAAAATAATTCAGTAAATCGGCCTGCGGCGAATCAAGGCCTTAAGTATCGTCTTTAGTGAATTATGTACATATTTAAGTACAAAAATACGTATGTACATATATATAATTACATGTACTAAAGGTGCGTTCATATACGTATGCATTTATGTACATACATACATGCATACATATATTACTTATTAACTCTATGACAGCAACAATTTTTCGATTTGCAATAACATGTAACTACACGCGCATTTGATTGATGTGCTTGCCACAAAAGATGTTAACAAAACACAAACTATTTACAAGAAATACAGAGAAGAAGATATACATATACAGATCAGTGAGGTTACGCGGTTTTCTCCGTTTAGAATTTATTTTTACTTAGGTACTTATGTACCTTCATTAAAATTTTTCGGCACTAATATCCCATAACTCAAAAATTATTTCAAAACAATAAATATTTGTAAAGCTGGTTTAATACGCATGTATGGAATACCTCCGTGTAGCATTTGCATGTTTACTGCCGTCGCACAGTGGGCGCTCCTCCATACAAACGCGGTCAAAAATAGTAATAATTGAGCTAGAATCTTGAAACTCGGAACTTATGCTTTTTTGGTTGAAATTAGTAAACTGTGAAAATTTGAACAAAATCCATCCACAAATACGCTCACCTCCCATATTACGGCATTTGTGAAATTTTAGCATTTTCCTAACTATTATAGCTAAAATGCTCAATTTGGATTAGTGTATACATTTTTGAAATATAAATCAAATGCAGTAATCATTTTGGAAAAGGGGTAAAGCACTTCACCGTTTTTAAATTAAAAATATTTGCACGTTTAAGTATTTTATAAGCATTTATCATAAAATTTTCATACAAAAATATCGCATTTCAAAAAATTTTATACCAGAAATGAAATTACACTTTTCTAAAGGATTTCAGTGTGCTAAAACTGAATCTGGAGTCAGAATTTCCAAATTGGTTCTAGTTTCTTAAATATTGATGCCCAAATAGGCAAAAAACACGTTTTTTGGCTCGATTCCCTGCTTAATACCTTTTATGTAGTTACTTTCCACTCAAATTCGATTAAACCAGTTGAAAGCACAATCATTACCCTTGAAACAGCGTTTAGTTTCTTCGAATGTCTTAATTAGAATTGTAATTATCAATATTTAAGTTTCATCATTTTGACAAATATTCCCCATACAAAATAATTAAAACTTTTTGAAGCATACTTCTGGGCATTTTGTATGGGAAAAATGTACGAAAACTTATAGCGTTTTCGATTCTGAACCAAAATGCTGCATTATTACAAGGCAACATTATCAACATGCGCCCTGAGCCCTAAGAAAATGTTGCACTTTTCATGTGATGTATGAAACAAAAATAATGCAACCCCTTGGTCATATTAAGGGCAGAAAATGCTGCCCTGTGGTCGGGCAGAGGGCGACATTTTTGTCAATAGAACAAGCAACCCTGAAAAAATGTGTGGAATCTATGTGGAATAGAACAAACAAATTTGACAGCCCGATAAAAATGCAGAATAAGTGCGACATTTTTGCCAGAATCGAAAACGCCATTAAAAAACACCTTCCATAAAAAACTTCATAAAACAAAATGGAGCAAACAAATTTTTACGATTTTTTCACCTGTTTATAAAAGACATTTAGGGCTATCAAATATTAAATAATTGGGGAGGTCATATTTTTTGTTTTTTTTTTTAAATTTCATTTTAAAATTTTGCAATTTTTACACATTTTTTTTATATTCCAAAAGAAAAAAGCTGCCAAAGATATAAATTAACGCTGATAAAAAAAATTACCTAATAATTTGAAAGTCTGTACCATTTTTTGCAAGACCATAAAGAAATATTCGATTAGTCGCCTAAATATAAACGTTTTTCATAATGTCAAAACTAACATAATTAATGCGTTTACAAAAACGCAGTTTTAGGCAAATGGGGAAAAAATTATAAAAGCAAATGCAGCAAGTGGATTTTTAAAATGAAAATGCAGTTTGATTAAGAATATATTGTTTCAAAGCTTCAATAAAATTGAGAAGGTCATATTTTTTGTTTTTTTTTTTTTATTCAAAGTCGAGCAAAAATTTTCTCACATCGACAGTTTTTGTCAATATTTGAAAATTCATATAAATTCAATAGTGAACGCTGTTTACAACTGGGTTATAATTTCTGAAAGAAAAAATCATTATCTATGTAACGATGTATTACTCGAGTTCGTATGTTAACAATTAAATAAGATAGAGCATTTTTAATGAGGTGTGTTCATTGTGAAATTAAAAAAACTTTTTTTTGCTCAACGTTGGGTACCCGGTACGGCTAAACGAAAATAGACTCAAAAATTTTTATATAAGCTTTTTTATTACAATTTGATGTATCTGTTGATCTCTATTTAAAAAAATGGTTTTACTAATATTATACTCAGCTGTACTAGTAGACAGAGTATTATAGTTTTGATTTCCTAACGGTGGATTGTAACAGAACGAAATAATCGAGATAGATATAGACTTATATATATGAAAATGATCAGGGTGAATAGAGAAATCGATTGAGCCATGTCCGTCCGTCTGTCCGTCCGTCCGTCCGTCCGTCCGTCTGTCCGTCCGTCTGTACGCACGATAACTCGCGCAAAAATTGAAATATTTTGATGAAATTTGGGATGCAAGTTGGTATCAAGACAGGAACGGATGGTATTGAAAATGGGCGAAATCGGACCATGACCACGCCCACCTCCCCTATATAGTAAAAATCGGAAATTTGGTATCTCAGTTACTAATGGAGCTGGGATGACAAAATTTCACCCACGTGTAGAGCTCAGGCCCTTATGAAGAAATTTGGTGAAATTTTGAAAAATGGGCGGTGTCACGCCCACTTATTAAGGGCCAAACATTGAAAGTTGTATAAGCCATAACTCAAAAACCGTAGCAGGCATATCGATGAAATTTGGTACGCGTAATTTACTTACTCAGACAAATGTTTGGACGAAAAATTGTCGAAATCGGTTGACGACCACGCCCACTTTTATATATGGGTATTATAAAGTGACCTAATAAAAACATTTTAAGCGATATCTCTGTCAAATATAAAGATATATCATTGAAATTTTATGGCAGTAGTCCAACTATGGACATAAAACAAAAAACACAAAAATTTTGGAAAATGGGCGTGGCACCGCCTCCTTTTAGAAGCAGGAATATACGAGATTTCTTAGCCTATAACTCGACAAATAATTGAGATATTATGACGAAACTTGGTGTATACACTTTCATTACATGTAGTAATACACGTTCAAAATTTTAGCGAAATTGGTTTGACGACCACGCCCACTTTTATATATGGGAACTATAAAGGGGCCTAATAAAAACATTTTAAGCGATATCTCTGTCAAAAATAAAGATAATTCATTGAAATTTTGTGGCATGAGTTCTACAATAGACCGGAAACAAAAAATAGAAAAATTTTGGAAAATGGGCGTGGCACCGCCCCTTTTTAGACAAAGGAATCTACGAGATTTCGGAGCCCATAACTCGACAAATAATTGAGATATTATGACGAAACTTGGTTTATACACTTTTATAACTTTTATTAATAGACACGCAAAAATTTATTGAAATCGGTTATGACCACCAAATTTTGAAAATGGGCGTGGCTACGCCCACTTTATGCAGTACTGGCTTTATATAAAATACACCGTAATTCTACCAGACGCAAACAAACAATGAAAGCATACAGCTGAGTATCTAATGTTCGATTCCACTCGAACTTAGGCTTCCTTACTTGTTTTAATTTTGAATTTATTTTTGGCCGCTATCACCCATTGTGCGTCGACGCGTTAGCGAGGTTTATAAATACCCGAAGAACTTTTCCCTCGCACAATGGGCCATGACATCTAATGTTGATATCGGCCATTATTTCAATTACCTACTTTGTTCAAAGTAACACTTGTTGGCTGATCGTAAATTTATTTGTGACCAGACCTGGGTAATACTGAGTAGTAATTGTACTATTACGTACTTAAATACTTTATATTTTGATCTTGAAGTAATTAGTCCGTACTAAGTACTTTCAGAATATTCAAGTACAAGTACAAGTACAAGTACAAGGAATTGCAAAATAATTGAAGTTTTAGCAAATACTTCAAAGTATTTGAAAATAATTGAAAGTACTTGAAAGAAATTGAAAAATGTACCTGAATCGATTTTTTAATTCTTTTCAAGTACTACAAATCGATTTAAGTACATCTTTCAATTCTTTTCAAGTACTTTCAATTCTTTTCAAATACTTTGAAGTATTTGCTAAAACTTCAATTATTTTGCAATTACTTGTACTTGTATGTACTTGAAAATTTGGGGGAATTCCAGTATCAGTACCAGTACAATTCCTTTAAAATGTACTTGCCTCAAGTCGTACTGGTACTTGATATTACCCAGGTCTGTTTGTGACCTGTAAAATATTTTCCTCTAACAACGTAGGCGATCCTTAAAACACAAGTCTTTCCAGTACTTCAAAATATTCAGTCGCAATTGCTATTGCACTTTAAGAATTCGATAATTAATATTATTTTAATTTGTTATTTTTCTTTTACAATCTGCACAAATGCTCACTGTGAACACACGGCGAATTAAGAAACAATTGTGAAAAACCTTGAATTTTTTTCAGTTTTCCGTTTGGTTTGTCCGTCACACGCTTTCAATACGCGAAATATTTGCAGAACAGCTGAAACTTGCTGTCTGTTTTTTGTAACGTTTTATCGCCTTCGTGGCATCGCTTCTGTGACATAACCAAACTCAGTTTTTTTTTTTTTTTGTTTTTGCTTACCTTTGCCGCTGCAATTCAATGTACCTATAAAGTGCAATTAACTTAACGTTTATTTGTATTTGCAAAAACAAGAATTCGGTAGTTAAGTAATTAAATTTTTAATTAAGTCGCTTTATCTTTGGAGGTCTATTTGATGCCTTCTCATATTCAGCAGTCATTTTCTAATCGATATTTAAACTTAGTTTTTGTTGGGTGTATTTTTGCTTGTGTTTGTGCATTTGTTGCAGAGATGTAGTAAAATTCGCTTGGGAAAATATTTTTGTGACTTCTCTAATTGAAATGCTTCGCAACTCACACTTTTATTTAAATTTATTGAAATTAATGACTATGCCACTTAAAAATATATAAATTTTTCGAATGTTGTGGTTTCCAAGTCGTCATGTCTTCAAATCTTCGTGCGTTTAAGTTAGATTTTGATTTACCAATAAAAACTTATTTAAATAAATTTAAAAGTGTCAATTTATATGCCGTTTGCTTATGGTGGCCTTGTCAAAATAGTTTAAAATCGCATTTTTCATATTAATTTCGAGATATTTTGACTTTATTATTGGCCGCATGTGTGCATGTATGTATGTACGCATTGTATATACATATGCACCCAGCAAAAGGCTAGGCTGATGGCTGAAAGCTAAGCTATAAAACTGGAACAGGAAAACGCTGGCAGCGCTGCTTGCTGTTATGCACTCATACTCTCTGCTCCAAAACGTTTTAATACTTAATTCCATTGTGAATGGATACAAGTGATTTGACCCTGGGATGTGTGTCAAAGAGGTCAAACAGCTGTGCTCAGCCAATTTTGAAGTTGTTGTTATGGCCCAATGACGATCGTGAATGCAATATAAGTTGCTCTTCTTCCTTCTCTTTTGTAGGTTGTTGATTTTACATTCTTGCACATGTTATTCGTGGAATGGTTGGCGGTTACGCCCTCTCCGGGAATTGCGTTTTAGGAACTCAGCCTTAATTTCTTTTCGGAAATATGAATTGGTTTTTTCAATTCCCAATTCCGGAATTGCGTTTCTGTCTTGATTGCTACGACCATGTCATTATGGCCCCTTTTCTTACAATAACTACATCCGGCCGCCATACCAATCTGTACCCGATTTTGACATTTGCCGATGACATATCGACTTTTTTTTTATCGATTTTCGATGAGCTGTGTGACTTGTAAATGTCGACAATACTCAATTCTCTGTCATAGATATCCCAAATAGAGACGGGATGGGGTTTTATGAGCAAACATGGGCAAAGAGAGTACAATGGCGAGCGTAGAAATTGCGTATTGTCGAAGGAAAGATTGTCGCTTCAGTTTATTGGTTAAGTACATATATAAATGCATGAATAATAACGTTTCAAGCCTAGCAGAATATATTTCTAATTATTAAATAGCCACAAGTTAAGTTGCGGAAAAAATTTGAATTATGCAGCTAAAAAAACACCTTTTTACTATTCCTTCTGTAGGGCACTTATAAGCATATATACACCACATAAGGCCTAATTATCAGGGTATACATAACTAAGCCTTATTTCCATGGCAAATAAGTCTTATGAATAAGGTGTGCTCTCTTTGAGAGAGAGAGGGAGTATTCCTTATGGCACGATGACATCAACACAGGAAAATCAGCCTTATTTTAAGCCTCTTCCCATACAACTTAGCTTCCCTTAAAATTTTCAGGCCTATTTCATTAGTAGAGCTCGGATAATATGTGAAAATCAAACGCCTAAAATTATGCTACGTAATGTTTGTGAGAAAATCCAGTGGCAAGTTTAAGGGTGGGGTGCGTTCGGGTCTAATCCCTCCCCCCGTGAATGCAATTGTAATTTTTGCTTACTAGGATGCCAGAAAAATAAATTATTAAAGTTTTTTATAGGTTGCACGTGAAAAATTGCAAAGAAAGATATAATAAATAAATATATTAATATAATAATAAATAAATAATAATAAATAAATATATAATTATAAAGAATAAAGAAAAAAATTAAAAATTTGTAGTGACTCGCTTAAATTTTAGACAAAATCTTCGCACGTGGAGGAAAAACAATTACAGTTTTAAACCATATATTTTGAATGAAAATGAGGCAAGTGAATATTAGCAAATGGAATATATAATACAGCTTTTTAATTTGTAGTGGTCTGACTTTAAACATGTGCATATATTTTTTTCTGTATCTCCTTGAATTTTACTATAAAAAATATTAATACTTGTTATTTGAGACTTTTTTTTTATAGCTGTCCTCTGCATTTTTTTATGCGAATTTACAAGTCGAAAAAACTGCGTACTAGAAAATAATATAAAATTTCTGCTCAAAAAGTTAAAAATTTTGCTGAAAAATTGGCGAATTTTCCAGAATACATATTGCACAAATTTTTACGAATAAAATCACTTTCTATTCTGGCTTTATTTCATCACACACCACTGTATGTTTATTTAAACTGCAAATTTGTGTAACATGATTAAGAACTGTTCTAATAAAATCTTCACCCACCATACGAATATGGCACCCCTTTATGTTTAAATTGTAATCCCGCCACTGAAAACAAACAAATGCAGCATATTTTGCGGCGCTTGATTTCACCTATTTTTCCGAGCTCTATTCAATTGCCTTTAAATCTTCTGTAATAATTCTTAAATAAGGCGTAGATTTTTTGCTGGGTGTATCTATGCATTTGTGCACTTTTACTTGCAAGAAGAAACTTAAAATGAAGTCAACCCCCGTACGTTAATAACTACAAAAATGCTCACGCCAATATTTTTTTTTCTCTCTTTTCTTACATTGCAGTGTACACACATATTTGGACCGGCAGGAAGATGAAGATTAAGCGACAGGAAAGTAGCATAATGTAGGCGACTCGAGTACACAGGCAAAGGAGGACCGAACGCAGCGACACCAAATGTAATTTTTAACTAAACACAAGCAAAATATCATGAATAATAACAAAAACAACGGCTAAAACGGCAAAGGCCTCATTAATGAATGAACGTGTGTTCGAGCAAAAATGTCAGTAACAAATTTTTCGTGCAACGACACCGACACCGTCTCCATCAGCGTTGCCACAACCGTAGCCTTTGCCTCTGCCACTGCCACTGCCTTTTTCGCATTAACAGTCTGTCGAAGAGCGTTGACCGGTTTGGTTGTATTTGTACGTTGTAGCATAGCGGCAGCTGTGGAGCAGGTAATACAATATGCCGCTGATGACGGTATTAACGTAACGGGCGCGACTCTAACGAAACGAATAAGCGACGCGTTAAATGTTATTAGATTTTAAACGCAGCGCATACTTAAAAGTGTTTGGCACTAAACAAAGTAAAAAAACAACAACATAAAGAAAATATAAATATCAAATTTTACGCGGTGAACGCGTGTCTGCGAAAAAGTGACTACTTAAGCGAATTTTGTTTATTATAAAATTTTTGTTTATATTGTTTTGGCTGCCATTTTGGTGTGTACATGAACGTAAATAATATTCATAAAAGTGCAAAGTGTAATATTAAAATAAATAAAAATACCTACATATGTGCGTTGATGTAAATGACGCGTGTGCCGTAGCACAATACCTGCTGGATTATGGCTGGAAAATGATGCCCTTGAAGTTGTGAGCGTCGCGGCAGGTCACTAGCCAGCCGAATTTTTTTGTTGGCATGTCACTTGAAGGCGAAAAGTGCGAAGTAACTACCAACGAAGTAAGCAGTCTTGCCACATGGCACACAAAAACAAAAGTGTTGTTAATTTTTATGTTACCACGTGCGTTACCTAAAATCCTTTGATGAGCTCAAGCAGTACGAGTATATGTCAAAAATACAACAACAATAGCGAAATAATACAAATCGCTTGATCGTGTTAAAAGAGCATTACCAAGTGGGAAGATATTAAAATAAAAAAAAAAAAAAAAAAAAAAATGATTTATATATTTTAGACGCGCAGCTAAAATAATGATTTTTTTTTACACTTTTGGTGTGTGTGAGTGTGCTTAAGTGAATTTTTTTGCGCATTTAACAGCAGAAAGTATGCGCTCACGTGCTTACACTGCCAAATTGATTTAAACAAGCACTTAAATGAAAATAAGCAAAGCAAAAAATATTAAAAGTTATTAAGAAAAAAGAAAAAAAAAACTAAAAAAAAACACAGAAAAAGTTGTTACAACGGAAGTTGTGAAAAATAAAAAAATAAATTAACAAATAGTTGAAACTTGCTAAATGAGTTAGCGCGCAAACAAAAAAACAAAAAGAAAGTAGGTAAAACAAAGCGTTCCGCCCCTTTAACGCCTGCACGAACGTAACGAAAAACTCGTATGTACCTTGAAGGAGAATTTTTTTCGCGGAAATTGCATGCCGTGCAACATTTACCACCAACGTCCATTATAAGCACTGCCCCATACTTACTACATACCTACATACACAAGTGCAAGCGATAGCTGTTGACGCCCAAGCGCGTAACGGCAACGAAAATACAAAAAGTTTCAAGTGTAATAACAACAACAAAAAGAAAAAAAATAAATTAAAAATATTTGTGCGAAAGTGCAACAAGCTGCCACCACCTTAAATTAAAATTAATTTGCGCGTGTGTGTGTGTGTGTGTGTGTGGAATTACCCACTTATATCAACAACAATAACCAATAACGCGCGCGTTAAATTATTCCCGTTTTGGCATTTTTTAGCAGCTTAATTGCAGCAGCAAATCACATACAACCGCCCAATTAAATTCCCGACGCGCGCAGCCATAGCTACTACCGACCACTACTTCACCATCCGATCGTCGGTAGTCGTCCGGCAATTGGTATATATAACATTTTCCATTTACAATAATGGCCGTCAGCAATATCGTGTGCGAATGGCTGCGTGCCCTCGGTCTGGCACAATATGCCGAGAGCTTTCTGGATAACGGTTATGATGATTTGGAAATATGCAAACAGATCGGTGATCCCGATTTGGATGCGATCGGCGTTGAAAACCCCATACATCGACACAAGCTGCTCAAAAGTATACGGCAGCTGCGCGAGAAGGGGGCCGCGTCCGTTTATTTCATGCTGAACGATCCGAGTTCGCTATCCGGTAGCATGGAGATATTGTGCGAAACGCCGCAGACGGAGTTGGATTTAGTTTTGCGAGAGCAGTTGGAAACCGATGGGATACGCTTGACGGCGCATCCATATTCGACACCGGTAAGTGGAGATGAAATTAAATTTTAATAGTTTTTATTCATATACTACATGATACCTCTCATTTGGCATGGGTTAGTCTTTCGGCAGCGGAGACGGTTGTTGAGTTGAATTGGTGAATGATTACGTGATTGGTGGGGATTTGAATGGATGTATGTTCTGGGGATATGAATTGGAACGAGGTTGGAGACAGTATGGATGCTCAGCTGGTAGTAGCCATTTGGCGAGTTGACATTTGGTTACGAAGTCTGACCGGAGAGTTCAATTCGGTACCACGGGAAACAGGGGACCTTGGATATATGCAACGTGTTCTTTGGAAACGGCCTCTCGGGGAGTTTTCGTGGTGGTTGTGGTTTGAAACCCAAATGCGGGGAGAGTTATTCTCGAATAACTCGATGTGGTGTTGTATTGCAACCGAGTGCCGGGCCTATAACACGGCAGAGGTTTAGATAGGCTTCGGACCCCACCAAGGTGGTAGCGTGTCCATTCTACATTCCATTTGGTACCAAGTGATTGCACATGGCGCAGAGATCAACGCATAGTTTTGATCCGTGTTTGAAGAAAACCGTGTGTTCAGTCCTTTCGTGGGCAGTTGCGCACGTGCAACTAAAACACTTCGAATGGGTTACTTACTTACTTAATTGGCACGTAACCGTCTAGACGATTCTGGCCGAGTTCAATAAAGCGCGCCAGCTATTTCTGTTTCGCGCAGCATGGCGCCACTTGGGAATACCTAGGGAGTCAGCATCACTGTCCACCCGATCTTCCCAACGCAGTGGAGGCCTCCCTTTTCTTCTGCGTTCAGCGGGTTTCAAAAAAAATACTTTCTTGGCTGGAGCACCTTCGTCCATTCTCACGACATGACCTGCCCAGCGCAGCCGCTGGATCTTTATTCGCTGAACAATGTCGATGTCTGCGTACAGCTCGTACAGCTCGTCGTTAAATCTCCGTCGATACTCTCCCTCGCTAACGCGCAAAGGTCCATAAATCCTCCGAAGAACTTTCCTCTCGAATACTCCAAGCGCCATCCCATCTGCTTTTGATATAGTCCATGATTCTGCGCCATACATGAGGACTGGAACGATGAGTGACTTGTAGAGTGTGATTTTGGTTCGTCGAGAGAGGACTTTACTTCGAATAGGTTAGTTGAGTCCAAATTTTGGTACTCAGAGCCTAACTTCCATGAGATACTTTTGACATTTCTTTCTTCCTAAAATATAGGGAAGTAATTAGTAACATACCCTCGGTCAAGACGTTCTCAAGTTATAATTGTCTTCCTTGATATTCGCCAGCCACTGTTACTTTATCTGCTTTGTCAGCTGCTGTTACCGAAGTCAGTGCAGTATATTGCAGTTCTTAACGCTTACGTTTTTCTGTTCTAGATCTGTTTATTTGCATGAAATTGTGCATCCAATACACCGAGAGAAAAGAGACTGGTAGATCAACGGCATTACGGGTTAAAACAACAGATTCTACAGTCAAATCACATCCAAAGGATATATCTGTTAAATTGACAGACGCTATTTTGTTTTAACAGTTTTATTGTTGAACTACTCTGAAAACAAAAAATCGCTATGACATTTTGTCACTTAAAAATAAATCCCTTTGTGTTTTTACATGGCCATTTATTTCTAACAATCACTTTATAATGTGTATTTTTAGAGCTATTGGCAAGTTTTTTAAATCTTTTGTTTTCATTTTTCTCCTCCAAGTACATATATGTAGCTTTATCTCCGCTTGTTTTTCATTGCGACACCTTCTTCGCCTTCACTGCTTGCTATATTGTGTTCTCTATTTTATATTCTCCTCCGATTTCTAACTATGACATCAACCTGAAAATTCAATCCCACGGCATCATATGTATGTATAGTGCGACATTTAACATTAAACATTATATTGAATATTGAACTTTAGTTATGCTATCTATACTTCACTTTGTTCCAAAAAGCATCTGCGAATTAAAACTCACTCACGTAAGCAAAGCAGCAAGTAACAACGGAGAAAGCTGACAAAATAAATACTTTTTCTTTTGATAGTCAACAGTAATGATTTGTTGAATCAACAAATAAATATAAAGGTTACAACAACAGATATTAGGGTTAAGTTAACAGTGACTCGGTTATATCAACAAAAATTTCTGTTAATAATTGACAGATCAGTTCTGTTGAACTAACAAATAGGTTTTAATAGATATATTTGTTAAAGTAAAAGATGTTTTCGTTTATATAACTCTAAATGTGTCTACTTAAACGTATTTCTGTTAATTTAACGAATTTTGGTATTAACAGAAGAAAATTATTGATACTACGGTGATTATTTTTCTGAGTGTATATAAGAGAATGCGAGAGAGAGTGCGAGATAAAGCATTCCTTTGTATGAATGTAAGGTATTGCCGCTCTTTTACGGGCAGCTATGCTTCCTCATAAAAATGCATTCGCCGTAATTTTAATTTTGACCAAGGCACATCTAACAGGTAGGTTCGGCGGCGAATTGAAAAACTTCTTTTTTTATTTACAAAGGTAGAGTGTAATGTCAAAATAAAAGCGAATTCACATCATGGGCAATAGGAATGGACGAGCCCCAAGCGAATTCAGATTTTAACCACGGCGAAATATCATTTTGACATAACACTATACCAATTACAATAACAAAATACATGGGAAATTTCTGAATTCGCCACCGGGCCTACCTTCCTAGATCTGCCTTGATTTTGACCATGATTTCTCGTCGGACCGTGATCAAAAGGGCAAATCAGTGTTGCGGTACAACTGGAATTTGGAAAGTGTTGCTTATCTCCGCGAAAAGGAATAATTTTTGTACCAATACAAAGTTGAAAAAATAAATTGCATGGTCGAATTTCGAGCACCGGCGACACTAGTTATTATTATTATGCTTCCTTATAAATGAGAGGAGGTTCGCATTTTTAGCGGCGTTGACCAACAAATGTAGTACACAACACACATCTTGATTTCCATATTTGATTGCCTTTGAGGCCTTCTAGTTTTCATTAAAGAGTATTTCGTATGTGTGGATCGTTTAAACTTTACGAGTTAACACTAAAACGTTGAATTCTTAACTTCCCCACTCCATTTCAGTTGTATTCCTTTAATCCTCTTTAGAATTTATTATACTTACTATCTAAAACGACGAATCCTTTAGTAATTCGATATTTTATTTTGTCTGCAAGTGGTTTAAGTAGAAAGTTCGACATATTTATGCTATGATCAGGTAATTAAATTACACTTGATTTATTTCTGTGGTTATTTCCAATCAGCTACAAAACAAAACTCCAAACTCTTTTCCTTTTTTACTTTTTGCCTCCACTTTATTTATCCCTTCTATGGCTGTTTTTGCTTTTGTTTCATCGAGATTTTATTGCTATGAATCACAGCATCATTGAAGCAAAAATCACGCTCCATCACACACGATTCCATCATCGTCGTCATCGTCATCGACATCGCCAGCGTCCATCGTCAGTCAGCAGCATCGATATCATCGCACAAATGCCAAAGCCACACACCTTGAGCTTTTGGTTATGGCACAGTAAGAAATAATAATAAAAGCAATATAAGACAACCAAAAAACACAGCAGCAGCAAGCGTTCCAACAACAACAATTGCTCCTTTGACAACATCCGACAGCACAACAACCAACCAACAGACCGTCCCAGATGTGGGCGAAGTTCATGCTGTTGCTGTTGCTGCTGTTGGCTTTTGGTTAGTTGGTTGTTGAGTTTTAAGCTTGATTTATTATGTAAAATCTACAGAATGCCATTAACTAACCAAATCACAAAACAACAACAACAACAACAGCAGCCAGGGAAATAGCAATATAGCAATATTTTTGTAAGTATGTCTGTATTCTCAACTTCTCAAGGCAAACAAATAAATGTCCGTCTTCAAAATATTGTATGTGATTTATTCGTACTTCACATCGTGTTTGGCGGAATGAGATGAAAAGAAGAAGACATACATAAGTAAAATGACGGGGTTAAAATTGAATATGCAAGAGGGCATGGAGACTACAAGTACATTGAAGGTGAATTTTATGCACTGATGTCGTGTTTTGAAAGTGATCAAGTGTTTTCGGCCAAAGCGGCAAAGAGTGAGGATTACATACAGACCGACAGACAGACAAACAGATGCACGCCCGATAAATATCTCACGCTCAAATTGGCATGTTTTATTTGATATTTTCACAAGGCAAGTCCCCCATAATGTTATAATTTTTCGTCTCGGCTCCTCTGCTCTGGGCATTAGCAAATATGCCAATGCATGGGTGGTCCCCATATGTATGGACACAAATTGTATAGCATATTTCCTCAACCTCACATATACATAAATTTTTGTTCTGATCGCAGATGGCTAAGGGGTGCGCACAGGGTCAAAGTTCAGAAAACTATGGAGACTCAAAAATGCCCAAAATAGATAGTCCTCTACTGAAAAATACCAAAAACGAATTATGGTCCCGATCGGAGAGGGTTAAGGGGCGTCGCAGAGAGTTCAAAGTTCATATTACCATATGGGACCCTGTGCGACACTCTTTTTCCATCTCTGTTTGGTACCAAAATTTATATGTGGTATCTCTGACCATACTTTAACCGATCTAGGAGATGAGACTGAAAAAAAATTTGATTTGATTTTTAAGGACCAACCTAATGTATATGCGAACATATAATCGCACCTACACTCATTCTCTCTACTCTTGGCCTTTAGCAAAGCCGTGGAAAATTCACTTATCTACACTCAGTGTCATTTGATTGGATTAACTAAACCTTATCGCGTATTCAAATATTTTATGGCTTGATAAAAGCTCCAAATTCCTATTCAAGTATGAAGCTAATTAAGTTAGGTACTTTATTGTTATTTTTGTACCTATTAAATAAAATTTAGGAATGTGAATTTCGGTGAGGTTGTTCGTGGTCATCATTTGTGATTTTGGGTGTTGGTGTTTTACATTTCCTGCTTCAGTAGCTACAATCCAGTTCCCGAATTTCATGCACAATTTTTCTCCTCCAGCAGTATCACAAACTATCAATTACATATATCACGTAAAAATGGCACTTAACTAGCTCTCCAGTCTACATGATCATTCGTTATTCAGATTGTTATGTGTTTTGGTCTGTCTGTCAGTTATCGATAGATGTCCCATACAAATCAGAGAAGTCATCGACTTTAACTTAATTCAAACAATTTTGCACGCAATTCTGTGTGATTTGGTATGTGATTCGAAGGCGAATGTCGATTGGCAGACTGAATTTCGCTAATCAGAACGAATTACGTTTGGTGTAGTCAAATTGCCGGTTATACTATTCAAGTGGAAGGTAGTGTATTTATGTACATACACTCAGGGAAAAACAGCATTTTAAAATCAAAAATAAAATTTTTGTTTTCATAATGCACGTTTTAAACCAAACCATTTTTATTTTAGCAACGAAAATTTTTAAATTAAAAATTAAATTTTTGAATTAAGAATGAAATTTTTGAAGTAAAAATGCATTTTGGATTTAAAAAGAAACATACTTAAATTAAAAATGAAAATGAATGTTGATTCAAAAACTCGCTCTTTGTTCAAAATTTTTTTGTGAGAAATTCAACAAAAGCAATAATGAGAATCGATTTTCTTTAATTTGGTTTTTATAATGATTCATTCAAGGGAAGTATAAATAGGTTATTACAATTCAATATAATGTTTCATGTTCCACTATGTGATGGCGTTGGAGAGAATTTCAGGTTGATGTCATGCACTATGGTTCAAAATTCAGATTTTGAGGAATAAAGTAGTTAGAGTTAAGATATCAGTCTAAAACTTTTCATAGGGTATTTAAAGGTAAAAGTAATGTCTCATGACGAAAATGGGCGAGCCACGCCCATTTTTCGCTGCTGCTGCAATACATAGTGGAAACTGTAAATTTAGGTTGAATTTCAAATAGAGATAAATCTTTACTTTTCTAAAGGTTTCCGATGCGCTGAATCTGAATCTGAAGTCAGATTTTCGATGCTGCGTGTAGTTTTGGAGATAATATTATTTTAAGTTCATTTTTTTGCGATAGGAAATTTTAAAGTTTTTTATTTTTTTAGCAAGTTAATGAAATTAAAATAACAATATCTCAGGTACTAAAGAAGATATCCGAAAAAGTGTAACGTTATTTTCAAGGGAAATTATTAGGTTTTTAAACCCTATATATAAATGAGTTTTATACTTTTATTATTATCAATACAAAATTGTAAAGTATAGCCATTTTCGAAGTTTGCTTTGCTCTAAAAAAAGTGAAATTGTAGCCTCGCTTGCAAATTCCCGCAGATAAAATAACATTTGTATTAAAGAGGACACTATTAGCTGTAACTACATATATAATTTTTATTGATCCTATTTGATCCAACTTTTTTATATTCTATTTAACACAGAAAAAACTCACAATCAAAACACAACACGGCTTAAACTCAAAAATATATTAACGGTTATTATTGTTTCAGAGAAAAGTTTGTTGTTCTTGATTTTACATACCTTTATTAATATTTTCCATCTTATAAACACATTTTATTCAAATTCGTTTTTATCACCACTTGAGATTTTTATATAATTTGAGTAAAATCTTTTTTACGAATACAAAAATCAAAACCAAGACTTTGAAAGCTTTCTGATAAACAAGTGATCGCTAGCTGACATTATTTTTTTTATTTTTTATTTACTACAGTAATGTGTAATGAAAGGTAATTACTTTTTTTGGGAAAATCAAAAGTCGATAATTGGGTTTAATTCCTCAATATTTCGATTTTGAACCATAGTGTCATGGTTCGAATCCGGAGGAGAATATAAAATAAAGAAGAAAAAGGAGAATAACGAGAATAAGTAATAAAGATAGCAGTTAAGGCGAAGTAGAAAAGAAGAGAAGAACAAGCGGAGGCTATATTTTTGTAGTCCGAGTCCCGGATTGAGAGAAGATGAAGAGAATGCCGTTGGATACAATTTCAAATCCGGAAGAGAAAATGATATAGAGAACACTGCAGAGTTTTTTTTCTCATAGTGCTTAAAATAAAAATATGTATACATTTTTAAATTTAATATGTTTTTTCTTGATTTAAAAATTTTACAATGAATATTTTTAAAATAAAAATGTTGGTATTTACATCACTTTTAAATACGTTTTTGCCCATTTTAAGCACGTTTTCATATGTTTTTATATTTTTTTCCTGAGTGTACGTAGATATTCTGCATATAAATAAGTGTATGTGTATGTGTATTGGCGAGTGTATGTGTGTGTGTCTACTGCCCTGTAAAAAAGTGTGCGACGAGTCTCTAAAAAGATTTGTCCGGGAGCGCTCTCTTTCGGGTACAATTAGTCTACAATTGTTCCCAATTGTACCCGAACGGGTACATATGTATACTAATTGTAGACGAATTGTACCCGAAAGGGTATCAAACGGGTACAATTAGTCGCACAAATGGATGTGTCGCATTCGCTACCTGTTCGGGTACAAAACGGGTACAATTTGCGCTTTTGCTACCCGTTCGGGTACAAACTGGGTACAATTAGTCTCTTCATAGGACATGCTCAAACAAAAGAGAACACTTCAACCCATATAAAGAGATACAAATGGGTAGTAATCGCATGCTCCCTTGCGAGTTGTCCCGGATGTATCCCGGAGTGATCGCATTTTTTGCAGTGTGCCTAAAGCTTTTGTTTGTGTAATGCGAGCGCATTTTGATGGTATCTTCTTTCAACTCCACTTCACTCCCACAACATCTTCAACACAACACCTGCGCATTATGTGTGTATGTGTATGTATGTACATATACATTGGTATGCTAGTAATTTATTTATAATTCATTCAACTGCAAAATTGTTCCTTAATTGCCTATATCAAAAGCAAAACGAACGAACGAACGAACGAAATTTATTACCTGCTGTTCGCCATCACTTTATCATCGTCATTAAGTTTCTCATGTGGCATATTCATATGGTTGGCTGTGCTTTGATGAATGTTGTTGTTATTGTAGTTAAGCTCGTTTAATGGCCGGTTGCTCCAGCGTATTGTCGTGTTGTTGTAGCCATGGACTGTCCTGTTCACATCAACTGCTTCCCCACACAATCGCTTTCTCACATTCGGTCGGTTGTTATCTTCGTTTGCCTGTCATTTGCCTCCTCGTGATCCAGTTTTGTACATTCAGCCCTTCAGACACATAACTCATCAAGTGTTGGGCCTCTTTTGTTTTGTTTTTTTTTTTGCTGCTTTGTGTGTTACCCGTACTATTTTAGCATTTACCTTTTGTTCAGCTTCATCTGCTTATTCTTCCTATTATTCTTATTCTTCTTCTTCCTTTTTTCTTCTTCTTATTCTTTTTCAGCTTCTTCTTCTTTTCAGCTTCTTCTTCTTTTCAGTTTTACTCACCCGCTTGTTTAGTTTTATGTCATCAACCTATGAATCAATGGACACAAAAGACACTTTGATGTCGTAGCGCCTGTAATTGACAGGTTTTTCTTTAATTTTTTCTTGCTCTTGTTGTTACATACATACATATTTGTAAATATGTACATTTGTACGTTTGCATTATCATAGTTCCATTTTACTACGATTATTTGTAACCTTGACCAGGTCAAACTGTTTGTTTCTCTTTGTTGTTATTAGAGCAGATTGTCTCTTCTTTTTCATCACGAAATGGATATAAATGGCATCCACCAAAGCTAAAGTATTGGGAAATGTTTTAGAAATACCTACTCTGAAAAAAAAACGTTGTAAATCTAAAGAATTTCGCTGTTAAATCAACTACTTTCCGCAGTTGAAATGTGCCCAACAATGCTCCGTTGTTGTTTCAAAGGTGCGAGCGTTGTTGATTTAAGTCAACCACGGAAACTGTTCGATCAAATTCATTTACCTTTAAGTCAACAACGGAGACTGTTGGAAAAAATGTTCACCTAAAAATAAATTTTTGTTTGCATTTTACTCTCCATCCTCTCTTCACCCGGGTCCCAACTGCTAATATGTAGCCTGCGCTTGTTCTCCTCTTCTTTTCTCCTTCTTAGCATTCTGTGGTTGCTATCTTTATTCCTTATTCTGCTTATTCTGATTATTCTCCCTTTTCTTCTTTATTTTCTATTCTCCTCCGGATTCGAACCATGACTTCAACCTGAAATTCTATCCAATCATCACATAGTGGAACATTCAACATTATATTGAATTCAAAACACCTTTTTATACTTCCTCTTTCCCGAAAGAGCATCTATGAATTACATGAATCATTGTAAAAACAAAATTTAAAAAAATTTGTTCTCATTAGTTTTGTTAACAACGGAAACTGTTGGATCAAATGCTTTTGCCTTTAAATCAATAACGGGGACTTTTGGAGAAAATTTTCTGCTAAAAATAAAATTTTGTTTGGATTTTTCTCTTCATCTTCTCATTATCATTATTTTTTTGTTGGTTTTTTCATAAAAAAATATTTTCTCACAAAAAATTTTTTAAAAGCAAGCAAGTTTTTGAAACAACAACACCCGTTTTTGAATAAATTGTTGGATCAAAAACTTTGCTGTAAAAATAAATAATTTTGCTGTTGAATCAAAGACGCAGATTCAACAGCCTAAAGTTATTGATTTAACTACGGGTATTTTTTTCAGAGTACGTATTTATATTCATGCGTACACTAGGGTGGTCCATAATTGTAGAAGAAAATAAAGTTCTCCCGAAATCCGCGGAACAACCCGCATTTCATGCGACTGTACTATGGAAATCTATAATGAAAATTTGGGCTTAATATATAAAGTCCTCCATAATTTTTTTTTTCTCAGTGTATAAAACGAACTGGACCGACTTTATCCTCTACCCACCAGCTCAAGAACTACAACATTGTCGTTATAGTTTATCGTTTGACTGCAGTGTAAATATTAAACCTTTAAAAATCGACTTTGCATATTCAACAGTGCAAAATCGCTATATAAATAAATGCATATGTATATTAACGTTCGAAAACCAAAAACAACTCTACCGAACTGAACTTCAAATAATAAATAATTCGGCTTAATTCAAAGGCAAACATATTATAATAAAAAATTAAAACTGTGAAAGAAAACAGAACAGCAAGAATATTTAATTAATTTAATTGCAGTCTAATTGCCCTTGCTATTTAATTAAAGTTAGATGATGGCAAATAGACAAGTGTACGAACAAGTTAAATAAAAACGATGAAATTGTGTAAAAGGGAAGCGACAATATCAGCTACTGAGTTTAACCAATGCACATAGGGGTATTTTATCAATCTGGGCGGCCAAAACCTCATTTCCTAAAACTGGCCCGATTTCCAAAAAATAAATAAAATAAATAGGCCAGGACCCTAACGCATCATTTTCAATAAAAGTTTATTCTCAAAACTCAAACGCAAAGTTTTTACAGTCAATGAAAGTTTGGTCATTCGTGTATTTCTCGCGGCATTTTATAACGTTCTTAAAGTTTTAACATTTCCAATTAATATTTTTACGGTTTTAAGTGAAGTTTTTTAGAATACTGTTATGGATTCTTATAATACAGGTAATCGAGTACAAAATTCATGTTTATTGAGATTTAGTTAGTTGTTAGCGTCTTCTTAATGACATTTTTAAAAAACGATGTATTAAAAAAAATTTCCCAATTTTTTGTTTTCAAAAGGGTTTTTGTTTAGGTGCCCGGCATTACCCGGCACTGACTCTTTTTTTCTAGATAGTCTGTTCCCTGTTATTTTGAGTTCAAGAAATATCGGTCCCGGGTTTTTCCGGTTTTAAGAAAAACAGGCGATTTTTAACGTTGGGAAAAATGACCCCACCACACACAAAAAAATTAGTTGTTTGTGGATTCGAGAACACCCATCTAGCAACATATACATCGACATGCTCCGAATCCAAAGTCCGCTTGTCCAATATACCCCCAAAACTTCGAGAAAATTGCGAAAAGCTAAAAAAAAAGCTCTAAATGGCACATTTCATCGACCTAACCTACTAACATGTTTTTCGACGTTCTGAATCCAAATCTGAGGTCGGTTTGGTCTCACTACATCACTTTTTAAAAATATAAAGCCACATTTTTTTTTATGTTAAATTGAATTGAAATCACCATGGGTAACATAATTAACAATTTAAAGCCAAAAAAGAGTTTTGGCCGCCCAGATTGATTAAATACCCCAATGTGCAATGGCTAAATGAGGCACACACATATATTGTATATATGTACAAAGAACTGCTAGTGTTAATCTGATGGTACAAGCCATACATACATTCATTAACCGTGAGTGGCGAAAGAGTTTGGAAAATATATGTAACGAAAAGTCAGAATTTTTTGTTTTGCTTTTTTTTTGTACTTATTTCTTACAACTTATTTATATTTTACAGACATACATATTTGCATAACTATAAGTATAAAGTAACGGCAAAGTTGAAATAAAAATCGCATTGCGTCTCAAATTGTGGTTTTGGCTTTAATCGCCCAAAATTATAGTCCATATTGTCGCATTCTTGTCACATGGCAAATTTATGTCGCCAGCATTCGAGTTCAAGTTCTCCTCTTGGCTTAAGCTGTTCCTTAGTGCTTGATGCTGCGGTCATTTAGTGTGACATAATAGCAAGGAAATCCAACAACAAAGATTTATGTGAGGAAATATCCATAGATCCAGACCAGCATCAAAAGCAACAATGCTCATTTGCCGCCACAGCCGCCACAGCCGCCACAGCCGCCACAGCCGCCGCAACGCCAGCAGTGACAACAACCAAACTACATATACGTTGTTAAATCTAGCTGTAGATGTATGTATGCAATCTTTGTTGTTGTTGTTGTTGGGAGTTTTGTTAAATTTCTTGGCAAGCCAAACTATTTCTGCATCTTCATCGCCTGCCTTAAGTTACACACATACATACTTACTCGTATCTGCAATCATAATAAACTCTTATATTTCCAAATGGTTAACTGCTTTTTGGACATCTGAATGGGACCAGTGACCTGCGATGCTGCAGCCAGACGTTGTGAGAGAGAAAGAGAGTAAGAATATTCACAGGAACAGCAATGGCTTCTAAAGGTCGGAATGACTTTTTTGTTCACACAATGAAATTCACAATTGACTTCAGCTGAGCTGGTCATTTTGCAAATTAAGAGAAAAGACATTGTATATTTCTCAAGTTACTTAAATGAATGAATGCACGTTTTCAATTATTTTACTAATAAAGTTGCTTTGAACTTATGGCGTTTTCTTTTCTGCAAAAAAATGCTGCCCTTCTATATCCCAATTATCGAATTGCGTAACCTAACTTTCTATAAAATGGCTAGATTTGTAGATAATGGTGTCCTCTTGCTTAGTTAGAGGTCAATATTCGGTAAAATTACCATACAAGCTTACAAAATAGCTAAGAAAATCAAAAAGGGCAACATTTTTTCGAGAAAAGAAAACGGCATTAATTTCAGATGCCAAGAAGTGTTTCCGATATTTGCCATCTCAGCTAAAAATGCGGATCAATAGGAAGTAGCTTTAAGATTGCTGTGGTGTAGCGGGAAGAGTGCTCGCTTGCCATTCCACAGAGGTCGCGTGTTCGAATCAAGTTCGGGCCAACACCGAAAAATTTTAGTTTAATTTATTTTTATTTTAATAATATCCAATTATTGGGGTTTAAAAAGGGACCAACCCTCACCATTTGGCGACATGCTCTCCATGAAAAAGCTTCTCACAAAAAATGCATGCGCCGTTTGGACTGTAAGTGCACCCAAAAATTCAGTAGCACGTCGCGAATTAAGAGAGAAGCTAAAACTCGTTAAACTTATATCCGCGCCAGTGTATTATATATATTTTAGTTTACTATTTTTTGATTTATTAAAAATAAATATGGTATTTTTATTTAAGTTGCAAAGAAACCGAGAATTTAAACTTTGTCGTACTTACAATTTTTTTCGCAAAACCAAATTGTTAAAAATTGCTGTATTTCAAAGTTTTATCAAACCAATTATAGTTTTTAAAGTTGGCCATTTTGTAGTGCTAAAAATTTCACTTGTCATCATCCTCTCCGAAAGCGACTTGTGACTGAATTTTGCTGAGAAGTTTTTGCTTTACACAATATCCCCTTCCACCCACTTCAGTTGAGTTTTTTTTTTGGAAATTTCTTATAGTAAATACGCAAGCACATACGTAAATTTATGTACATATACATATGCACATTTGCAAAATTTACAACATATTATATAGACAACTTGCGCGTTGTGCTGTCCCTGTAGGAAATTATTTATCTTTGATTACTATTCGAAACAGAATAGCCGCAGAGGTTATTGCACTTTAATAGGCCGGGCGATCTCGATGTGTTACAGTAACAGTAACAGTAACAATAACAGTAACAGTAACAGCAACAGTAACAGTAACACTAACAGCAACAGTAACAGTAACAGCAACAGCAACAGTAACAGTAACAGCAACAGTAACAGCAACAATAACAGTAACAGTAATAGCATTAGGGAAAGGCTAATCTTTTATTTACGTTCTAAAAAAATTAAATATTATACATTCCATTAAGATTTTTCTTTTAAATGTCGCTATTCACAATTTCAACAACCCGCTTTATTATGCTTCGAAAACTTTTCAGAAGAATCCATTCATTTAAATCTAAATACCCCTCCCTGTTCTTAAGAAAGCGTTGACAAAGTTGCATGTGAATAAACACGGAACTTTTACTAATATTCCTGCCGAAGAAACACTGAGGCTAGATATATACTGGATAATAACTCGTGACTAGCTCTTTTCTCCAATCTCAAACGTTGGAGCACGATTCGAGAAAAAGTGGAGAATAAAAGCGTTCTTAAAAAGGGAGGAACTTGGTTCTCTACTCGGGAAAATTATTATTCTTCAATCGAAACTTAGTGCAGTTCTCTAATGAGATTCTGTTAAGAATTTGCAAATGCTTCGAGTTGATATTGACATTTACTATACTCTGAAAAAAAAAAAAAACGTTGTGGATCTAATAGTCCAATCAGGCAACGACGCACGCACGTAGCCCGTGTCAGCTGACACAACCTGTCTTATGGAGTTTGTAGTGTAAATGCCCAGTCACCAACGCATGACGACGGCTCTCTTGACGTACGTATCGTAGAAACCTAGCTCAATTTGATTTTTCACGTAATAACGTGTCAGCTGATGCTCTCATCATTGTTCTCTTTGCAACAGGGTTGCCGGAGCGATCATTTTGTAGTAAATTAGTACGAATCTTTCAATATGTTCCCAAACTACCTCAATAACTATTCCGAATGTTGCGGTTATAAAATTATGTTAACATAAGTGTATTTTTTTTTAAATATGGAGATAAAAATGTAATAAAAAAAATTTAAGTTTTTTCTTGCGTTTTTTTTATACTCAGCTGTACTAGTACACAGAGTATTATAGTTTTGATTTCCTAACGGTGGATTGTAACAGAATGAAATAATCGAGATAGATATAGACTTATATATATCAAAATGATCAGGGTGAAAAGAGAAATCGATTGAGCCATGTCCGTCCGTCTGTCCGTCTGTGAGCACGATAACTCGCGCAAAAATTGAGATATTTTGATGAAATTTGAAATGTAAGTTGGTATCAAGACAGTAACGGATGGTATTGAAAATGGGCGAAATCGGACCATGACCACGCCCACCTCCCCTATATAGTAAAAATCGGAAATTTTGTATCTCAGTCACTAATAGAGCTAGAGTGATAAAATTTCACACACGTATTGAGCTCAGGCCCTTATGAAGAAATATGGTGAAATTTTGGAAAATGGGTGGTGCCACGCCCACTTATTAAGGGGCAAACATTGAAAGTTTTATGAGTCATAACTCAGAAACCGTTGAAGATATATCGATGAAATTTGGTAGGCGTGTTATACTTACTTAGGCAAATGGTTGGACGAAAAATTGCCAAAATCGGTTGACGACCACGCCTACTTTTATATATGGGTATTATAAAGTGACCTAATAAAAACATTTTAAGCGATATCTCTGTCAAATATAAAGATATATCATTGAAATTTTATGGAAGGTGTCCAACTATGGACATAAAACAAAAAATACAAAAATTTTGGAAAATGGGCGTGGCACCGCCTCCTTTTAGAAGCAGGAATATACGAGATTTCTGAGCCCATAACTCGACAAATAATCGATATATTATGACGAAACTCGGTGTATATACTTTTATTACTTGTGGTAATACATGTTCAAAATTTTAGCGAAATCGGTTGACGACCACGCCCACTTTTATATATGGGTATCATAAAGTGGCCTAGTAAAAACATTTTAAGCGATATCTTTGTCAAATATAAAGATAATTCATTGAAATTTTGTGGCATGAGTTCTACAATAGATCGGAAACAAAAAATAGACAAATTTTGGAAAATGGGCGTGGCACCGCCTCCTTTTGGACAAAGGGATATACGAGATTTATTAGCCTTTAACTCGACAAATAATTGAGATATTATGACGAAACTTGGTTTATACACTTTTATAACTTGTGTTAATAGACACGCAAAAATTTATTGAAATCGGTTTATGACCACGCCTACTTTTTAACAAAGATATTTCTGGAAGACCCTTTTGGAATTTCTAACGTGACATTTTTGTAACTCATAAAGGGATGACATTTTGCACAAAGAATAATATTCATAAGCTTAATTGGATGACTGACAAAAATTTAGAAAATGGGCGTGGCTACGCTCACTTTATGCAGCACTCGCTTTATATAAAATACACCGTGTTTCCATCAAACGCAAACAAACTATGAAAACATACAGCTGAGTATCTAATGTTCGATTCCACTCGAACTTAGGCTTCCTTACTTGTTGTTTTAATTTTTAGTAATATTATTCGCTGCGGTTATTTTTTAACTTATGTATTGCATATGTACGTATTTCGGTAATAAAAGTGTATACACCAAGTTTCGTCATAATATATCGATTATTTGTCGAGTTATGGGCTCAGAAATCTCGTATATTCCTGCTTCTAAAAGGAGGCGGTGCCACGCCCATTCTCCAAAATTTTTGTATTTTTTGTTTTATGTCCATAGTTGGACACCTTCCATAAAATTTCAATGATATATCTTTATATTTGACAGAGATATCGCTTAAAAGGTTTTTATTAGGTCACTTTATAATACCCATATATAAAAGTAGGCGTGGTCGTCAACCGATTTTGGCAATTTTTCGTCCAACCATTTGCCTAAGTAAGTATATCACGCCTACCAAATTTCATCGATATATCTTCATCGGTTTCTGAGTTATGACTCATAAACCTTTCAATGTTTGCCCCTTAATAAGTGGGCGTGGCACCGCCCATTTTCCAAAATTTCAACATATTTCTTCATAAGGGCCTGAGCTCAATACGTGTGTGAAATTTTATCACTCTAGCTCTATTAGTGACTGAGATACAAAATTTCCGATTTTTACTATATAGGGGAGGTGGGCGTGGTCATGGTCCGATTTCGCCCATTTTCAATACCATCCGTTCCTGTCTTGATACCAACTTACATTTCAAATTTCATCAAAATATCTCAATTTTTGCGCGAGTTATCGTGCTCACAGACGGACAGACGGACGGACATGGCTCAATTGATTTCTCTTTTCACCCTGATCATTTTGATATATATAAGTCTATATCTATCTCGATTATTTCATTCTGTTACAATCCACCGTTAGGAAATCAAAACTATAATACTCTGTGTACTAGTACAGCTGAGTATAAAAATAGTATGTATCTGTATATAATTGCTGCATTTTATTAATTGCAAAAAATTAGGTTTCTTAGTGCACATACATATGTACATATTCTTAAAAGCCTTTAAGAAATAGTAGTAGAAAATTTAGAAGCACGGAGTCAGAAGTAAACAAAACTGCAATTAATATTTGGTTTTAAATTATCATCATACAACATTTTCAATTAAAAAATTTATTTATAAATAAATTCTATGAATAATACGATTTTCAAGAAAAATTACTACGAAATCAAAAACTGCATGTATACTTTGCTGTACAATGGTAACGCTGTTATTCAACTCATTCCAAACAAACCAAAAACAATGCAGAATGTAAACAAAGGAAAACAACTGATTCTTGCGTTGGGTATGCTTGCGTTTACGTGCGTGAATGGTGTCGATTTTCAACTATTGCGTGAGGTAACTGAGAGATATGACGCCGTCGGTCAGTGGTTGGACTATAAAGACTTTCGCTGTTAAATCAACTACTTTCCGCAGTTGAACTATGCCCAACAATGCTCCGTTGTTGTTTCAAAGGTGCGAGCGTTGTTGATTTAAGTCAACCACGAAAACTGTTGGATCAAATACTTTTGCCTTTAAGTTGGACTGTTGGAAAAAATGTTCAACTAAAAATAAATTTTTGTTTGCATTTTACTCTTCATCTTCTCTCCACCCGGGTCCCAATATGTAGCCTTCGCTTGTTCTCCTCTTCTTCTCTCCTTCTTATCATTCACTGGTTGCTATCTCTATTTCTTATTCTGCTTTTTATACTCAGCTGTACTAGTACACAGAGTATTATAGTTTTGATTTCCTAACGGTGGATTGTAACAGAATGAAATAATCGAGATAGATATAGACATATATATATCAAAATGATCAGGGTGAAAAGAGAAATCGATTGAGCCATGTCCGTCCGTCCGTCCGTCTGTCCGTCTGTCCGTCTGTCCGTCTGTACGCACGATAACTCGCGCAAAAATTGAGATATTTTGATGAAATTTGGAATGCAAGTTGGTATCAAGACAGGAACGGACGGTATTGAAAATGGGCGAAATCGGACCATGACCACGCCCACCTCCCCTATATAGTAAAAATCGGAAATTTTGTATCTCAGTCACTAATAGAGCTAGAGTGATAAAATTTCACACACGTATTGAGCTCAGGCCCTTATGAAGAAATATGATGAAATTTTGGAAAATGGGCGGTGCCACGCCCACTTATTAAGGGGCAAACATTGAAAGTTTTATGAGTCATAACTCAGAAACCGTTGAAGATATATCGATGAAATTTGGTACGCATGATATATTTACTTAGGCAAATGTGTGGACGAAAAATTACCAAAATCGGTTGACGACCACGCCCACTTTTATATATGTGTATTATAAAGTGGCCTAATAAAAACATTGTAAGCGATATCTTTGTCAAATATAAAGATAATTCATTGAAATTTTGTGACATGAGTTCCATAATAGACCAGAAACATAAAATAGACAAATTTTGGAAAATGGGCGTGGCACCGCCTCCTTTTGGACAAAGGGATATACGAGATTTATTAGCCTTTAACTCGACAAATAATTGAGATATTATGACGAAACTTGGTTTATACACTTTTATAACTTGTGTTAATAGACACGCAAAAATTTATTGAAATCGGTTTATGACCACGCCTACTTTTTAACAGATATTTCTGGAATACCCTTTGGGAATTTGTAACGTGACATCTTTGTAACTAGAAGTCATAAAGGAATTAATTTTTGCACAAAGAATAATATTGATATGCTTAGTTGGATGACTGATAAAAATTTAGAAAATGGGCGTGGCTACGCCCACTTTATGCAGCACTCGCTTTATATAAAGTACACCGTGTTTCCATCAAACGCAAACAAACAATGAAACCATACAGCTGAGTATCTAATGTTCGATTCCACTCGAACTTAGGCTTCCTTACTTGTTTAACTTTCCACGAACCATGATATCAACCTGAAATTCTATCCAATCATCACATAGTGGAACACTCAACATTATATTGAATTTAAAACACCCTTTTATACTTCCTCTTTCCCGAAAAAGCATCTATAAATTATATGAATCATTGTAAAAACAAAATTTAAAAAAAATTGTTCTCATTAGTTTTGTTAACAACGGAAACTGTTGGATCAAATGCTTTTGCCTTTAAATCAACAACGGGGACTTTTGGAGAAAATTTTCTGCTAAAAATAAACTTGTGTTTGGATTTTTCTCTTCATCTTCCCTCCATCATTATTGTTTTTGTTAGTTTTCTCACAAAAAGATGTTTCCTCACAAAAAAATGTTTAACAGCAAGCAAGTTTTTGAAACAACAGCGCCCGTTTTTGAATCAATTGTTGGGTCAAAAACTTTGCTGTAAAAACAAATAATTTTGCTATTGAATCAAAGGCGCTGATTCAACAGCCTAAAGTTGTTGATTTAACTACGGGTATTTTTTTCAGAGTATACATTGGAATTTGTCGCTTTCTCTAATTAGTTTCCAATTGATTTCTAGTGTAATTTTCTACCCTTGAAAGAATAGCTAGAGAATAAATGTAGTGGCCACAAATGAGGGCCGCCGAGAGAAATTCCGGACCCGGGTCAAAAAAACTACGGGTCCCCATAGTAAATGAACAAATTCTCAAAATCAAAATTCAATGAATATATCATAAGATGCTCATGCCTATGCCCTTGAATCACAATTGTTTTTGTTTTTCCCTCAGACATAGGCACAGATACAAATTCGCCCTTTGAATATAAAAATAAAATTTTCTTCCCCTGCCATATGCCCTCAGGTATAAAAAATTTCAAATGAATGTGATTGAGTTTCATATGGGAAGGGCGAAGCTAACGTAGCTTCGCCCTTCCCATATGAAGCTACATACGTTGGCGTCGCCCTTCCCATATGAAATTGAAAATTACACTACCAAATTGAAAATAAAATTTTTTTGAAAAAATTGAATTCTTGAATTGAAAAGCGACGTAACTCAAAACCCAAATAAATATAAAATAAATGGAAGAAATGCAAGAAAACCTTTTTCTTTACAAACGAAGCTTTGAAGTAAAACTTTGGGTAAGGAAGATGACTTTTGCTGGGAGGAGACTAACATTTAGCAGTCCCTAAATACGTTATTCGTGGATTCAAAAAATTTTGAGTTGTGCAATTTTTTGATTTAGGGTGCGATTTGTAGGCAAACGAAAAAACTGAACAAAATTTCTAGTTAATATTGAAAAATGTGTGGCAAAAGTGTATTTCAAATTATTTGAAGAAAAATAAAAGCAGATTTTAATAAGAAAAATAGGAATTAGAGCTTTTATTGTTGAAATGTTATTGCATGTCACAGTCTATGCTAATTAATTATAGGTACGTATATAAATTAATATTAATAGTTACATATATGACAGAAATAAAATATGACAAGTATCCACTCATAAGAAATGAAATTTTAAAATACTTATCCATGTTCGGAAGCACTAATATTTGCGAAAAAGCCTTTTCTAGCCTTAAGTTAATCAAAACAAACCAAAGAAACCTTTTATCACAAAAGCATTTGGAAGCAATTCTGCAATTATCCACCTCTGATTCGACAATAAATATTGACAATTTATTAAACAGCCTTGAATAAACTTATCACTTATTGTTATTATGTAATATGTAGATACATTTTTTTTATATGTACGAGTTCATATCTTAATTTTATATAAATAAAATATATTGTAAATATTGTACATATGTATGTATTTATGTTGTATGTAATATTTTCCAATCGTACAATAAAAATTTACTTGTAGTTTGTAACTTTTTTTTTTTAAATCTAACACAAATTTTTTCTCATTGCACTAATAAATTTTTGTAGATGTATTGGAGTTTCCCCATTCAATACGAGAGCGTTGAGCACCCTTGACATAGAAATATACATATTAGGGTGGGTCAAATGTATTGTTCAAAAGGCACATCCAGTTTCTGAATCCATGGGTCATACTGAGTAATATTGTCCATGAGATCATAGGTCTGAATAAATTCAAATTTGTGCTGCAAAGCCGATGCCAAAAACCAACAATTCCTTAAGTGGGGTGCAGACGCGTTAAGAGATTTATAAATTTTTTTGAAATTTAAAATGATTGCTATCTACGAAAGGTGATTAAAGGTGTTGTTTGTTTATTTTCTGTAAGCAAAAGCCCGGGCCCGAGGTAATTGACCCCCTCAGCCCCTCCTCTCATCGGACCTACCACAAATTCTCTAACGTTAGAGACTATTAGGTGATTCACAAAGTGTCATAAAGTCATATGTCATATTAAAATATTGTACGGAAATAGTTATAAAAGACTTTTCCGAAGCACTGTGAAGAAGTAAACAAAAACAGCTGATCAAATACGACGACTCAAAAACATATCGAGCAGAGTTGAATTTATTTAGTACACATATAGCCTAGAATGCAACAGCAAAATATTATGACTTATGACGATATGACGCAATATGACAGGTTCTGAATCCCCTATATGTTTGCTGGATGAAAATTCTGAAATCTTCCCTCCTAATGCCTTAAGTGCACATCCACATTCTTTGACGCGCTTCATTCTCCCATTCAAAGCTGAAATTGCAACTTCCGTTGACATACTAAAGTCAGTTTAATTTCAGTTGCCAACAAATTGACAGCTTTTAAACAACTTTTAGTTGTCACTGATATAATAATGTGTGTAAGTACGGATGTATGTAACTTGCAGCTCCAATGGCAAATAAAAATATACAAAATGAGCAATAAAATATTGCATACAACCATATATGTATGTACGTAGAGGTCCTTAACAGAAATAGAAAAGTTGAGTTGAAAGACGAGTTGACCAGCAGCTGTGCGCAGGAGATACCAGTGAGTAGTCAACATCAGCAGCGTCATTGTAGTCCAAGTACCCACTTAAGTACTACGTACGTTTATATGTATTTATGGCTATTGTTGTGAGTTTGTCAATAGGCCAACAACATACATATGAACATGACTTGGCCAAAGATTGTTAAGAAATCTTGAAAAGACTTCCGTACTCTCAGGCGTAAAGCGAATGGACGTAGAACAGCAATTGGAAAGCCTACAAGCATGAGATGCATTTGGATAGAAAAATGAGTCTGTAACAGTCGCCTCTTCATTCCCACGCTCGCCGTCATTGGCAGTCTTTTACTTTTTATTTTCTTATTTTTTTTTTTTTTTTGGCATGACAGTTATTTTAAAATAGATACTAATACTGGCATGTCGCTGACTGGGCATTAAAGATGCCAAAAAGTTTCTAGAGGATACATAGCACCGTACTCTCATATGAAAGTTGGTAAATGTGATTGTCATCGTTTTTCAGAAGTTTTGACATTCTTTCACATTTAAAAAATTCAACAAGCTGATTTGCCATAGCTTTGGCGAATATTATATGAGTGCGATGATCATACGAGTTCTCGGCGTGCGAGCATAACTGCATTCGAAAGTTTCACCAATTAATGTCATAGCGAATTATGTGACAGTTGCTCAGCATACCATATTTACCCAATAAAGAAAAAATTATAATTACAGTAGAATCGCACAAAAGTTAACCAAATGGTTCCAAGGGCATTTAACTTTTCCGAAATATTAACTTTTCCAGGTGGTTTTTAAATTTGATAGAATACGCTAATAAACATAATTTTTGGGTTAAAACATATCAAATTTATTTGAATATCTCAGTTTTAATCATTATAAAGCAGCAAATTAGATTTAATTTACATACATAAAATTTGCTAGCCATCCATCACTTGCATAAAAATTTTTTCTAGGGTACATTTTGGCAAATTCAAGCTTAGCTCTTGATTTTAAAATTGGACCACTAATTGCACAATTGCGTTGCCTTTGGTTCAAAAACCATTTATACAACCTTGCCTCGAGAACGGGATATTCCCACTTGTGCAAAGTTTTCTTAGTTGCCAATTCCTGTGTGCTTGCCACTGCCTCCAAAATTTCATATCGTTTTTTCTTTATTTTTGAGATGGCCACTTTAGATACACTATAATCTAATGCCAAGCGGTTTCCGTGAATACCTTCATCAAGCTTTCTTAAAATATCAGCTTTTTGATGTAAATTCAATCTAATTTGCGATGGTTTATTCCGCTTTGTTGCCATTTTTAACACACAACAGTAGTTGTACTATGTTTACACCTATCAATAGTTCAAACGACAAACTACATTTGTACCTCGCGACACCAACAATAATTTTTTACACAGAAATTCGGGGAATGCACGCAAATTCCGGGAATACATAGAAACAAGAGGAATGAGCTTGGATTTGAAAAAAAAAAATCGATAAACTCAGAAAAGTTAACCAAGAGTTAACTTTTTAGAGCCGTACGTGGACGCTCAAATTTGGTTAACTTAACCGAAGGTTTAACTTTCTCGCGAGTTAACTTTTGTGCGATTCTACTGTATATGCTTAAGTATACATTTATGTTCTTAATAAGTACTACTTATGTACATTAGGCCGTCTCGCCTTATAGGGACGCAAAAATAAAGTTCGCCGTACGCCCCCGCATATGATGTCTTTTTGGAAAACATTTCCGAAAACCTTTTTAATTTTTTTTTGGACGCCGCTAGATGCCGCTAAAATTTATTTTTCTCATATCTTCGGTATTTATAGTCCGATCTCTAAGTTTAATACACCAATGTATTTGGATTGAAAGGACGGCTTACACTATGGAATATTATTAACCCTATGTGCGTCATTGGGGTCACTACCACCCAGTACTTATTTTACACCACCCTAATGCAATTTTTTATGCCTGCATGTTAAACGTAGTATAAAATCATTAATCTTTTGCAAAGAAGTGTTTCGATCGCTGCAGTAGAACTCGAAATAAAACACGTTCAACATTCCGAGGAATATATGTTTTTCGCTTCCTTTGGTGTTTTAGGTTCATTTTACAAAGATTTCTTCTGAGGAGACCCCTGCTGAAATTTTATGGCGAATAATTTTCTAGAACAATTTAACCCTCTACCACCGCAAATAAAGGGTTATTTTGACCCATTTTTTTTTTAGAAAATCAGAAAAACTAGTATTTTTAAGGTCGTTAGAGGGATAATATGTTCTAGAACATTATTTGGCATAAAATTTCATTAGGGTCTCCTCAGAGAACTTTTCTGTAAAATTAACCTAAAAGACCAAAGGAACCGAAAAACCTATATTCCTAGGAATATTGAACGCATTTTATTTCGGGTTCTGCTCAAGCGATCGAAATACTTATTTTGCAAACGATTATTGATTTTTGACTACGTTTAACTTGCAGACATAAAAAAGGTAGATTAGGGTTTTTTGCGATACCGTCTAATGAACATATGTATGTGTGTACCCGATAATATATAAAGGTGGACGTAAACTTCTTTCCCAGCGTCGGCGGTGGCGATCTGATTTATACTGAGCTCAGACATGAACCCAGTAGACCATTTACAGCCTTTCGACAATTACACCCTAATTGAGCTCTTTTTACCATACAAAAAACTCATTTTCATAATGGTTAATTAAAAACAAATTATCGTCATATTGAGTGGAACTGGAAGTTAAGTGAAATGTCATCAAAATATCTACATACTCGTACCTACATCCTAGCCAAAGGTGTCCGTAGAGCTGATCCCAGAAAAATTATGAGAGAGACTGTATGGGAGAACGCAGAGCGATTTTTGCTACATTGATTAAAATTACTTACATGAGTCAAAATGCCAGGGTCTGCCGGAGAGTGATTTGTGAAAACTTTCCGTGCGTAGCGCTTACTCTCATGCAACTGCTCCGAAAAGGCTGCAAAAGAAGCGTATACGAGGGAGAAAATGTGCTTCTTTAGGAGCCTTAAAGCAAGCGATTTTCACTTTATGCTCAGAGCACGTCAACGGGGCATTAATGTGGGAGTCATTTTTTAATCCAATTTTAGTAGTCATGCATTAACTGTGCGATAGTGCATAAAAATGTACCAATAAGGACTACCAACTACTAAAATTGCTAAAATATAAATGTATATATGTAGATAGCCGCTGATGTTCCTAAAAAGCGTACATTTGGATTTAGAAAACGTAAACTTTATTCAGAGCAGGGCTGGCAGCAATCAAGGAAATGTGTGGCATGACCGCCAGTGGTCAGTCGTTGCTCGTCATACGGCTTAATGATGGCCATTTGAAATGATCATAAATGGCGTTGTGTGGAAATGTTGACGGGCGCACGCACGTCTGCATACATGTATGTATGTGTATTGCCTAGTCATCGTATTTATTATTTATTTATTTATTTCATTCAAGTCATATGCATCAAGTCGATACTTACAGACTAACAGTATTATGTGGCATCTTCGCGCTTCTCGCAGCCAACGGATGAAGAAGAAGAAAACGCTTGTCAAATACGTCCACCGATCGACTGCCTCATATAAACAACAGTTGTTATTACTTCAAGCAGCACTTTTTGCAGGGACTCGTAGAGCTATGGTAAAAGCAAAATCAGAATCTTTGCATGTTTTGTCATTTAACGATTTATGAGCAGGCAGAAATAGATAACAAAGAACTGGAATCATAATTTTCCTTTATTAAAGCCGCTGCAGAGCCTAAGTAAAGTGAAGTCGTTTAAAAATCCTTGTACTTAATGTTGTAGTTGTTATAGCCCTGCTTAGCCGGCACGATAGACTCACAGATCGTCGTCAGGCTCACTTAATGGGAGGCGAAGGAATGAGGCAGCGTTGTTTGGGCTAGTCCATAGGGACAACGAAGTTAAGTGAGTTGGCTTGAGTGGACATGTGAAGAGATGCTTTGTGTCATGCGGCGTCTCTCCACAGGCCGGACATATATTAGGTATGTCGGGGTCTATTCTGGCCTATAAGAGTGTGATGCGGGTTTCGCTCAGCAGCTCCAATTCTTCTTCTGCTATGGGCGGTGGTTGGTCTCTCAATATTCTGTATGACGGACGGACTGAAACGAATGTAATGATGGTGTCTGTTTGTATCTCCTTTAAGGCCTGCTTGTAAGACGTTGGGTCAAGTGGTTGTTTGACGTATCTTTTAGGCTCTGAGGAGAGGTTGAAGAGATGTCTCCTGATGTGCCGGGGAGGTGGTTCGGGTTCTAGCAGGGTGTTTTTAGGATGGCCCCTGCAGTGGAATTCCCGCAGAAACTGCTTGTTAAGCATAATGTTATGCTCCCTGACTGGGAGTATCTGTGCCTCATGGTGTAAGTGGTGCTCCGGCGCCATCAGGAGGTTACCCGCGGCTGTTCTAAGGGCAGAGTTTTGGCAGGCCTGGAGTTTCTGCCATTGGGTTCTTGAAGTCCCCGGCAACCACACCCACCGGCGACTTTTGTGTGTGAACGTGTATAATGACTGCATGTGAACAAATTTTTTCATACACCTTAATTTAATACCGAAAATGCTGAAAACTGTACTATTTCGGTACTGATAATCTTTTAGCTTGTTCATGGCCTTAAACAGTTGAGCGCTGCGTTTCCATAAGAGCAATAAGATGAGCTCAATCTGGGCTGCATAAGCGTTCATTATTACATCTTTTCGCTTATCAACTTGCACCATTGCCTGAATACATATGTACATTTGTATATGGTACATGCCCAGCAAACAAACTCATAAGCCTAAGCTGAAGCTAAGTTGTTAAACTGGAATCCGCTGGTAGCGCTTCTTACTGCTTGCTAATATTTAGCACTTCATTTTAACACATCCCAAATTGAGAGAAAGGGAATTGAGTTTTTATGAGCAAAGTACAATGTATGGCGAGTGTAAAAATTGCGTATTTTCGCCCCAGGCCATTTTCAACTGACATGCAATGAAGTTTTAAGTGTTTAATCGCGAGTGCTTATCTCATTCCGATATACATATGTATATATACATGTACATACATATATAAATGTATGAATAATAATGTTTCAACCCTAGAAGAATATATTTTTTTTATTAAATTTCTGCAACGTTTAAATTGCGCAAAAAAATTGAATTATGCAGCTAAACAAAAAACACCTTATTAATAAGGCATCTACACTCAAATAAATTTTGGTATAAATTTTAAGCTTTTTTGGTCGATATATAGGACACGACAAAAAAAAATTATTAAAATTTAAACTTTGAAAAGTTTAAACGATTTTTAAACTTTTAAGGTTTAGATTTTATTCCAAATTAAGATTTATTTTAAGACTTTCAAAAGTTTAAAATTTAAACCTGTTTTTGGTTTAAATTAAAAAAAAATGTCTGCTCCCAAATCCTCTTCATGCTTTTCGCTATTGTATCTTCTTTCCTATCCTCTTTTTCTCCTTTTCTTCCTTCTTCATTGTATCTGTTTCCATAATTATTTTGTGTTTGTTTGTTTCTCCATTCAAACAACGCCACACAGTCGTTCATTCAAATTTTCTAGCTATAAGTGAGCCTTTTATATTTGTTCATTTATCGAAGAAGCAAGTTGGAATTTCAAATCAAAAATTAATATTTTTCGTTGAAATAAAATCTTACGACCAATGAAAGTTTAAAATTTAAACCTTAAAAGCTTAAATGAGAAAATTGGTAAGATTTAAACCAGAAAAGTATGAAATTTATTCCAAAAAATAGTTAGAAATATTTAAACTTTTGTAAGTTTGAATTTTAAATCAAAAGAGAATGAGAAACTTTTAAACTTTCGAAAGATCAAAATTTAACCCAAAAAATAGTTTTAAATTCCTTTCAAACCAAATCAAAGTTTAAAAAATATTCCAATATTTATAACAGTGTATAAGGTATTAGTACAACACATAATAATGATACAATGGCGCTATTATAACTCTGACGAGTTTTATGGCCGAGCTTCTCTCCCAATTCCAGATGTGCTCCTTTTGTTTTTCCTACTAATTGGGTGGACCTACAGTTTTATGCCGTCTCCGAACCGCGAATGCATTTTTTGTGAGAAGCTTTTTCATGGCAGAAATACACTCGGAGGGTATGCCGCCCACTGTCGAGAGGTGACCGCTGCTCTTAAAAAACCCAGTAATTGAATTTTTACTAATTAGAAAAATTGTTTTGGTGTTTGGCTCGGACCGTGGTTTGAACGTGACACCTTTGGCATAGCGGGCGAGCACTCTACCCACTGCACCACAGCGGCCAACACATACCGGCCTGATTATCAGGCTTTAAAAAGCCTTATTGTGCAGGCGGATAAGTCTTAGAAATAAGGTGTGCCCTCGGAGAGAGAGAGAGAAAGAGAGAGAGAGAAGAGAGAGAGAGAGAGAGAGAGTATTCCTGTTGGCCTGATGACATCAACAGAGAAAAATCGGCCTTACTTTAAGCCTTTCCCCTACAACTTAGCTTCCCTTAAAATTTTCAGGCCTTATTTCGTAAGCATTAAAATCTTCTGTAATAATTCTTAAATAATGCGTACATTTTTTGTTGGGTATGTATGTATGTATGTAAGTTAGAGCGGGTCAAATTGTATGGATGGATTTTTTTGCATCAGGAGTATAGCCAAAACGTAATCTACAGATGATTCTAAGAAAATTTGCCCAAGAAAACATAGCTCTAAAACCGATTTTGACCCCCCGAATAGATATTTTGCCATATGAATGTAGGGTTTGGCCAAAAAATCTTCATAGCTTCTGATATAATTATAGGAAAAACATCATATTGGGCTTATTTTAAAGGTATTTTACGTACATTTCAGAATATGTATTAATATCTATAGTGTTTTTGAATTTCAGTAGATAAATCAGCCTTAAATTATAACTTTTAACAAATTTCTCACGGAAAATTTTTTTTCCTTACAGCTTAAATAAGTTCAGAACATTTCCAAGAACTTTCAGTCAGACAGTTTCTCTTTTTTCGAATTCGTTTTAGTAGAAAAAAAAATAAAAAAAATTTTAATTTCAACTAATAAGCAAACAACACTATTTTTATAATTTTAATGTAATTTATTTAAAAAATAATTTTTTTACTTAGAATTGACCATTTTAGAGTATTATTATCATTATGAACCAAAGAATTAATTGGTACCCGTACCCGCTGTACCCGGTACCAATTATCTATGCGATGGCAACACCAGCGAAGTGACAGGTGTTTGTCATTTCTCTTTGTGCTTACATTTGTTTTTATCTATTGCAATTAACAAGTCGAAATCGTATATCTATTTTGCCGCGAAATTTATATTAATATTAAAGTTAATAAAAGTTTGTTTAAACTATAGTTTTATGGAATAAACATTGTTATTTATTAAAAATAAAACAGCTTGTGCTTTTATTAACCACCAATAAGATTCCGGCATAAAATTAGCTATCATTGACCATTAGCTCCCGCTACAACAACAACCATAATCACCACCGGCCAACAGCCTGCAAGCTGCATTGACGATTATCAACCATTATAGGTGTAATATAAACGCGTGGGTATATTTATAAGAACTTATGTTTTATTTGGTATTTTAAATATTTTGTATAACAAAGCTGAAAACTCATTTGAAACTGAAAATTTTTGAAATATAAAGATCAAATTTGAAAATATAAAACATGATACAAAATACAAATTTCAAACACAAAGTAAAGTTATGTATATAAACTAAATTGAAGCAATATAAAAATAAAGTTATAAACTTAGATAAATATAAATACCCTACAACCATTTACAGCTATCGAAGTAAGGACCACCCCATCTTGAAACAATGGATGAACAATATCCTTCTACATCATCATCCGTCTACAACCGTCATATACCTCAACACGAATTTTTACAATCAATAAATGAATTGTTTTACATTGGAAAATGTAAATGCAATTTAAAAACAACAGAATGCTCATGTGGTTTAATACCAAACCATTTAAAAGAATTTATGATGGACCAACATAATGATAGAAAGTTCACAATACCTGAATATGTGGATAACATTGTCGAAGAAACAATTACAATAGTACCAACAATGCCAACATTTAGTGATGATGCAACATACGAAACACTTGGAACAGATATGGAAACGGGTGAAGCACAAATTGCAAATGAAGCAGTTGCAGGAGTATCTGTTACAATGAAACGAGGACATTATACTCAACGATATGATGCTATAAATTTTGCTATGATGTGTAACAGAATCGGTGTTTCAGATAGAGTTGCTTCATGTTTAGCAACAGCCCTTTTCGAAGATATAAATTTTCGAGATGCTCGTGGTGAACTTGTCATAATGGATAAATGTAAAGTTGCAAGAGAAAAAATTAAAGCTAGAGATGAAGTGCTTCGTAAACGATACATAGATTCCAACATAACTGCATTTTCTTTCGATGGCAGAAAAAATGATTCATTAACTAGAGAAAAAATTAACGAGAAATTTTATACAAATTTGGTAAAAGAACCCCATTTAGTTGTTCTCAAAGAGCCTAATGCTGAATTACTTGGATATCTTAATTTGGGTGAAGAAGAAAATGCAAAACACAAATTAAAACAAGAGCGCGGCTGTCTTCGGCCGTACCGAAGACTTAATACCTTTCATGAACGGGTCTGATTTTATTTAGCTTACCCATATTTTGACCTTGGAAGTTCATAGTAACATCGTTCAGGTCCATATGTGTACGAACACAGTAAAGTTTCAAGTCCTTATCCGTTTAAATGGAGAAGTTACACCCAAAAATATCCATATCTGAACAATCGGTTGTATGAAAGCTATATATTATAATGGTCCGATCTTGACAAATTTCAGTGTCATTATTTAGGTCCATATGAGTAAAAATACTTCAAAGTTTCATGACCTTATCTGTTTAAATAGAGAAGTTAAACCCAAAAATGTACATATCTGAACAATCGGTTGTATGGGAGCTATATGTTATAGTGGTCCGATTCGACCGATTCCGACAAATGATCAGCTTCTCCTAAAAATACACTCACATTTCGAATTTCATGCAGATATCTCGAAAACTGAGGGACTAGTTTGCGATCAAACAGACGGACATGGCTTAATCGACTCAGCTCATGATCCTGATCATATTGGTATATATTTTGGTAGGTCTGCCACGCCTCCTTCTGGTACTTTCACCATTCGTGTTTCGGCACAAAGTTATAATACCATTTCATTCCCATAAAAGGTATAAAAATTAAATGAATTCTTCAATAGCAAAAATCTGTCAATAGATCAATTAATTGGCATATGCAGCGATGGAGAACCAGCTAATACCGGACCAGAAAATGCTGTTATAAGACTTTTTGAAAAGCATTTAAATAGACCACTGCACTGGTTTATATGTTTGCTTCATTTCAATGAATTACCATTTGGTCATTTATTCAGAGCATTAGATAAAGCAGTCACGAGGGGACCAAGAGAATGTAATGTACTTAATACCCATATGTATAGGTTCGCGTAGATGTTATCGCGGCAGTGTAACGTCATACTTGCGTGCATGCTAGTTAAACCAGGTCTATGCTCTTCGGCTGGGGTGGGTTTTTGTACGAAACATTCCCACTGCATACATACATAAACATTTTATCATGCACTGTATTTTCATTCCAAAAAAAAATACTCAAAACAAATGAATAGATACGGCAGCGCACTACGGACAATAAAACGTATGACAAACAGACCATAAACATTTCTTGCTGGGATGGAAACGAGCAACGAAATGATTTGCGAAATGAAACACCACTTTATTTTGGAGACTTAAGGCGGATTCATCGTTCGAGTTCAGAACTTTTTTGCCATGTGGTTGTTGTTGTGTTTTCGGAGTGTGAGAGGATTTCCGAAAAGTTCTGAACTATTTTTATTAGTTAAACCAAATTCAACTTCAGTTCTGAACTCGAACGATGAATCCGCCTTTAGATGATATTAGTCTTTGTCTCTCTCCCTGCCCTTCCATGTGTGAGAGTACAAAATCTTGTCTCTCCCAACCCTCCTATGTATAAGTCAACGCATGGTTCACATTCAACAAAACTTATTTACACTTTATTCATTTTAAACTGTAGAGCATAGCTGTCCAAATGCGACTCATGTGAGCAATGAGAGTAAGCACTTGTGTACGTATACTCACCGATTGTCACTACTACAGACAAATAAAGAGCGTAAAACGAGCGCTTACGATGGGACTGGGCGATCGCCGATTAGCAAAAATAATTAAGTTGCCTTCGACTGGCATGAAAGCAAGTGGTCGCTAGCTGGTCTTAGCTTCAAATTCTTTTGTTCTAATTACAGATGCCAAACAACAAACAAAAGTACGAAGATCTTGCATATAACGTGTGTACACAAATGTAAATATGTACGTGTATATTTGTGTTGTTTCATAATTTCGCAAAGCGTGCGCACGTGACCCTGCTCGCTCAACATCTGCAAGCAGACTGATTATTTTTAGTAATTTTTCACTTTGGCATACAGTAGGCGCACCAACACACATTCATTTTTCGGTCGTTGCTTGATTGTGGTAGTGAATCGCATTTGGACAGCCCTGCTGTAGAGTTCTCACATTAAATTATATTCATATATGTATGTATTCATATAGTGAGAGCGATTCAGCGCAATTTCGGCTCTCGTGATTTGCAATTAATATTCTAGTATACATACATAAGTGAACGATTTATTTTTCACACAAAATATATATATGTAAAGATGCACATTAGAGTGACCAAAAAGTATGATCAAAAATTTGAATTGATTTTGTATTCGAATGATGAAAAATGTATGTAAGAAATTAAAAGTTTATGTTGATATAATCGATTTTAGCGAATAAGCAATGTAAGCCTTTTTGCTCCATGAAAGTTATATAAGACAAAACTAATTATAATATGTAGGTACATACCTTGGCTTTGGACAATCCCACGTTGTTTGCGCAAACAGCTCGGAGTTGTTTCCTGTTCTGTTTTTTTTTTCTTTGGAATAAGAGTGCTTACAACGCTTTTACAATATTTAACTATACTTCGATTATTGATATTCTCTTAATACGATCAAGTCCGATAGATATATACATCTTACAAATGAAATTAGCTTGTTGATGATCTTTGCGATGCACGCCAAAATTCAAAAATACGTATATACGCGTACGGATGCGAAGAATAAAACTTGCTTAACTCTATCCTTCTTGAATTGAGAATTGTACCATCTGGGGATTGGTTGTCTGACCGGGGATTAATGGTTACTATATCAGTGAAATTAGTTTGTTCTTGCCGAGTGAAAATTGTTTGTTCATGCTGAGTGAAATTCGTTGGTGTTGCACCGGTTAGTTGGTAATCTTGTGCAGATCTAATGCATGTAAAACAATATAAACGCACGGAGGCTAGGTGGATTTCCTTCAGATGAATTCTTGGCACGAGAATCGCTTGCTGAGGTGCAAACCAAATAATACCCTTCAGAAGATTGCTTCTTCCAGAAACTACCGAGGTTACGATCCCACTGTTGGGAAACCTTTTCTTTTTCCCTTCACACGTTAACCAATTAATGCTCGATCAAAATGCTTGACTTTTACTTGGATTTCCAAGTCAGGAAATTTAATTTAAATAAATTTAATTTCGTGCCGGTTGATGCACACGAAACTTGTTTCTTCAACGCAGCTCGCACCAAAAAATGGCCGAGTCTCAAAATGTCTACCTCCAACTTAGGTGGGAAAACTTGTGGATTCCATCCAACAAACTGTAAAAGCTTTTCAGAGTTTTCTACAGGGTTGTATTTATTAGGCACGTTTCAATTATTATATCGAAACATGGATCATGATCAAATTTGATATGCATAAAAAAAAACTGGTATGACCAAAGAAACGAATCCAACAAACCGGATCATAAATGAAGCCATAAATGTATCTGGTTCTAGCGGACTCAAATCGGTGTTGTTGCATTTACTTGCAAAAAAAAATCTTTAACTGGCTCCAGATCACTGTAACCATGATTCAATAATAAATGTTTTCGCATTCCGACATACATACATCGTCAGAAATGAAATGCCATGGAAACAGGAATGCAAACGAATTTGACAGGACTTCACCCACGGAAACGTCAGTGTGCGTGGCATATATATTAACAAAAACAAAATGCTAGTTTGTGTGTTTTTTGATGACCGAAGAAGAGATCAGCTGATCGGATGCGTTCTCCTTTACTAATTGTTTCATGTCTGTAACTGAAACACGCTTATTGACTTTGAACGTTCAGAAATCTATTACCGCACTACAGTCATGACTGAAATTAAGTTGTCGCCAAAAAAACTGGTATAATATGGAAACCTTAAAATTCTAATGATGAGCAGACATCACAAGAAGCAAGTGGAAAATATACAAAGACATTCAAGACTGTGAAAAATTTCCGGTATGCGTTTGTCAAACTTATTTTATAATATGTTTTCAATCAAATTAAAATAGAAAAATTTTATTAATTTTAATTGATCTAAAAAATTGATTTTTCAGGTTGTTAGTAATTTTGAACCAATAGCATTGGAAAATATGCCTTGTATGATCAGTGATGAACAAGAACGAGAATTATCTACAGATGTTAAATATTTATATGAAATGGCCAAAGCAATTTCAAATGGTGCTATTTCAGTTGATTTAGCTACATAACATAAAACCAGGACCAGTTGTACATTCTCGATGGCTAACCAAAGCAAGCCGGGTATTACGTCTATACATATATAACAACTAATACACCTTCGGAAACTCTAGCTGTTTATATTATCAGAATTTATGTGCCAATGTATTTCAATGTAAAATACTATAACTCTGTTATATACGGCAGTGCACTTTTATCAAAGTTTATTCGTTGGACGCGGTACCTACCACGTAATTTACTTAATATGATATGTATGTAGATGGTGTAATCCAAAATAATGCATATTATTACTGATATGATTGATCTGAATGACGATAATTTACTATCTGAACCGGCATTCACAAGAACTATTCCATACGATACTTGATTCAATTCTTAGATCACGATGACCCAGCACTAGATGATCCTAATATTCCAATGCATATACAAGGGACAGAAAGATATGTACAGTTGTTAACATCTGTTTCCAAACGTGTTGTAGAAAAAAATTGTGAAGTTGTTATGGCTATTACAGCAGAAAGTCGTAAAAAACAACCACGAATGGAGAGCAAACAAGATTTTAAAAAATAGTAACAGAACATTGCTTTTTTTTAAATACTCTAAAATGGTCAATTCTAAGTAAAAAAATTATTTTTTAAATAAATAACATTAAATTATAAAAATTGTGTTTTTTGCTTATTAGTTGAAATTAAAATTTTTTTTTATTTTTTTTTTCTACTAAAACGAATTCGAAAAAAGAAAAACTGTCTGATTGAAAGTTCTTGGAAATGTTCTGAACTTATTTAAGCTGTAAGGAAAAAAAAAATTTCCTTGAGAAATTTGTTAAAAGTTATAATATATTAGTTAAAAGTTCATTTTAGGCTAATTTCTCATAATTTAAGGCTGATTTATCTACTGAAATTCAAAAACACTATAGATATTAATACATATTCTAAAATGTACGTAAAATACCTTTAAAATAAGCCCAATATAATGTTTTTCCTATAATTATATCAGAAGCTATGAAGATTTTTTGGCCAAACCCTACATTCATATGGCAAAATATCTATTTTGCAAAAGTCGGGGGGTCAAAATCGGTTTTAGAGCTATGGTTTCTTGGGCAAATTTTCTTAGAATCATCTGTAGATTACGTTTTTGCTATACTCCTGATGGGAAAAAAATTTGACCCGCTCTAATGTAAGTACTGAATATATGCTCGTCAAATGTGGTCATGTTTTTTGCATGAATAAGAGGGAGGGAGACCAGGTGAGGTAGTGTTCCAAAAGTGACTGAGTAAATGTAAACTTAACAATGCAAATGAGCACTCCTCTCCTGCCGTCCCTGTGTTGACAGTGTTTCAGTTAGTCAGTTGATTTAGGTAGAAATAACCGTAACAAGTTGAACATCTCTGACAATCCTATGTGTTGGTTGCAAATGCAATTGCAAATTGTTGCTACGAAATCGCAAATCATTTCTATTTTAGTGATTTTAGGCGTTTTTCTTGCTTTGCTTGAGCCGCTTCTAATTTCCGACTGCATGCTTTTATTGCATTTGCTTGCATTATTTAAATATTTGTCTTGAACTTTTGCCAGTTTTGTCAACCTTCGCTTCTGCATCTAACCATTGCCTGAATAGGGAGCTCTTCTTTGGAGGTATATACATATTTATATAGCCTTTTGGCGCTTGTAATTGGTTTTACTTAAATTGGAAAAGGTGGTCAGGAATTGGCGTACTAAAACTGTTTAAGTAGAATTCACATTGCAATATAAAAGAATGTAAGGAGGCGTAAAAAATAGCAGTTCACACTGAGACATTCGTAGAGCCACAACGGGGTACACGCAATGCGATCCCATCCTCACATTGATTTGTCACCACTTTTTTCGTCACTGATTTCAATCATGCTCTGGTATTTCATGTTTTAATCGCTTCATATTCTGTTAATTATAGCAAACAAGTCTGTTTGGTTGATCCGCTTTGGTGCGAGAATGGCCGCATGACAGGCAGGCAAGCATTCATGCTGCCACATTTGTGTAAAAACTAGTTACAGGGGATTTGGTAACTGTGAATTCGCGCAAGCAGAAGGGCACATCAAAATGGATGTACATATGTATGTATGTGTGTGTGTGTGTCACATGCAAACAGTTGTAGTTGTTTGATTTGCTTAAATTTACATGATGAACTGTCCTAATTAGACGGCCTATTTTCGCTGAAAAGATTCAGCCGTGCAATATCTGCCACTCAATCCCTACTCAAGCACACATACTGACACCCATAAATACAATTATAAATGTGTACCCAATCCAGCAGTGTTGCTCCATCTAAAACTCGGTAATATCTAATTCCTTCGGTGGGGTATGTGTGCCGAAGTGCTCATAAAGTGATACTGATGTTGTGCTAAAAAAAAATTGCATGCAAGTGGGAGCGCAAACGAGCAAACGAGTCCTTCGTCGCTTCAACGATGCACTTACTGCGCCTACTTTTTGCTACCACTGAGATATGTAAATGAAGTGTTCTTTACCGCGCTGCTATTGCCCCAGCTGATGTTGTTGATGCTGCTGATGGACGGTGAATGAAGCTTTTCTTTCCACTTTCCTTTTCGTTTTGGTTTTCTTTTTTGGGTGAAGTTTGCTTTGTCGGCTTTTGGATTTTGGGTGTTGTTAGTTGGTTGGTGGGCTGGTTGACTTGTAATTAAGATTCACTTGCGCTAGTTGAGTCACTCCGAATTGGGCCCACAACAATTTTTATCATAATTTAGAAGCTTTCAAAAAGAAAATGGGGTAGGTAGTTACAAAACTTCAATCTCTGACTATCATCATATATGCTTACATGTATAATTTAACATATGTATGTAATAAAAATGCTGATAAAAATATTAGATTAAAAACTTCTTTGGCTGAGCTTACAAAATATGCACCGTCTCCTGTCTGGACCAAAATTTAGATGTAATAACTTTGAGTTCGGGACTATCGATTTTGGGAATTAAATATAAAAAGAGATTAATTTTTGGAATCTCCATAGAATTTTCTGAACATTGACCCCTGTGCGACACCCTTTAATCATCTCCGATCGGCACCAAACTTTATATGAGATGTCTTTGACTATGGTGTTACCGATCTAGGCGGTGAGACCGAAGAAAATCGCGAATTTGATTTTTTTAAGGACCAGCCTAAGGTATATATGTATATGTATATCATTTTCAGATCAAATGAAACCTTTTTCAAGTCAAGTGACACTTTGTCAAGTTTTTTTTTTTTTTTCAATAGAAATTAAACCTTTTCAAAATATAAAAGGTTTCAATTTAATTGAAAAAGGTTTCATTTGATCTGAAAATCCAATATAAGTTCATTATCACCTTGATGCTCAGCTTATTCATTGGAGTAATTGTAATTTATGAATTTTAGTACAATTTGGAATGAAACTTTTGGCAAGTTTGCGATCTTCCGCGTTTAAAATTGAGCTAAACTTCCAGTAGTTAAACACATCTGGCGTAGGCTGAAGAAAAATATTACAGCTTAGTTTTCTCATTTCACACTTTTTCTTCGAATTAGTAATTATAATTACAAAAGCAATATTTTACAAATGCTTTGAAGTTTATTTAGCAAGTGAAGGCAAAAAAATACACACAAACACACGTGTGTATGTAGATGAGTGTGAATCAATGAAAACAAAAAAGAAGCTTTATGAACCGACAAACAATAATTTTGCAGGCAACAACAACAACAACAACAGCAATCTGCACGGCAATGAAATTCTCTTCCGGCAAAAATTTAGTTGTCAAAGTCATATAATGCACACCGTTAATTTGCAATAGCAACAGCAACAACACAAACAAACTGTTGTGCTGTATAAATATATACATATGTATATGTATGTATGTATGTTGTTCGTATAGTATTAAGCACAAACAAACGAACATAAATTGTCGTCGACACATTTGAGCTTTCAAATAAAGTGCCATTGTACACTAGTCGCAGCAAAAGGCACATCTGTGCTGCCGCAGCAACAGTATGCAACATGCAACATGGCAGATGGCGGGTGGCAGGCGGCGGGCAGCGATGCCACAGCATTTCGTGAATGCAAATGTTGCGCACATTTGTGCGGTAATAAATTTCATGGCTGCGACATTTTGGCATTTTTATGTACACCTTCAGACGCATTTATATAAATTTAGATGCACAGTCATACATACATACATACATACATATGTACATATCCAAGTAGATACTTAGATGTATGTATGTATGTAAAAGTTTCAACTGCGTTGGTGGCTGTTGCACCGTTTATTGCATGTTCGATTGCAGCGAGATAATTTTGCGATTTTTTAAACAATACCCAATTGTGTTTGGAAAGTACTTAGCACAAGCTTTTGGCATAAAATAAAAAGCTAGCTTCGTGGTCAGCCCTGCATATACCTACTCGTCTTGAAGATATATGTACATATGTATATATCTCTCTTTTCAAAGTAATAAGTATAGCCTGGAATTTCTACATCTGAGTATAAAATTTAAGTTACATGGAAATAAATTTTGGTATAAATTTAAAAAATTTTTTGGTCGATATATAGTAGGGCTTACGATTCGATCTCGAGCAGTGTCGAGAAATTCGAGGATCGAGAAAACCGAGACTCGGGTTCTCGATTAAATCTCGTTTCTCGGATTTCTCGATAACATATTGTGTAAAAAATATGAATATCAAAAATTTCTCGTGTCATTGGAAATAAAAAATTTTATATTTTGAAATTTTAGTTATATTTCACTCGAAATTTTGTGAAATACACCTGGGAATGGCGTAAATGGCACATATTTATACACATGTAAGTACCAGAGCTGGGCGATAAGGATTACATGTGCAAACGATTACAGTAATCGTAATCTCAAAATTTCTAAGATTACGATTACTGTAATCGTAATCATCTTGTAATCGTAATCCTTATCGCCCAGCTCTGGTAAGTACATACAAGCAGAACAAGCTACGTATGCTTATACCGCTATTTCTGCGATGTAGTGGAATGTCGAGAAGCTCGAGAGCCTTTCGAGATTCGAGAATCTCCCGAGAAGTCGAGTCTCGTGTAAAATCTCGTCTCGCTCGAACTCGAGAAATCGTAAGCTCTAATATATAGCACACGACCGAAAAATTATTAAAATTTAAGCTTCGAAAATTTTAAAAGATTTTTAGACTATTAAGGTTTAGATTTTATTCCAAATTAAAATTTATTTTAACTTTCAAAAGTTTAAAATTTAAACCTGTTTTTGGTATATATTAAAAAAAATGTCTGCTCCCAAATCCTCTTCATGCTTTTCGCTATTGTATCTTCTTCCTATCCTCTTTTTAACACGCTTTTATTAGTTTCACCTGTATGTAGCTGCTGTCTAAATATATGCAACACATTTTACTAATGAGATTAGGTTATAACCACCGCTATCTTCCAACAGATGGCGCGCGTGTATTTATATTTTTAAAATATTCACTTATTCTCCTTTTCTTCCTTCTTCATTTTATCTGTTTCCATAATTATTTTGTATTTGTTTGTTTCTCCATTCAAAGAACGCCACGCAGTCGTTCATTCAAATTCAAACTATAAGTGAGCCTTTTATATTGTTCATTTCTCGAAAAAGCAAGTTGGAATTTCAAATCAACAATTCAAATTTTTTCGTTGAAATAAAATCTTACGACCAATAAAAGTTTAAAATTTAAATCTTAAACGTTTAAATTAGAAAAACTGTAAGATTTAAACCAGAAAAGTGTGAAATTTATTCCAAACAAGTAAGGAAGCCTAAGTTCGAGTGGAATCGAACATTAGATACTCAGCTGTATGCTTTCATGGTTTGTTTGCGTTTGTTCGATATAGGGTGTATTTTATATGAAACGAGTGCTGCATATACAGGGCGCAGCCACGCCCATTTTCAAAATTTGTATCAATCATCCAAATAAGCATATAAATATTATTGTTAGTGCAAAATTGCATCCCTCTATGACTTTTAGTTACAAAGACTTCACGTTACAAATTCCAAAAGGGTGTTCCAGAAATATCTTTGTTAAAAAGTAGGCGTGGTCATAAACCGATTTCAATACATTTTTGCGTGTCTATTAACACAAGTTATAAAAGTGAATAAACCAAGTTTCGTCATAATATCTCAGTTATTTGTCGAGTAATAGGCTCGTAGATTTCTTTGCATAAAAAGAGGCGGTGCCACGCCCATTTTATAAACTTTTTTTATTTTTTGTTTCCGGTCTATTGTAGAACTCATATCACAAAATTTCAATGAATTATCTTTATATTTCACAGAGATATCGCTAAAAATGATTTCATTAGGTCACTTTATAATACCCATATATAAAAGTGGGCGTGGTCGTCAACAGATTTTGGTAATTTTTCGTCCACACATTTGGCTAAGTAAATATATTACGCGTACCAAATTTCATCGATATATCTTTAACGGTTTCTGAGTTATGACATATAAAACTTTCAATGTTTGACCCTTAATAAGTGGGCGTGGCACCGCCCATTTTCAAAAATTTTTGTATTTTTTGTTTTATGTCCGTAGTTGGACTCCTGCCACAAAATTTCAGTGATAGATCTTTATATTTGACAGAGATATCGCTTAAAATGTTTTTATTAGGCCCCTTTATAGTTCCCATATATAAAAGTGGGCGTGGCCGTCAACCGATTTTGATAATTTTTCGTCAAAACATTTGCCTAAGTAAGCATATTACGCATACCAAATTTCATCGATATATCTTCAACGGTTTCTGAGTTATGACATATAAAACTTTCAATGTTTGACCCTTAATAAGTGGGCGTGGCACCGCCCATTTTCCAGAACTTCATCAAATTTCTTCATAAGGGCCTGAGCTCAATACGTGGGTAAAATTTTATCACTCTAGCTATATTAGTGGCTGAGATACCAAATATCCGATTTTTTCTATATAGGAAAAGTGGGCGTGGTCATGGTCCGATTTCGCCCATTTTCAATACCAACCGTCCCAGTCTCGATACCAACTTGCATTTCAAATTTCATCAAAATATCTCAATTTTTACGCGAGTTATCGTGCGTACGGACGGACGGACGGACGGACGGACGGACGGACGGACGGACGGACGGACGGACGGACGGACGGACGGACATGGCTCAATCGATTTCTCTTTTCACCCTGATCATTTTGATATATATAAGTCCATATCTATCTCGATTATTTCATTATGTTACAATCCACCGTTATGAAATCAAAATTATAATACTCTGTGTACTAGTACAGCTGAGTATAAAAATACTTAGAAATATTTAAACTTTTGTAAGGTTGAATTTTAAACCAAAACAGAATAAAAAACTTTTAAACTTGCGAAGGTTCAAAATTTAACCCAAAAAAATTTTAAATTTATTTCAAACCAAATCAAAGTTTAAAAAATATTCCAATATTTATAACAGTGTACATACTACATACATATATATATGTATGTATAAGTCTAACTTGATTTAGTTTTTGTATTGTTGTTTATAATTGCAACTGCATGTACACGCATTAAATACTAGCCATTTGAACCGGCAACAACAACAACTTTGTTCACGCATTCATTGCAGCCGCTACACCTCCCATCTCGTTGACTGAGAGAGCCGCCAACTGCTGCAATTTATATTTTACATTTGCATTATACTTATTCTTTTTGTACTGTTGTTGGTTTTTGTTGTTGGTTTTAGTTGTTGTTGCTGCAATTTTAAGCGCCATTTCGTGTGCTAACAAATATTTAAATTTATATTTATTACTAACATTTGCTTTTTGCATATGCATTGTATATACATATGCGTATGTATATAAGTATAACAAAAAAGAAATTGTTTGTTGCTGTAGCGTTTGCCATTGTTGCTGTCAGTGGCTGCTTTCGCATAATCCGGACATTTCGCGAGCGATTAGCTAACCACTAAGGCATGTTTATATACAAACATACATACATATTTACTTAGTTCACAATGTAGTCATGATGTTGCAGCTTTTGTATCCAAATGTCTGCAGGAATTCCATTGTTACGCCTCGTTGACATTTTTAAGCTTGACTATTTCATGTTAAACTGTTGAAAAATATTTGGAAAAATAATAAAGTAAGGAGGCAGCAAAGCACGCTGCACTTTAGTACCTCTTCGTTTGTTGGTCCATAGTAATTTTGTTTTGTTTCTTTGGGCTCTCAACAGTAGCTCGTAGAAATCAACATATCGCACCCTAAATCTTAAATTCACACAGCTCAACATTTTTCGAAATCGGGTTTCTTTCATAAATCGGTACATAGAATATATCTCTAACCTCTATCTTTCCCTTTCCCATCAGAGCTTTTTTTTAACTGAAAAATAACTATTATATGTACGTGGTCTCATGCCATATCATTGCCCATAAAAAGAAAAAGTTTTTTGGCTCCCTTCAAAATTTTTGAATTTTGAATAGTGTCACTTTAGGGTGCGATATGTACCTATGCATGGCAGGGGTTTGACTTCGGATAACCCTGAACAACAAATCTGCAATCTTAGCACTAGAACATTATCGAAGGTATAAGTTTCATTGCAACCGTCATTTTCCCTCTTGATTGAGATCTTGTTTGTCTTTCACACATTAGTTACATATTTTGCAGTAAATATGTTTGTCATGTGTGGGAAAAGTCGCAAGAAAGTTTGAAGTTTTTCACTTCTGTGAACATCACATACAAACAGTTCAACTGCAAATAGAACATACATAAATAACTTGTTCATGTCGTTTACAACATTAACAATTGCATGGATTAGTTTTTAATTGGCTAAAAATACGTTGTCAAATGCAGTTTTAATGTTGCCACAACGGCATGTAGAACAGACATTCATTTACCTGAGAGCATTATACCACATCTAAGTTATTTTCATATTTATGTATGTACTAGCTGGCCCGACAGACGTTGTTCTGCTAAAATTTGTTCCTATGAAGCCTAAAGAAAAGTCTTTGATTACCGTATTGCTCACCATTATCCTAGAGTCTATCTTAATGACTGCGAATAATAAAAAAAAATTGTCTATTCTCTGAATAAAAGTTATATAGTTATATTCGCCGCGACAAACCTACTTCCCCCGATCCCTATCCCTGTCCCTATCCCTGTCCCTATCCCTATCCCTATCCCTATCCCTATCCCTATCCTTATCCCTATCCCTATCCCTATCCCTATCCCTATCCTTATCCCTATCCCTATGACTATCCTATCCCTCCACACCTTCTAGGGTCACCCCTGGTCCACATTTTGGTCGATATCTCGCAAAACGGGTCGCATAGGGTCTTGAAAGTCACCTATTTTTTAAATACTCACCAACACCTTTTATTTGATACCCCGTTTTGTAGAAAACCCGTCTGGGCTCACACCTAGTTCATATTTCGGGAATACCTCGAATACGGGGTCTTATATGGGAACAATAGCTTTGTTCAACAACTTTACTTGCAACAAGAGCACCAGTGACAAATTAAGAGTAAAAACGAGTAAAAGAGAAAATTATAAACCAAAGTTATTGAACACAAAATCGTAAACATTTGCAAGTAAACAGCTGATGCGCTGTTTTCACAATTTGATTTTTAGGTTAGGTTGTAATTGAAATCTTTGAAATTGAAAATGAATATAAATAACTGAATTAGGAAGACGAAAATCTACTTTGGATATTCCACAACATCGTCAAGATTCCTTTTTGCGCTAACTTATTTAGTATGCAATTAGAAATTTGCGATTAAAATGTTGGCATATTTCCAATTGCAATTTTTGTGATCATATGTTTTTGACGCTTCTATTTTTTTTAAAGCTGCAAGTAGTTGCAAGTGAAAATTTTACTTGCAACTATTTTCAACTCTCTCGAAGTCTTACTCTCCCAATTTGGGTCTCTTTTGCAAATTTTTTGGGTTATTGAACATAAAATTCGTAACTATTTGTAAAAGCAATTAAAAACTTTGAGTTATTGAACAAAGCTAATAACTACACCATGTTCAAGCACACGTCAACACTTTTCTTATACTTTTTTTGGCCATAAATCATGTCGGGCTCAATTGAAAACTACACTCAAAAAAAAAATTACTAAGATTATGGAAAAATGGGAATGATTCGGCGCTAAAGACATATTTCCATATTTTGATGTACAATTTTCTTTAAAACGTGGTTTTTATTCCTTGATTTGAAGAAAATCGTACATCAAAATATGGAAATATGTCTTTAGCGCCGAATCATTCCCACTTTTCCATAATCTGAGTAAGTTGTTTTTTCAGTGTATGTACGTGCAAAATTTCATTTAATTCAGTCCAGCCGTTCTGGAGTTATAGCGTCAGGGAAGAAAACGCGACTTATTTTTATATAATAGATGAACATATTTTGGTGACTTTGAAAATATGTATGTATAAAGAGAGCGTAAAAAGGCCTGACAAATAAAAAGGAAAACTTTGAAACACAAGACAAGATTTCGTTGCTTGTTAAAAGGCACTTAAGTATTTCAACCAAAAATTTTTTAGTTTCATTTGTTTTTTCGAAATTTCGTTGCAAAATCTTTCGCAACCACATACGAAATTATACATATACCCATATCTACTCGTAAATGCATGTCGACTGTCAAACATAAAATACAGTTAATCATTGATTGCAACAACATAGCCATGCCGAAGCATTGATTTGTTGCACACTTAAAAGTATGTACATAGCAACGATGTTGCATCAACAGAAGCAGCTGTTTGTTGTGTTCGCTACGCAAATTTGGCACCCAATGGCTGTGTGACACTCACAAAGACACAAGAACAGCGCAACGATTGAATGTGGCAAATTAGCGCCACGTTGACATTCAAGTGCTGCATACATATGTATATACATATATAATCGTTGGCATTCCATTCGACTTTGTTCACACACCTGCAACAAGGTAACAGCAAAGCATCATCAATAATAAACAAAGGAATTATCATAGCATTTCTCTACTGTCTGCTGGCTGTTAATAACCCCGCCCGTCTAACTGCCTTGCATGCCATCAAATGATCAAATGGATAATTTCATTCTCATAATGTCACATTCTGTGTTGACAAATTGCAACGCACAAAATGCATATACATACATACCAACACACATATGTACATACATACATTTACTTATGCACCTTTCTACCTTCATAGGGTTAATTGAATCGGATTATGTAGCTTTGTTGGAATTGAAGCTTACCCCTGCCCCTCTAATGAATGTATTGCTTCATAGCCTACATATGTTTATGGCTTTCATCGCCTATATGTCCAACTGTTTATGTAGGTAGTACATATTTACAAATATATTTACTAACAAATAACCCACAAGCATTAGTAACATTAGCAGAGCCGTATATACAGCTTCAGCAACCAGCAAATTAATGTCCGAAAATCCGCTTTCCTCATTGCATATCAAATTACACGCAGCTGAATAGATTTCCTTCAAGATACATATTTGCATAGGCCACTGTGATCAAGGATTTACCTGTTATATTTTTTTTATCTTCCGATATTGAACTGAAGGGATTAACCCTACGATGCATATAGGTAGATTTTACGAATTTATGCGGCCAAAATTGAAAATTTTAAAATTGTTACAAATACAAAATCCAAAATCGCTCTACGTTTATAATAGACCGGGCGATAATAAACTGGTCTTCTCGGCTTTTACAGACAACCAGGGTGCCCCAGCCGCTAGTCGAAATTTATTATTCTCCCACTTTTTCGATTTTTTATTTTTTACGTATTTTAAGTAACCCATTTTTAAACGTCGACGTTTTAAGACAGTTATCAAAGTAAACAACATGGATTCGAGTGCTTCAGGTAAATATCATTATTTATTGAAGAAATCGTCAACCTAGCATAATAAAGGACCCACCATTTTGAAGATTTTAAGCATATTGCGTTTTCTTGAAAAAAGATTGTTCATTTTTTAATTCAAAAGCATTTTAGTTATATTACCGCCTCCGATCGCCTCAAAATTTTTATACATTTTAATAGTGGGTAGTCTTTTCTTATGGTTCTGATGAAAATCAGCTGCGGACAGGTGCGGCTGGGGTAAAAAAAGATACATTGAAAAAATGTCCAAACAATTTTTTTTTTTTTCATTTTCATCGAAGATTCTCCTAGTTCATCTGGAAAAATTTATCAACAATGGATGAAAAATTGGCCTATATGGAAAATTACCTGCTTTCGTATTTTTAGTATTTCCAATTTTTCAAAGTCAAGGAAATACTTATCATAAAAAGGGGCTAAGAATCCTAAAGCTACATTTTTTAGAAAAGTTTTGAGTATGCAATTTTGCAGCTCATTCAATTTTAATATCATAATATGCAACATTCAACTTTTTGTAAATTTTCATTGGCTTTTCGGAAATTTTAATTGGAAAGGTCTCACGTACATATAAGGCAAACACCCTACAGAAAAAAATTTCTAAAATCGACGGAATTTTTCACAGCATTGAGATTTGCACTTTTTAGACTAAAATTGGTTGGCTACATAACAGTACACTTAGAAATCTCCTCAAAATCTTCTATAAATTCTGGCCTCAATTTGAAATTTTTAATCCACTTTTAGAAATTTCTACGATTTTTCGGAATATTGCCACAAGCTTAGAAATCCTGCTTAAAACGAAAAATTGTCTATATTTTTAAAATAAAATACATAAGAAAGTAAAATTTTCGACAGAACTCTTTGAAATAAATTTAAAAACTCTGGCGTATGTTTTTTTTTTGAGTCACTGTATATATTTTTCAATAAAATCGACTTTTAACACAAATTATTAAAATTTTGCATTAAACAAGCAATTTGGAATAGATGTAGACAATAAAATATTTTTGGTCGCATAAAACTTTAAAATCTACCTATGTGCAGTGTTGTATGATGTGTTGAGATACAGCAACTCAATATCTTAACACTCGCGCCTTTCGTTCTCTCTTTCATTTTTTCGAAAAAGCTACCTCTATTCCCTCCTCATCGCTCGAAGGCGCTGCCATTCAATATTGCGCCGCTTTGTAGGCGGCATTCATTCTTTCCAAGGCAGCGTTGCATTCCTTGTCATGCCAGTCCGTTCTTGCGCGCTCGTTAGTCGCCGAAAGTTTTCTCAACGGCGCGCTCGAAGTGAACGAGAAACATGCTCCCATTTCTCAGATATATCGTTCGGTCGAAGATTGCTCTCACCGGCGACAACCAGTCGAAGTTAAACTTTGCATGCAGTGCTTTGCTGCACAGATGGCACGTGCGAATCTTGGATGCCACAAGATAATGTTTCGAGTCGATGTTGAGACCACGTACATCCAGGACGCAGGCTTCACGTTTTTCGATCACGTATGAGTATTCAAAAAATTCAATCAATTATTTACATCCGTTCGAAAGTCTTGAAACTTGAACCTTGTATATATCTAATCTCAGACCACTGTGCTATGGGAAAGTATTACATAATTGAGTCCACTAATATACATATAAATATAGGTATGTACGTATATATGTATGTAGGTATGTAAATTTGTATATGTATATACGTATTTAATTCTTATAATGAATTTAGATTAGCTATGTTGGTGACATTTTGGTGGGTGGCGAGCTGAGCGAATACTTAATTATGCGTGCAGATTAGTGAACTGTTAAGTGCCGCCTTGCCCCCCTCACAGCACTCCACACACCGGCTGGTTGCTTGATTAATTTATGAAATCATTAGTATGTATCGCCTTTAGTTAAATTACTAGAGTACAAGTGTTCCCTTTACATTTATCTAATGATTAGGCAGCGCGTTGGTTGCTTTATACTTAGTTGGTCTCTAAGCTCAGCCATAAACTACTTAAATTCCTAGTGGTATGGGCTGGGAACTTTGTTTTTGTTTTTAAATCGAGATCCCACCAGCGTACAAAATTAAACAATCAATTAAGTACTGTATTAACTGAAAACAGAGTTGTTTAAAAGCATTAATTTATCCATTGCAATTGAAAAAAAATATGTAGGAATTCGAAATGAATGTAATCCGCATCAAGTTAGCATATCAAAAGGTAATTTCCTGTGCAAATTTTACATGCCCATTCTCATATCTCAATGTGTTCGTTTAATTTTTCTACATTTGCTTTCTGCTACCCCTTCGATTTTCCGTCTTATAGCATCTCCCCACATAGCGTCGTTCGCTCTTTTTATCTGTATTCGCTCTCTCAATCGTCGTGCGGCCTCGAAACCAGTGCCGAACCCCACTAGTTTCCATAAAAAATTCTGAGAGCGAATAACGAATGAAATACGTTATTCGTTCTCAACACTCTCGCCAACCACGATAATATCGATACCTTCTGTAATTTTGTATCGCAAATCTATCGAAATCTCACACAGACCAGAACAAAAACGCAAAAATTAGCGAAAATACACACATTCAAGAAGAACAAGAATGAGAAATATCAAACTGAACGACGATCAGCTAAGTGGGGACGGCCCATTTCGCAAGATTATTCGCTACATTATTCGAATACGAACTAAGTTATGTGGAGACCGGCTTTTATACACTGTCACACCACCCCCTCTCTGTTTGTTTTTTGTATTCGTGTTGCCTATTTATGTTTATCTGCCGACATGCAAACAAGCGAGAAATTAACCTGTTGCCCTCGTATTTTACCAGAGAAATATGCAGTTCACATGCCACAATCTAGCAAAAAAGCAGAAAAAAAGTAATTTAAAAAATGTTAGCAAATAGAGAATTTTACTTCGATGTACTACTGTTTATCAGAATGCAACTACGCCCTTATGTGTGTCTACACATGCAATCTGAAATGCTTAAAATAATTGCCTTACGATTTGCTTAGTTAGTATGGGAAGGCTTCGATTTGCAGTAAAAATTCCAGATTACATTTTATCGCATTTTCAGTGCAATCGAAATTTCAGTGAGCAAATAACTAGTTTGCATTCTATGAATATCATATCATATCAAGGGTTGCCACCTTTTAAAAAATTCAATTAAACTCTGCAGTTTGTTTGATTTTTAAATTTGAGGTGAGGACTTGGCCTGAAGATTAGTAATTTATTATAATTTTTACAAAAAGGGTTGCCACCTTTTAAAAAATTCAATTAAACTCTACAGTTTGTTTGATTTTTAAATTTAAAGTGTCAGATGAAAGGGCTTTGCCTGCCAATATGAAAGGGATTTACTTTAAAATTAGTAATTTGTTATAACTTCTACAAAAAGGGTTGCCACCTGTTCAAAAATTCATTTTTATGCTCCAGTTTGTTTGATTTTTAAGTTTGAGGTGTTATATGAAAGGGCTTAACCTGAAAATTGGTAATTTATTATCATTTTTAGAAAAAGGGTTGCCACCTGTCAAACAATTTAATATTCCGTTATAGTTTGTTTGATGTTTAAATTTGAAACGTCATCTGATAGGGCTTGCCCTGTAGATGGATAATAACACTGCTCTACAGCCAAAAAATACTCTGAACGCAACCATCCCTTCTATATGTAAAATCGGTCGCTGATTCCGAAAATCGGGTTCATTTTTAATTCTATGGGAAGGTTTTTGAGATATCGGCAATTTACCGTTATTTGGCCAATGTGTCCACTTAATCCTGTATATCTCTTTAACACAGTGAGTTATATTCCTTAGGGTGACACCAAACGAAATAAAATTAAATTTCCTTTTCACGGCTCCTATAACATTTTTCTCTAACTCTTATAGTTTCTGAAATATTGACGATTAAATTTTAATTTTTTCGATTTTTTACGATTTTTTGAAGAAAAAATTGACTTTGTCAGGCAATATCTTTAAAACCAATATTTTTACCTTCGGTTTTACTCCTTTTCATGAAGCTCCATTCTATTACCAAAAAAATAAGCTATCAACGATGAAAATCCATTGTAAAATGGAAAAGTTATAGGCGATCAAGTAAATACAGCCAGGTCGCGCAATGCCTCTGCACGCGTACATTCTATGCATATTGTACCAATACCTACACATCTGCAGTAGCAGCACATTGGCAGCGCGGTAGATACAAGCCCATTTACGGGTATAACATGCATAAAATATACCCGTGTAGAGGCATTGTGCGACTTGGCTGTATTTACTTGATCGCCTATAACTTTTCCATTTTACCATGGATTTTCTTCGTTGATAGCTTATTTTTTTGCTAATGGAATGGAGCTTCACGTAAAAGATTAAAACCGAAGGTGAAGACATTGGTTTTAAAGATATTGTCTGACAAAGTCAATTTTTTCCTCAAAAAATCGTAAAAAATTTTAATCGTTAATATTTCAGAAACTATAAGGGTTAGAGAAAAATGTTATAGGAGCCGTGAAAAGGAAATTTAATTTTCTTTCGTATGGTGTCACCCCAAAGAAGATAACTCACTGTGTTAAAGAGCTATACTGGATTAAGTGTACCCATTGGCCAAATAACGGTAAATTGCCGATATCTCAAAAACCTTCCCATAGAATTAAAAATGAACCCGATTTTCGGAATCAGCGACCGATTTTACATATAGATAGGATAGTCACGTCCAAAGTACAGACAAAAAATTTCATTTTGTGATCCAGTGTAATATTTAATTTTTACAAAACCGGTTGCCACCTATTTGAAAAACTTTGTTGATATTCTTTCACTAAAGGAAAGGAAGGATGGAAAGGAAAGGAAAGGAAAGGAAAGGGAAAGAAAAGAAAAGAAAAGAAAAGAAAAGATAAGATAAGAAAAGAAAAGAAAAGAAAAGAAAAGAGAAGAAAAGAAAAGAAAAGAAAAGAAAAGAAAAGAAAAGAAAAGAAAAGAAAAGAAAAGAAAAGAAAAGAAAAGAAAAGAAAAGAAAAGAAAAGAAAAGAAAATAAAAGAAAAGGAAAGAAAAGAAAGGAAAGGAAAGGAGAGGAAAGTAAAGGAATGGACGGGAAGGGAAAAAGAAAATAAAAGAAGGGGGAAATGAAAGGAACGGAACGGAAATGGCGAAGGAAGAGGAAATGAAAGGGGAAAAGGTAAGAGGAAAGTGTACGGATAGTAAAAAGGATAGAGGGGAAGGAAACGCAAAAAGGACAGAAGAAAAGAAAAAGGAAGAAAACTGGAAAGAGAAAGAAGAGTACGGAAAATGAAGTTTTAGAAGTCGCTAGAGGCTTAGAATATTCTAGAAAATTATTCGACATAAAATTTCACTATGTCTACTCGGACAACCAGTACCAGTAACTATATGTTTTATTTTATACATATTTTATTATAGAATAATTATATAAAAAAACAAGATAAAAAAAAATTTTTTAAAAGCTTTTATTTAATATTAATATAAAAATTTACTAAAAAGGAAAAAATAAATTTTTAATATTTTTGAACAAGATTTATATTAGTCCTTAGTTCATTTGGATCTTATTTTAAACTTAACCAAACCTTTAACGTATTTCTTCAAAGCATTTCTGTATATGTATCAACATATGTACATAAAAGCGTGGGTGCTCTTTACGTAATGCATATCTTACGTAATTGGAATTTAAAGTTTTTATCGCTTCCTTCCATTTCATCGATACTGTTTTATAACATGAATATCTAATGAGTACCCGCGCTTTTATGTATTGGAATTTTCGACCACGCTGATACTAGTTACATTTAATTTCTTAAAGTCTAAGCAATTTGAAAATATATGTAATTACATTATTATCTCTGTACAAGACATTGAACTCTCTTAATACTCTAGTAATTGGATTTGTTGATTGATGAATGTGGCTATAGTGACTACTTCGAGTGTCGAATAGTGATTGATATGAAGCATAACTTCATTTCAATTCAAGCGGAAAGAAAACCAAGTATTTTAAATCTTTAAAAGTAGAATTCGATAAAATGTTTAATCCGTAGTTCTGGGATCGCATTTTTTTATATCAGATCTTAGATCCCGACTTCAATAATACGTACACCTAACAACAAATTTTCGTGAAAAATCCATTAAAGTTTGATTTTTGTCTCTAACATAATTTTTGATTCTCTAATAAAATTTCTACCGTTAAATTAACGCTTTTCTGCAAAACATCTGCACAGCTTCCATACAAAGATTGCCTGTAATTTTTTTCCAGGCACACATTCACCCATCACTTTTTATACTCAGCTGTACTAGTACACAGAGTATTATAGTTTTAATCACATAACGGTGGATTGTAACAGAATGAAATAATCGAGATAGATATAGACTTATATATATCAAAATGATCAGGGTGAAAAGAGAAATCGATTGAGCCATGTCCGTCCGTCCGTCCGTCCGTCCGTCCGTCCGTCCGTCTGTCCGTCTGTCCGTCTGTCCGTCCGTCCGTCTGTAAACACTCTAACTCGCGCAAAAATTGAGATATTTTGATGAAATTTGAAATTCAAGTTGGTATCGACACTGGGACGGTTGGTATTGAAAATGGGCGAAATCGGACCATGACCACGCCCACTTTTCATATATAGAAAAAATCGGAAATTTGGTATCTCAGCCACTAATATAGCTAGAGTGATGAAATTTTACCCACGTGTTGAGCTCAGGCCCCTAAGAAGAAATTTGATGGAATTTTGGAAATTGGGCGGTGCCACGCCCACTTATTAAGGAGCAAATATTGAAAGCTTTATGAGTCATAACTCAGAAACTGTTGAAGATATATCGATGAAATTTGGTACGCGTCATATACTTACTTAGGCAAATGTTTGGACGAAAAATTGTCAAAATCGGTTGACGGCCACGCCCACTTTTATATATGGAAACTATAAAGTGACCTAATAAAAACATTTAAAGCGATATCTCTGTCAAATATAAAGATAATTCATTGAAATTTTGTGGCAAGAGTTCCACAATAAACCGGAAACAAAAAATAGACAAATTTTGGAAAATTGCGTGGCACCGCCTCTTTTTAGACAAAGCCTATAACTCGACAAATAATTGAGATATTATGACGAAACTTGGTTTATACACTTTTATAACTTGTGTTAATAGACACGCAAAAATTTATTGAAATCGGTTTATGACCACGCCTACTTTTTAACAAAGATATTTCTGGAACATCCTTTGGGAATTTGTAACGTGACATCTTTGTAACTAGAAGTCATAAAGGAATGAACTTTTGCACAAAGAATAATATTCATATGCTTAGTTGGATCACTGACAAAAATTTTGAAAAAGGGCGTGGCTACGCCCACTTTATGCAGCACTCGCTTTATATAAAATACACCGTGTTTCCATCAAACGCAAACAAACAATGAAAGCATACAGCTGAGTATCTTATGTTCGATTCCACTCGAACTTAGGCTTCCTTACTTGTTCGCATTAATTTTATTCGCTGCAGTCGGCCGAGGAATGAAATTAGCAACATTTGCCTGTCAAACTGTCTTTTCATTTTTTGTTTTCTTAAATTCTCTTTGGCAGCTACTGGCTAGCTATATTCGGCAATTAGTCAATAGAAGTTGTTTGCTTAGCTTTCAACTCTTCCGATAGTTACTTACTCTTCTGTGAAATTCAATAGACGTGCTGGAAAAAAGGCACGCTATTGAAATTAAGTGGAAATTAGTAGACCAATGCAAATTTCTAACCAAAAAAACTTTAACTTATCTAGATAGAACTAGCAGGAGTTAGATATCGACTTGTGCAAATGCAATTAAGCCACCAATTTCAACAAGGAAATTCACAAATTCGCACACACGAAAGAGATAATTAACTCTTTCTTTCTTTCTGCGCACACAAAGTGCATTGGCAGGCACACATACAAATGTACATGCACACTCGCCGCTGTTGGATATTTAAAAAGGAAATGTAAATGCACTTTCAAAGGAATTTTCTCAAGAGAAACAAAAAAGCTTTAAAATGAGCGGAAAGAAAATTGTATACCCACCTGTGGGTATCATCAAGAGTGGTTTCGTAGCTCTGAACCGAATTTAAATCTCCTGTTGCAACCATCCCAGCGTCTTGTGCTTAACAGCACTAGCTCTGGCACACTGCAGCATTGTAAATAATTTTGGGCTAGGAGCCCAGACAGTCGTCCTTTGTTCATAACGGTAGTATGTACCTACTTTCATTATACCGATGGCTCTGAACAGAAATGTTATATATTGCCTTTCTTGTTTCGGCTTCCACTATTTTGGAAAGTACAAGATACATTGAGAGCAACCTCAAACGAAAAGGATTAGCAATAGTTTCTTCATTATCCATTATCAATTATTTATAAGTGTGTCGCTTTGCCCATCCTCTATTACATACCTAATTACTGTCTTTCTTATCATAAAAATAATAATCATAAGCTGCTTGGAATCACAAGGTTTGAATCGGTTATGGAATAATAAAATTTTGTAAAATTAATTCATAATTTCGGTGGCATTGTTATGTTGCCAACACTACTTACTCACATCCTATTTAATACGATTAATATTGACATTATACAAGTATTTATGTTGCAAACCACCACTAAACATGGCGATACCGCTGGGTATTACAAGCTCAAGTCTTTTTAGCGCCAACCATCCAGGCTAGGGACTTATAGATACAGTGAACTAAAATATGTAGCGGTTTGGAGTCAAAGCGAAAATTACACAAAGGACGAGGAACTCCCCACATACTCGCATATGTAAATGCACTGACTTACAAAAAAAGCTGGATAATATATACACACACAAACATACACACTCGTATATACATATGTCATATATCATATACAAAGTATGTACCCTGTAGGGAAAATCTCTGGTACCTAACGTGGTCGCTTCTAGTGCATTTTTCGACATTACTAGTGCGAGCTAAGTCTCTTTTGTATGTTATCAACTGGCGATTTTAACACGGTGATGTCCTAGGCGGTGTTAATTGTCACTCTCTGCACTACATTTTCGATAGTTCCGAACTAGTACTAAATTCTACAGTTCGTTTATTGGCACAATTTCGATAGTTGTGAACTAGCTACAAGTACCTAAAAATTCTACAGTTTTACATCTGCCGCTTAAGTAAAGCCTTTGACACACTTCATGCAAGTGGCGCGATGGCCGACTGGCTAACGCATGTGCCTTTCAATCTGAGGGTCGCGGGTTCGATTTATTTTTATTTATTTAATAAAAATTTACAATAATATTTAAAAAGTAACAAAATAAAAAAAAAATTCAAAATAAGCCTGATAATTAGGGGAACATTTCATTTAATACAAGTTAAGATGCAAATATTTAGAAAACTGTTTATATAAAACGCTTCACTAAACATCTGAGAATTGCAGAAATATACAAAGCCAACGGCAATTGAACGAACGAAAAATTTTCATAGAATTTTTGTCACCTCGAAATTGCATACAAATAAAAATCTATATATTAATAGTCTAACATTTTTCCCATACAAACAATTGCCAGGCTGTTTAGCACATTTAACATACTCATATCCACATAAAATTGACATGGATGTGTTTGTATGAGTCAGGAGCAGTGCATAGGCATATAATTTTTTCTATTAATTATTTAATTTGTTTATAATTAACAAATAAAGTTCTTAGTTAAGAGAAATAGATATCGTAAACGTGTTTACAAATATCGTAAACACAGTTGAAGAGTCGCTTTAATTTAAAAGCGCTCTCTATTTTATATGCCCAGTTCACGCTCAGATCAAAATCAACGCGGCCAAATATCTCCTATCGCTTTTCCATTAAAGCGAAAAATGAGAGAGAGGGCGGGAGAGCACACTGAGTAATTTTAATTTTGACCAAGGCATATCTAACAGGTAGGCTCGGCGGCGAATTGAAAAACTTCGCCACCGGGCCTACCTTCCTAGATCTGCCTTGATTTTGACCATGATTTCGCGTCGGACCGTGATCAAAAGGGCAAATCAGTGTTGCGGTACAACCGGAATTTGGAAAGTTTTGCTTATCTCCGCGAAAAGGAATAATTTTTGTACCAATACAAAGTTGAAAAAATAAATTGCATGGTCGAATTTCGAGCACCGGCGATACTAGTATGTCTTATAATGGTCACTCAATTCACTTCCTTCTGAACTAGTGGCGGTGTAACTACAATTTATGTAGTTCCCTTTCTACAACTTTTCGCTAGTTCGGAACTAGAAATTTTGCTCACTAGTTATTGAGTTCCCTGCAGGGTAGATTCCGTGCAGATAAACCAATAACTAGTGAGCAAAATTTCTAGTTCAGCACCAGCGAAAAGGAGCAAAAAATGTACTAGTTAAATTACAAGATATTGTTCAATTTGTATGACGCTTGAATTTTTTTCGTTGACTTACTTACTCTGCAATTCTCAGAGTGTTTATGAAGATTTTGGAACACGGAACTATCGAGAACGTAGTGCAGAGAGTGACAATTGACATCACTCTATACATAGTCGTGGGAAAGGGTATGAACGCGCATTAGTAATGTCGAAAAATGCACTACAAGCGAACTAGTTCTGAACTAGTGGTTGCTCCATAGAGTTCCAACATACATAGTTTTGTACGGCGTATGCATGGAATGAGCCAAACGAGCGAATGATGAAAAAGCCAACTGACACGCATATTAGCAAATGTGGCCGGAACTACAAAATACCAGCCACTCGGGATCGGGATGCGGAATGCCGCGGTAAATATGCAAAGGATGATGACATGGATGGCAGGATGGATGGCTTTGCAATGTGTCAAGTCATTCGAATATCTGTGAATGTGGCAAGTGAATAAGCAAAACACCGCAATATGCCGTCGTCATTGCTTGGGTGCCGATGACGAATTCAAAAGGAAGCAAAATTGGCGCTTTGACTGACTGACAAGTCGCCTTCGCGCGACGAGCTATGAAGGCATTGATGTGATGGTGGAATTGGCGGTGACGGCGCGCCTAACAGTTAGTCAGTTAAATGGTTGTTGTTTTTGTTGTTGCTGTTGCTGTTGTTAGTTAGTATACGGTAGGTACTTCTAATTGGAAAAGCATGAAAATGCAGGAAAATTGCAATTGGATTGGTTGAGTGGCATGCAACGCAATTAACCTACTCGCATTCATATGTGAATACGCGCATGGAAATATGTGTGTGTGAGTGTGTGTGCACGGATGTAAATATGTATTTGTATGCGCGAATTTCTGCTCACTGTCGCGAATCTTTTTATACATCCTATGACGGCCGTCACTGGGCGCTTGTTTGTGTGTGTGCCACAGGAGCGGTAGTTTTTTCACGTTACGGAATATGGGTGGGCATGAGGCAAATGGGCGTACAGCGTGCGGCATGTAGCATGCGTCATGTATGGCAGGTTCCAAGCGACAAATGCGGAAATCAGCCAACTATGAAAATGTGCGTTCGGAAAAACGCGGCTAAAATGGCCGCCAGTGCGAATATCAGACAAACTGTTTGTATGGAAAAGAGTTGAAGTTCGATGTTGCGGCGAAGGTGCACTACGAATTGATGGAATGGAATGCGTGGATGCGGCGCTGCGGCATTAATTGAACAAGTGAACTAACTTCACTTGTTGATGTACAAGTTTTGACTGAGGACTGTCTACATACGGATATATGTACATACATACACATATCCAAGTTGATAGTAGTATATACTTATGCCTTTAGCCGACTTATGGAGATCAAAAATCAAAGGAAGTGAAACCTAATGTTAAGTGAACAGAAACAGAAACAAAATTAATTTTGTTTCTCAGTGGCAAAACTATATTTGAAAATTAATTTAGTTTCGTTACAGGTTTTGTTTCTGCTGGAACCGTTTCAGAGTTTTTTTACGACTTTTGTTACAAAGGAGTTTTGTTTCTGTTTCAGTTTCTGTTACAAGGAACAAAATTAATTTCGTTTCTGTTACAGTTTTGTTACTTATTGAAACCATGACAATCATTTGGTTTCGAATTTAGTTTCTATCCTTTAATGTTTCTTGGAACAGAAACGCCAGAAACGCAAGTTTCGTTTCGTTACGAGTTTTGTTACAAGTCCCTGATTTAAATCCTCTAACACCCACAGAAAAAGGTTATTATGACCATTTTTTAGATTCTAAAATTTAGAAAGTCTGAAATATAGTATTGTTAAGGTCGGTAGAGGGTTAAAATATTCTACAAAATTATTCGGTATAAAATTTCAGTAGAGGCCACCACAGAAAAAATCTTTCCAAAATGAGCCTAAAAACTACAGGAGGTGAAAGACACTAGGAATACATGTACATATGTATGTTGTATATCTTGTTCTTCTGAAGAGAGTGAATTTCTGACGGCGCACTTATACATATACATATCGCACCCTAAATCATAAAGTGACACAACTCAAAATTTTTCGATATCGGGTTTCTTTCATAAATCGGTACACAAAATATATCTCTAGCGACAGCTAAAAAATCTTTGCCATCAGAGTCTTTTGTAACTGAAAAATAACTGTTATACGTGGCCTTTTCCCATATCATTGCCTATAAAAAAGAAACAGTTTTTCGCTCTCCTGAAAACTTTTGAATTTTGAGTTGTGTCACTTTATGATTTAAGGTGCGATATATGAGGACGCTCAAAATTCTGAAATCAACTTTTTTACATCAGAATCGCTTTATCTGCACTAAAGCAGTTAATCTATAGCATCTTAACCCATTGACGGTCATGAGTTAACCCGTTGGTGACCTATGTTTTTTATTTTAGTTTCAAGTTTAATTTTCTTGATTCAGAATCGGTATATCGATACTAAAATAGTAAATCCCAAGAATTTTAACCCCTTAACGACCACGCATTAACCCATTTTTAACCACATTTTTTCACTTAATTCTTAGATCAAAATATTTAAATCATATTAGTTGTATCTACACTAAAACCAGTAATCTTTGGAATCTTAACCGATTAACGGTCATGAATTAACCCATTGGTGACCAGTTTTCTTTAAGATCTGTAAACAAATTATTTAAATCACAATTAGTATGTCTGTGGTATGGTGGCCGCTGGGTGCAGTGGGTAGAGTGCTTGTTTGCTATGCCAGAGGTCTCGAGTTCATACCCCAGTCAGAGCAAACACCAAAAAAAATTTTTTAATTAGTAAAAATCCAATTATTGGGTTGTTTAAGAGCAGCGGTCACCTCTCGGCAGTGGGCGGCATACCCTCCGAGTGTATTTCTTGTCACAAGTATGTTTATATGGGAATTAGGAATTTCACCGTTAGCGTTTTAAGCAGAACACGTATTTCCCCACACATTTTCATGCCTAACAAAAAAAAAGAACAAAATTGGAATAACACAACTTGTGCTTCAAAGAAGTCATATTATAATCCAACTTACAAGTCTAATTTAAAGAAACCTGGCTTGACAAGTAACCTTAACCACAATTTGTAATTAAAGTAACCAGTAAATAATCGATCAACTAAATTTAAGATAGAACAGAATCAAATTCAACCAGATATAGGTTTTTTTTGTTTTGACTAAAATTGGAATGCAATTTTTAAATTCACTTTTTTTTTTAAATGCGCACTTTGCTTTTGGTTCTGAACTTGGATTCTTTGTTACAAAGGACCATATTTTACTGCTGCATTTTTACATTTGCTACGTTTTTGCGCAAGTTGGGGTTTCCACTTACCCCAACAATTAAAAATTGAATTAAAATAAAAATTTCGTGCTAAGCACTAAAAACTCTTTCAAGTAAAATTGTTAACATTGTTTGGTATATACATAAAATAAATACCAACAACAATGTTCATTGCGAACTGCCTACAACAAAAATTCAGCACGTTTGTGGAGAATATATGCAAAAGCATATACACACTAACGTTAATGTTGAAAATGAAAAAGGCAAAAGTGGGGAAAATCCAACAGCTTGCACAGAGTCTCAATGGCCGAGTGTGTTTATGCGTTGGGTCATTGCGGCTGAAGATGGAATGATGGAATGGACTCGGGTTCAATCCCCGGTGCATCCACATCCACTGATGATCGAAAATGGTTTTTCGTGAAATAGCTATACACTCAACCTTCGCTGTAAATAGTTGTTGAATTTTTTTCCACTTACCCCAACAATTAAAAAAATCCATTTTGAAATACAATATTTAAAAAAAAGAGGTACGTTTCGTTTTATACCTACTAAAAATTAATTTTTTAAAACATCTAGTTCCAAAAAAAACACTCATCGATTATTTAAGCTTCACTTAATGTTATGGAAAAAGCAGAATAATAAAATTTTATATCCTTCTCTTACACCAACTATTTCAAATACACATTAAAATTTCTCACTTTGAAAAAAATAATTTTTTGGAAAATTTGCCATGTTTGTGTATGGATAACTCACAACTGAAAAACGATAGAAAGCTGAAAATTGGGCCAGAAGTGTAGAATTTTATAGGGAACAATACTGCGTTTTTATTTTTTTGAAAAACTCATTATTTAAAAACTGAATTTTGAGCACGCTTGGCCCCAGTGTGCGGCGTATGATTTTGCAGGCATGAAAAAGGTACATTAAAGTGGTTTCAACTAAGTACTGGGTGGTAGTGACCCACTGGCGCACATAGGGTCAATAAGATTATATTATGGCGTACGGCGAACTTTATTTTTTACGATACGGCAGTGGCGTAGTAAGAGAATTTTTCGGGGGGGGGTCACAGCCAATGTATAAAATTTACCAAAATTAAAATTACCAAAAAAAACTACATTTTTTTTACAAATGATAAAAATCGCTAGCTTAGAATGCAAATTGTGTAAGTCCTTTTTTAAAACTTTGTAGGAGAGACAAAAAACAAACAAAATTCGAAATGAAAAAAAATTTTCTGTTCATATAAATATTTTGGACTTACACAATTTTCTTCGCTTTTTGGACTTACACAATTTGCGTGTCACTGAATAACAACGAGTAGAAATATGACAAGTATCTCAGAATTGCTTAGCGCGGTGCGTATCTGATTTTTTTAGCGTTCTAAATAAAAATACACTTTTTCATAAAAGTGGACTTACACAGCTTGCACTCCAAGCTAGCGAAATGTAATTTTTTTTCAGACTATAATTTTACATTTTAGTACACAAATATCGCTTATTATACATATATCAAACTCTTGAGGCTCTTGGCCACTTAAAATCTGGAATGTTAAGCAGTGTATACATATGTGTGAGTGTCGGGTGATTGACGCAAATATCTAAAAGATTTGATTATCATCAATGCGAGCCCGACAACAAGAACGTGTAGCACGACGACTGCCGATTGCACTAACACACATAAAAAAACTCACATATACACACTGCTTGACATGCCAGATTGTCAGTTGCCAAGGGCCTTTAACTATACTTCAAAAGTAAGTCTCATATTCTCTTCTGGAAATCTACGCGCATTGGAAATAGAATGGGGAAATAGAATGGGGAACAATAATTCATCACTTTTTTCCCGACCTCATACTCTGCACTTGCCCCAGATGGTCGAAACTTAGCATATCTGAAGTAAATTTTTTTGTTTTTTTTCTTACATATTTTTAAGTGCTAGTTTCAACTTGAATATTTATTATTTAAAGCATTTCATTTAAGTAATCGTGATGAATCCTAAAGCTTCAAGTAATTATTAACACTTTTCAATAATATCCTTGGTTTCCAATAAATCTAAAGTTGGGATATTTTAAAAAAAATTATCACTCGTTTTCATGTTAAAAATTGATTTTGTTATGTTGCTCTTTCAGACTCAGTCAAATTAACCCTCGGACATGATATCTAGTACAATTAGTATTTTGCCGACAAAAAATTGTGTCGCACAAAGCCGCACTTCACTAATAGATACAGGGTTTTCATATATACCTACAATAATTTTCTTTTTGTGTTTTATATTTAATTTTAATGTTTATATTTCTAACGCATATCTTGGTTAATGTAAGTGATGCTCAAAAGTAACCCAGATATTTAGCAGCGATTATTGTTAACTTTTTAGGCAGTATTTTTAGTATTTCCAATTTTTAAAAGTCAAGGAAGTACTTATCATAAAAAGGGCTAAGAATTATAAAGCTACATTTTTTAGAAGATTTTTGAGTATGCAATTTTGCAGCTCATTCAATTGTAATATAATAATATGCAGCATTCAACTTTTTGAAAAATTTCATTGGCTTTTCGGAAATTTTAATTGAAACGGTCTCACGTACATATAAGGCAAACACCCTACAGAAAAAAATTTCTAAAATCGACGGAAATTTTTACAGCATTGAGAATTGCACTTTTTACACTAAAATTGGTTGGCTACATAACAGTACACTTAGAAATCTCCGAGTCACTGTATATATTTTTCAATAAAATCGACTTTTAACACAAATTATTAAAATATTGCATTAAACAAGCAATTTCGAATAGATGTACACAATAAAATATTTTTGGCCGCATAAAACTTGAAAATCTACCTATGTGCTACGGTTATAAATAATAATTTTCTTATATAATTTAGTTTTTTAATATTCCATTTTGACAGACATTAAGTAAAATCTCAAGTTCAGTTACTCTTATACATTGCATATTTATTCCCATTGTATTATTATTATATTTATTCCCATTGTATTATTATTATAATGAGATCTATTGTGCTAATTCCCATTGTAGTTTATACTAATATTATTTGATTAAGATGATAAGTAATTGAAAGAAAACTTGAAATTTGAATAATTGGCGTTACTTTTCTGTTATTAGCATGTTAATAACAGCAATACCGTATAATAATTGTAGCGTTTGTTGAGCCGTAGGAAAGTGCAGGAACCGTAGGAATTTTACCACAAAAGAGCGAATATAAGTACAAAGAATGTAAATTGTGGTAAAATTCCTGCGGTTCTTGCACTTTCCTACGGCTCAACAAACGCTAGAATTATAAATAATACTTCGTGAAAAAGCGCTAAATTTCGAATTACCAATTTCGAAAAATTACTATTCTCATTGATTTTTTCCTGAAAAAGAAATGTATGCTAATAAAGCATCTCTTAGTTAAAGATGGTTTTATGGTCAAAACAAATCTTTCGGGGGGGGTTTTGTCCCCAAAACCCCCCCCGTTACTACGCCAATGCGATACGGTCTGGAGTTGGGTGTAAGTGTATATCTCATACTGTTACAAGTCCAGCGTGGATTTGATGCACTTTCAACCGAACGAATCCTCCAACTTGTCAATTGATTGACGCTTAATTAAAAGCATGTCCATTTCGAACACATCTCCATGCACAGTTGGAACAAAAGATACATATATATGTACATATGTATGTACGTATCTAGGTTTGTGTTGTGGAAGTTGATTGGTGTTCGCATTTAACTAAAGCTAAAGGTAAAAAATATGCCTCTCCGCGCGCGGATTTGCTCTGTAATCATACAAAATAAATGTCGCTGATTTTTTTTCCGGCGATCAGCGCTTAACTTCTTTTCCTTTGGCTCAGGATCTGGTATCAAATTTTCGCTTTGCTTTTGTTATTTTGTTAATACTTATTCAGTCACATTTGCGTTTGTTCTCCGTGAAGTCTTTTGAAGAGTTCCACTTGCATTTTTTCTATTTTTTGCTTTTTTGTTTTTTTGCTCTTTTGTTTCTCTGCTTTTCGCTGTGGTTAGTTAGTTAAAAGCGCGCAATGATGTCGCATTCAGTGCGTGAAATTTTCTGTCCGCTAAGCACTTTTTTTTTCTAAACAAAGATCTGCCCCGCCAGGTTGTAGCGAATTTCTTCCACGACTCCATTGCATTTCGCTTTTATCCGTCTGGTTTCACATTTTGCAATTTAGTTGTACACCCACTCGTTCATTTAATTAACAGAGCCGGCGCGCGTTGTGGCATCCACATATATACATACTCGTTCGTATGCGTGCCGCGTTGTGTGGCATGTGGCATGATGATGACTTTGTTAGCTTTCATTTGTCGACCGCACGTCCGCCCACCTTCCGGCTGCTACTGCTGCTATTTCTTTTGACTGTTCTTTTTTATTTGGTGTTCTTTTAATGCCGCACATGTGAATGTACCCATATCCTCTGCGAATAGATTCAAAATCTCTCTCTGTGTCTTTGTATACCCAGTAGTGTCAGCATACACATTAGGGCGGAGTGAATTGGGGCTTTTTAACACGCTTTTATTAGCTTCACCTGTATGTATGGATGGTATGTATGTAACTTCTTCCCATCCTAAAAGTTCCAACGTTTAACTCAATAATTATTTTTTTGAAACATTCACTTTACTTTTATTGTGTTCTCTCTTCTATTATTTCTATTCTCCTCCGGATTCAAAATATGACTTCAACATAAAATTCAGCCCAACGACATCATATAGTGGGACATTCAACATTATATTCCATGCTTCATTGAGGCTTTTAAGTTACCTTTCTTCAAAATAGCCTCTATGAATTTCATTCAATTCACTCCCGTATGCAGGCCAATAAGTAACAAGCTTTCTGTTTTGTTGTTGTGTTTGCAATAAAAACAACCGCATGTACATACATACGTATGCAAAGCAAGAACTCGTTTTGTTTATGCAAATTCTATTTATAGCACGGTTGCCGAACTTGGTAATTACCAAAATAGGTTATTTTTTCGCTGTTGCTTTTTTGGTAACTTGCACATGTGTTTGGCTATTTTTATTTTCAAGAAGTTGTTTACTATTTTTGGTATACAAGAAAAATATGGAAGTGATTATAGGACAATGAGAATATTTTGGAGCGCTGACTGTTTATTGTGAATATGCACAGGCAAATAAGGAAGAGCATATCTCCGATTAAAAACTGAAATAGTTTTGCTTCGATACACATAGTACATATAAGTTGATATTTTTTCGTTTAGGCTTAATTTTTGAGCTCTCATGACCAATGTTTTTTTTTATAAGGAAAAAATGTATGTGAAAAATTTACTTTTATTATTGCGTCTCCATAAAACATCATTTAATGAAAAATTTCACTAAAAAGTTAAAAATAAATAATAGCTTAAAAAACTAAAAAACACGCTTTAACCTTAAAAATCGTACTAAAAATTGAGAAATAATTTAATTATAAACAAAATGATGAACGAAAATATAAGTATTTAAGGAAAAGCGTGGGGGTGCTCAATAATATTTGAATATGAAACTATTCGATTCGTACAACTAGTACAAAAATATACATACCTAGTTGCGAAATTAAAGAGTACGTTATATGAAATCTCAAAAAAGTCAAAATAAAAATATTAGTAAAAAAACAGCGATTTTAAATATTTTTTGACATACTGAGCACCCGACGCTTTTCCTTAAATTCTTATATTTTCGTTCATCATTTTGTTTCTAATTAAATTATTTCTCAATTTTTAGTACGATTTTTAAGATTAAAGCGTGGTTTTTAGTTTTTTTAAGCTATTATTTATTTTAAATCATTATTGCTCTAACTGCAGAAAGTTGCCCTTCTAGTACCGAAGTAAGACTGCAAAATATTATTGGCCTAGTCCTTTACTCGGAGGTGCCCCAATTCCATTAAAGAATGGACAAAATGCTCCAGATGCATAAAATTCATCAGTTAGATAACATTAATTTGCTAATTTCTCATAAAAATACACGTAATTTTTCGATGGAAAATGTTTAAATCAGTGTCTCCAAGCTGATACAAAAATTCTGAAAATTCGAGAAAACTTTTTGAAAATTTTTGAAATTTCCTCGAATTTTTGTATAAGTTTGGAGACACTGATTTAAACCAAGGCTGCACAACGATATCAACAAAAATATTTTGTTTTGTTGAATATCAAATAAAAATTAACAAAAAAATTTTGTTTTGTTGAATATCAAATAAATATTATTGAAATTATTTCGTTTCGTTGATTATCAAAAAAAAATTATCAAAATTATTTTGTTTCGTTGATTATCAAAAACAAAATAATAATAACAAGTAAGGAAGCCTAAGTTCGAGTGGAATCGAACATTAGATACTCAGCTGTATGCTTTTATTGTTTGTTTGCGTTTAATGGAAACACGTTGTACTCTATATAAAGTGAGTGCTGCATAAAGTGGGCGTAGCCACGCCCATTTTCCAAAATTTTTATCAGTTATCCAACTAAGTATATGAATATTATTATTTGTGCAAAATTTCATTCCTTTACGAGTTCTAGTTACAAAGATTTCACGTTAAAAATTCCCAAAGGGTGTTTCAGAAATATCTTTGTTAAAAAGTAGGCGTGGTCATAAATCGATTTCAATAAATTTTTGCGTGTCTATTACCACAAGTAATAAAAGTGTACACACCAAGTTTCGTCATTATATATAAATTATTTGTCGAGTTATGGGCTAAGAAATCTCGTATATTCCTGTTTCTAAAAAGAGGCGGTGCCACGCCCATTTTCCAAAATTTTTGTGTTTTTTGTTTTATGTCCATAGTTGGACTCCTGCCATAAAATTTCAATGATATAACTTTATATTTGACAGAGATATGGCTTAAAATGTTTTTATTAGGCCACTTTATAATACCCATATATAAAAGTGGGCGTGGTCGTCAACCGATTTTGGCAATTTTTCGTCCAAACATTTGTCTAAGTAAGTATATCACGCCTACCAAATTTCATCGATATACCTTCAACGGTTTCTGAGTTATGACTCATAAAACTTTCAATGTTTGCCCCTTAATAAGTGGGCGTGGCACCGCCCATTTTCCAAAATTTCACCACATTTCTTCATAAGGGCCTGAGGTCAATACGTGGGTAAAATTTCATCACTCCAGCTCTATTAGTTACTGAGATACAAAATTTCGGATTTTTACTATATAGGGGAGGTGGGCGTGGTCATGGTCCGATTTCGCCCATTTTCAATACCATCCGTTCTCGTCTTGATACCAACTTGCATTCCAAATTTCATCAAAATATCTCAATTTTTGCGCGAGTTATCGTGCGTATAGACGGACAGACGGACAGACGGACAGACGGACGGACATGGCTCAATCGATTTCTCTTTTCACCCTGATCATTTTGATATATATAAGTCTATATCTATCTCGATTATTTCATTCTGTTACAATCCACCGTTAGGAAATCAAAACTATAATACTCTGTGTACTAGTACAGCTGAGTATAAAAATTTGTTTCGGGCTTACGGCTTCATTTTACTTTGAATTTTTATTAACGTTATTTTTTTTGATAATTTTTTTTGTTGGCTACCGAAACAAAATTTTTTCAATATTTGTTTTTTGATAATCAACAAAACGAAATTTTTTTTCATGATTTTTTTGATAATTATCAAAACAGTATTTTTTTGTTCAGCACATAACGTTAAAATTTTTCAAAGTTGAATTGAAAACAAAATATTTTTTCGGTTATTGATAAAAAATAACGTTAATGTGCAGCCCTGATTTAAACATTTTCCATCGAAAAATTACATATATTTTTATGAGAAATTAGCAAATTAGTGTTATCTAACTAATGAATTTTATGCACCTGGAGCATTTTGTCCATTCTTTAATGGAATTGGGGCACCTCCAAATAAAGGACTAGGCCAATAATATTTTGCAGTCTTACTTTTGTGCTAGAAAGGCAACTTTCTGCAGGTAGGGCAATAAGAATTTCAAAAAAAAAGCCCCAATTCACTCCGCCCTAATACACATGTTCACAAACGGTAGCTGTTCTCGTTGGCATCCGTATCTATCTATTTTCCTTAATTTCATTGCTACTGCCGTTGAAATTTACTACCGGTTATATATATGCATACGTATCGGCTACACACGACGTTAGCACTGCCTTACCTGTCTGCATCGACGCCTTTGACGCCAACAAGCCAACTATATAAATTTTTCTAAATTTTTTTCCGCTGAGTAACTCCAATGCGAGGATTTTCCATTTTTCATTTTTGGCATTTTCGCATTCTTTCACACGCGCTTCTAGTTTTTCGTCTCGTAAGAACATTCGCCCGCTCACCACTGACTATCAGTTGAGAAACTCCAACTACTTAGAATGTAGTATAGTTAGAGCTTAATTATGAATTATAGTTTTCAGAGTGCATTTAAATGAGATAATTATACACAACCGCTGCCGCGTATTTGTATGTCCATGTGTGTGTGTTCATCCTGTGGGAAATACAAAAAAAGATGCAGAACTTTGCTTGCGTGAATATGCGAATGAATATTTTGCACAATGCAAGAATGTGTTGCGCAAATTTTCTTTTTCCAGTTTTTACACAATTTTCGGTTGTTGTTGTTATTCTTATTACTTCTTATTAAAAAAAAAGCACATCTGAAAATGCGGAAATGAAGTGTAAATAAATTCCAATTATAGTCACGCGTTGACTTTGCTTTGGTGCGCTTTCTCTGCTTTGTGTATAATTCTATGAAGCGTTTGCATAATTTAGTTTCCTTTTCTAGTTAATTTAGCTTTTCCTTTTTTGCTAATGTTGCAAGTGAATTTCAAAACTTAAATTATCTAGATACAGTCATGTTGGAAAGGTCTATATCTGAACAGTCGGTTGTATGGTGTCTTGTAGTGATCCGATATGTTCGGTTCAGATAAATGATCAATTTTTCAAAAAAAGGAAACCATGTGCCGAATTTCAGTCAGATATATCGAATCCTTGGAAAGTCGTTTGCATTCATCGATTCGGCTTATAATTCTGTTCAAATCGGTATATATTTTGGTGGGTCAATCACCTCTGCTTCTGTTATTTACAAGGCTTGCGCATTGGACCAAAGTTATAATAGCAGTTCGTGTTCATAAAAAGCAAAAGAAAAAAAAAACAAGTAAGGAAGCCTAAGTTCGAGTGGAATCGAACATTAGATACTCAGCTGTATGCTTTCATGGTTTGTTTGCGTTTGTTCGATATAGGGTGTATTTTATATGAAACGAGTGCTGCATATACAGGGCGCAGCCACGCCCATTTTCAAAATTTGTATCAATCATCCAAATAAGCATATAAATATTATTGTTAGTGCAAAATTGCATCCCTCTATGACTTTTAGTTACAAAGACTTCACGTTACAAATTCCAAAAGGGTGTTCCAGAAATATCTTTGTTAAAAAGTAGGCGTGGTCATAAACCGATTTCAATACATTTTTGCGTGTCTATTAACACAAGTTATAAAAGTGAATAAACCAAGTTTCGTCATAATATCTCAGTTATTTGTCGAGTAATAGGCTCGTAGATTTCTTTGCATAAAAAGAGGCGGTGCCACGCCCATTTTATAAACTTTTTTTATTTTTTGTTTCCGGTCTATTGTAGAACTCATATCACAAAATTTCAATGAATTATCTTTATATTTCACAGAGATATCGCTAAAAATGATTTCATTAGGTCACTTTATAATACCCATATATAAAAGTGGGCGTGGTCGTCAACAGATTTTGGTAATTTTTCGTCCACACATTTGGCTAAGTAAATATATTACGCGTACCAAATTTCATCGATATATCTTTAACGGTTTCTGAGTTATGACATATAAAACTTTCAATGTTTGACCCTTAATAAGTGGGCGTGGCACCGCCCATTTTCAAAAATTTTTGTATTTTTTGTTTTATGTCCGTAGTTGGACTCCTGCCACAAAATTTCAGTGATAGATCTTTATATTTGACAGAGATATCGCTTAAAATGTTTTTATTAGGCCCCTTTATAGTTCCCATATATAAAAGTGGGCGTGGCCGTCAACCGATTTTGATAATTTTTCGTCAAAACATTTGCCTAAGTAAGCATATTACGCATACCAAATTTCATCGATATATCTTCAACGGTTTCTGAGTTATGACATATAAAACTTTCAATGTTTGACCCTTAATAAGTGGGCGTGGCACCGCCCATTTTCCAGAACTTCATCAAATTTCTTCATAAGGGCCTGAGCTCAATACGTGGGTAAAATTTTATCACTCTAGCTATATTAGTGGCTGAGATACCAAATATCCGATTTTTTCTATATAGGAAAAGTGGGCGTGGTCATGGTCCGATTTCGCCCATTTTCAATACCAACCGTCCCAGTCTCGATACCAACTTGCATTTCAAATTTCATCAAAATATCTCAATTTTTACGCGAGTTATCGTGCGTACGGACGGACGGACGGACGGACGGACGGACGGACGGACGGACGGACGGACGGACGGACGGACGGACGGACGGACGGACATGGCTCAATCGATTTCTCTTTTCACCCTGATCATTTTGATATATATAAGTCCATATCTATCTCGATTATTTCATTATGTTACAATCCACCGTTATGAAATCAAAATTATAATACTCTGTGTACTAGTACAGCTGAGTATAAAAAAACTCTGACCACACCGTTTGGCTTATTTTGCGCCTTTAATAAGATACAGAGACTTAAATACAAAAATCACAATAAATGCGGTTTCTTATTGCGACTTAAAAATTAAAAGAGAAATTAAAAGAGAAATTTTACGACTGGATCATATCAATTTCGCACAGGTACACAAATATATACACACAATTTAATGAAGGAACATACACATGCACGTATGTACATTAAGCCGTATCACGAAAATAAAGTTTGCGTGTGTCAGTTTTATTTGAACACTTGCGTCGAAAAAATATTTTTGGTGTAAAATTTTTTTTTAGGCCCTCGTTCAAAACAGCTAAATCGCGTTTTTTGTAATAACTTCCTTATTTGATGTCGGATCTCTATCATCTTAATGTCGCTGAAAAGGTCTGGCCGAGCACTATATTTCTCCCGTATAAAGTTTCGACCTCAAAGGTTGTTCTGAGTTTTACCTTTAAAAATTTTGAAGTTACTATCCCTAGATTTTTTTATTTTTATCACTAATACAAATAAAAAAATGCAAGTGAATTTCAAAACTTAAATTATCTAGATACAGTCATGTTGGAAAGGTCTATATCTGAACAGTCGGTTGTATGGTGTCTTGTAGTGATCCGATATGTTCGGTTCAGATAAATGATCAATTTTTCAAAAAAAGGAAACCATGTGCCGAATTTCAGTCAGATATATCGAATCCTTGGAAAGTCGTTTGCATTCATCGATTCGGCTTATAATTCTGTTCAAATCGGTATATATTTTGGTGGGTCAATCACCTCTGCTTCTGTTATTTACAAGGCTTGCGCATTGGACCAAAGTTATAATAGCAGTTCGTGTTCATAAAAAGCAAAAGAAAAAAAAACAAGTAAGGAAGCCTAAGTTCGAGTGGAATCGAACATTAGATACTCAGCTGTATGCTTTCATGGTTTGTTTGCGTTTGTTCGATATAGGGTGTATTTTATATGAAACGAGTGCTGCATATACAGGGCGCAGCCACGCCCATTTTCAAAATTTGTATCAATCATCCAAATAAGCATATAAATATTATTGTTAGTGCAAAATTGCATCCCTCTATGACTTTTAGTTACAAAGACTTCACGTTACAAATTCCAAAAGGGTGTTCCAGAAATATCTTTGTTAAAAAGTAGGCGTGGTCATAAACCGATTTCAATACATTTTTGCGTGTCTATTAACACAAGTTATAAAAGTGAATAAACCAAGTTTCGTCATAATATCTCAGTTATTTGTCGAGTAATAGGCTCGTAGATTTCTTTGCATAAAAAGAGGCGGTGCCACGCCCATTTTATAAACTTTTTTTATTTTTTGTTTCCGGTCTATTGTAGAACTCATATCACAAAATTTCAATGAATTATCTTTATATTTCACAGAGATATCGCTAAAAATGATTTCATTAGGTCACTTTATAATACCCATATATAAAAGTGGGCGTGGTCGTCAACAGATTTTGGTAATTTTTCGTCCACACATTTGGCTAAGTAAATATATTACGCGTACCAAATTTCATCGATATATCTTTAACGGTTTCTGAGTTATGACATATAAAACTTTCAATGTTTGACCCTTAATAAGTGGGCGTGGCACCGCCCATTTTCAAAAATTTTTGTATTTTTTGTTTTATGTCCGTAGTTGGACTCCTGCCACAAAATTTCAGTGATAGATCTTTATATTTGACAGAGATATCGCTTAAAATGTTTTTATTAGGCCCCTTTATAGTTCCCATATATAAAAGTGGGCGTGGCCGTCAACCGATTTTGATAATTTTTCGTCAAAACATTTGCCTAAGTAAGCATATTACGCATACCAAATTTCATCGATATATCTTCAACGGTTTCTGAGTTATGACATATAAAACTTTCAATGTTTGACCCTTAATAAGTGGGCGTGGCACCGCCCATTTTCCAGAACTTCATCAAATTTCTTCATAAGGGCCTGAGCTCAATACGTGGGTAAAATTTTATCACTCTAGCTATATTAGTGGCTGAGATACCAAATATCCGATTTTTTCTATATAGGAAAAGTGGGCGTGGTCATGGTCCGATTTCGCCCATTTTCAATACCAACCGTCCCAGTCTCGATACCAACTTGCATTTCAAATTTCATCAAAATATCTCAATTTTTACGCGAGTTATCGTGCGTACGGACGGACGGACGGACGGACGGACGGACGGACGGACATGGCTCAATCGATTTCTCTTTTCACCCTGATCATTTTGATATATATAAGTCCATATCTATCTCGATTATTTCATTATGTTACAATCCACCGTTATGAAATCAAAATTATAATACTCTGTGTACTAGTACAGCTGAGTATAAAAAAAACTCTGACCACACCGTTTGGCTTATTTTGCGCCTTTAATAAGATACAGAGACTTAAATACAAAAATCACAATAAATGCGGTTTCTTATTGCGACTTAAAAATTAAAAGAGAAATTAAAAGAGAAATTTTACGACTGGATCATATCAATTTCGCACAGGTACACAAATATATACACACAATTTAATGAAGGAACATACACATGCACGTATGTACATTAAGCCGTATCACGAAAATAAATTTTGCGTGTGTCAGTTTTATTTGAACACTTACGTCGAAAAAATATTTTTGGTGTAAAATTTTTTTTTAGGCCCTCGTTCAAAACAGCTAAATCGCGTTTTTTGTAATAACTTCCTTATTTGATGTCGGATCTCTATGATCTTAATGTCGCTGAAAAGGTCTCACCGAGCACTAGGCATGGGTAACACTGCGCTGCGCGGCGTAATTGCGCTAACACCAACCCTGGCGTTATTGCGCTAACTCCGATTTGGGAAATGTGCCAACTCAATATAGCGCCAACTCAATATTGCGCCAACTCAATTTTGCAATATAAAACCGACTCAATTTCGTGCGCTAACACCAGCACCAATATAGCGCTAGTGTAAAATGGCACCACCACAAAGCCAATAACAGCGTATATGACACCGTCACATTTATGTATCCTTGATAGTGATCTAAGTGACTCTAATTTCCAGCATATTTTCACAAATGTACGGAATATGTTTCCAAATGATTATGAAAATTAAAATTAATTTTGCGCCAAAAGAAATAAAACGGGGATGGTAAACAGTAAGAAGCGAACAAGTGTTATTTATCGATTATTCCATGGCAATTGCGCTAAAGGTGTTATTGCGCCAGAACAGTGCGCGGCGCCACGGTTGGCGCTGGTGTTATTGTATCAGCGCCAAAAAAATTGCGCCACTACCCATGGCTACCGAGCACTATTTGGCCCATATAAAGTTTCGACCTCAAAGGTTGTTCTAAGTTTTACCTATAAAAATTTTGGAGTTACTATCCCTAGATTTTTTTATTTTTATACCTTTCATGAGATAGAAATGGTATTATAACTTAGTGCCAAAAAATTTTTGTCGAAAGTACCAGAAGGAAGCGTGGGGGACCCACCAAAATATATAACGATATGATCAGAATCACGAGCTGAGTCGATTAAGCCATGTCCGTCTGTCCGTCTGTCCGTCCGTCCGTCTGTGTGAACGCAAACTAGTCCCTCAGTTTTTGAGATATCTGAATGAAATTCGGAATGCAGGTATGTTGTTATATGCAGCTGATCATTTGTCGGAACCGGCCGAATCGCACCACTATAACATATAGAAAACAACCGATTATTCAGATATACATGAAATTTTTGGATGTAATTTGTGCATAACTTCCCCATTTAAACAGCTAAGGACATGAAACTTTGAAGTAGACGTACTCATTTTGGCCCAAACAAGGTTACCGAAAATTGTCAAGATCGGACCACTATAACATATAGCTCCTCTACAACCGATTGTTCAGATATGGACATTTTGGTGTATAACTCCTCCATTTTATCAGCTAACGGCGTGAAATTTTGAAGTATTTGTACCCATATGAGCCCAAACTGGATTACCGAAAATTGTTAAGATCGGACCACTATAACCTATAGCTCCCCTACAACCGATTGTTCAGATATGGACATTTTGGTGTATAACCCTCCATTTTAACAGCTAACGGCGTGCAATTTTTAAGTATTTGTACCCATATGGGCCCAAACAGGGTTACCGAAAATTGTCAAGATCGGACCACTATAACATATAGCTCCCATAGAACCGATTGTTCAGATATGGACATTTTGGTGTATAACTCCTCCATTTAAATAGCCAAGACACCATTTTTTCTAATAAATCTTTCCATAAATAACCCACAGAATTAAAATTATAAATTAAACTTAATCCGGCTATGTACATACATAGGTAACTTTTCATTTCCCTACTCATGAAAGGTATGAAATCTTCGGTACGGCCGAAGACAGCCACGCTTTTACTTGTTATCACTAAATTAGTGACACTAATACAAAGCTCTCAAAAAACCACGAGGACTCCGCTAAAAAAGTTGTAGCCTTTATGCACAAACAAAAAAGTTATACCGTTTTAAAATCAGAGAACCTGTTTTTTGAAAAATTATCCCAAGTTCTTATTTATACGAGGCAGTAACGCCATATAGTATGAGTTTTTGATCAAAAAGTATTCTAAGTCCTCGCTTGACTTGAGAATTTTGTACCGCGATGGAACAGCTACCAATACTGGATACATGATATGCAAAAAATTATAGATGATTGGACTATTCGTGCTGATCAACATAATTTATATTGAATGATAATGGCTGTAGTGAAGATTTGGTAAGTATTCAATTGGGATCTCTAAGCACAGCGCGCTCGCTTACAACGGCTTCACGATTTCTGCTTCCGTGCGTATCGTAAAATTATCCAAGTTATTTAGAAAAACTGCTAGAGTTCGTTGTAAAATTATACGCGCCTAAAGAGACAATGGAAGTCTAAATGTATTATCAATACTTGCGCTAGATGCGCCGTCTGCCCCTAGAAATGCAGTTAATTATTCAGCCTACAATTGAAAACAACGCACTTTACTTTAATCCCGAAAACATCTTCTTATCTGTAAATGAAATAAATCAATCTTAATAAAACTTAACTTATGCACGCCCCTTTTGTTGTCATATTAAACAAGAGCATTTTTATAAAAACAAAGCCAATAAAAGAGGTTGCAAATGGTAGACGTAGCGATGGTGTGTAACGACTTAATGCGGCTACTGAAATGTCAAAAATTCCAGCGCTGCTACTCGCTTAATCCCTTTTATGGCAAACCAAATAAATATTTGAATTCGCGTACTTGCGGCAGATTGCCATTGAAAACACTTGCTTTATTTTGAAAATGAAAAAAGAGGAAAATATGCACATAATGCATATCTGCGTATGTATATTTTTATATGCAAAAATGCGGCGTTGAAAACGAGTTCAATGCCAAAAAATTTATATTAAATCCAGCAAAGCCAATAAGAAAAAAAAATAACAAAGGGCAGCTTATGGTCTGTTTTGTGAGCATATACATACATACATATGTGATTATTATGAGTATGTGGGTGCTCATATGGTAAAAAAAATCATCAGAATAACATTGAAATGCGTCGCGCCATTGGGCTAGAAAATGCCATAAAGCCAGAACGGCGCATTGCAGGCGCTTTTTCAGCAGTTTTACTTTTTAGCTCTCCTGGCAAAAAAAAAAAACAGAGTAAAGCTGGGAATAATCAGCAGATAGCCAAAAAACGAATTGCCACCTACCTCCTTACCTTGCTACCTTCATTTCATGGGCAGGATGAAAACATATTTTTGTTTTTTCGGCAATATGATACATAATATTATGTATTTGTAGGCTTGACCTAGTAGGCATTTCAGCCTTACAGTAATGCATATAAGAGTGGATAATATTTATTTAATTTAACTTTTGATTTGTTTAAAAAAGCCATATAATCATCTTTTGATTGAGTTCTTCCCGTGGAACCACTTTTCATTCGTTCAAAGGTGCATGATTAGAAAAGAACCAAAATATTAACCCTGCAATGTAATCAACTGTTTTTTTTTTTCACCGAAAACATAGACTCAGGGAAAAACAGCATTTTAAAATCAAAAATAAAATTTTTGTTTTCATAATGCACGTTTTAAACCAAATCATTTTTATACTCTGGAATAAGCGGAAAAATCCAATTAGCTCATACAGCGATGGTAGATGTGATAGCTATTTCGAAGAAAAACCACTTTCTTCTTCGAAATAGCTATCACATCTACCATCGCTGTATGAGCTAATTGGATTTTTCCGCTTATTCCAAAGTATAAAAATTAAAATTAAAAATAATAATTTCGTGCTAGACACTAACATACCCAATAATGTCAAATCATTTTTAATTTAACAATGAAAATTTTTAAATTAAAAATGAAATTTTTGAATTAAGAATGAAATTTTTTAAGTAAAAATGCATTTTGGATTTAAAAAGAAACATACTTAAATTAAAAATGAAAATGAATGTTGATTCAAAAACTCGCTCTTTGTTCAAAATTTTTTGAGAGAAAATATTTTTTTGTGAGAAATCCAACAAAAAGTATAATGAGAAACGATTTTTTTTTAGTTTTGTTTTTGCAATGATTCATATAATTCATGAATTCTTTTTTTGGAAAAGGGAAGTATAAATAGGTTATTACAATTCAATATAATGTTTAATGTTCCACTATGTGATGGCGTTGTATTGAATTTCAGGTTGATTTCGTGGTTCGAATCCGGAGGAGAATATACAAGTAAAATAAAGAAGTAAAAGGAGAATAAGGATAATTAGAAATAAAGATGGCAAACAGTTAGGGCGAAGTAGAAAAGAAGAGGAGAACAAGCGGAGGCTATATTTTTGTAGTTGGGACTCGAATTGAGAGAAGATGAAGAGAATGCCGTTGGATACAATTTCGAAGCCGGAAGAGAAAATGATATAGAGAACACTGCAGCGTTTTTTTTCTTATAGTGCTTAAAATAAAAATAAACATTTTTAAATTTAAAATGTTTTTTCTTGATTTAAAAATTTTATAATGAACATTTTTCAAATAAAAATATTGGTATTTACATCACTTTTAAATACGTTTTTGCCCATTTTAAGCACATTTTCATATGTTTTCATAATTTTTTTTTCCCTGACTGTACGCAAAAGTATGTTAAAAGGAGACAGATAGCTATCGACACTAATTTTGTTCGGTATTACGCTTCATCAACTGATTTAAGAGACAATTAACTCCTCCGATGATTATAGAGAGGACACAAGAAATGTTGCCCCTCTTTAACAAAAGAACATAGATATTTGATATGGCAGCATGAAAATTAAATTTTCGTGTGCAAATGAAACCCGTATATTTTTGGACATAGAATGATTTTGGTGTAAAAAATTTAAATATATGCAACTTAGAAGAGAAAGTGTCTTAGATTTTACTACTGGGTTTTATGCTTATTTACGTACATATAATGGAGCAGGATCCAGCCACATTAAAATAGCTTTTTTATGTGCGGCAAACACATGCGTTTTTCGGGTACTTTTTAAGTCATTCAAACGCAAATAGATTAAATGTGAATATGCATTTTTTTCTTACTTTTCCACTCAAAATAGTAATAACCATAGAATGCTTTGATGATATGGCTTTACCCACGACAAAAAAAAAACTGGGCATGAATTCGCTAATTCGCTTTATTACTCACTCATTTACCCATTAATTTGCATATTTTTATAAGATTTTATTCGCTCATGTAAATATGCATTACTTAGCTCAATGATATGTGAGTAATACTTGCAATATACATGACAAAAAAGAGTTACATATGTGGTGGAATGGTCGGTTTTAATTATGGATATGGATATATACCAATGCAAAAACTTAAACCTTTTGTTAAGCAGCAGCCGTTACAGAAAAGAGGCGAAAGGCAAATGCGCTTTTTTATAGAATAAAGTTAACCCTCTACTGATCTTAAACGTATGCCTGATTTTTCCAAAGTGACACTTTAAGACAATTGGGGTTAATGGTGATGCGTATGCCACGCTCCACCCACAGACTTTCAACGTGCGAGACAGCAAGCCGCGTACGAGCAGCCAATGACTTTAATATGTGAATATCATTTTACTTGGTCAATAATTCTTAGTTACACGGTGTATAATACTCGTATTACCTGCAGCTTGATATGTATTACTTTTGATATTGCATAATTTCAACACCATTATACGCTGGCATTAAAGGGATTTAAGGGAACTTAATATGGCAGCCATTAAATCGATAAAAGTTGAATGGCATGAAAGGCACACATGACACACGTACATACATACATACATACCTGGCATAGATATGGAGAATATACATAACTACATATATGTAGGCGCATATATACGTATGTACATTTATACAGTCGTATGTACATATATGAGCTTAAAATATTTTGCTCTTTTGCAAATATTTGAGCCCATAAGCGCTTACTTTATAGCTCCCCATTGTGTGCATGTTTGCATGTTTGCATGTTTGAGTTCGTCTGTCCGCAAGGTAATAAAAACACAATTTCATATCATTCCTTCCCTAGGCCATAATATATGGTGTACTGTGCTATATAGTATATAAACATTGGTATTACTTATCAACATGCGTTTTTTTGATCTAACATACCCCTCCAGCCACAGAATATGAAAATAAGATGTTGTAGAATAACTTTATTGTTGCAAGTACAAAATTCGAAAATTTATCATTTTCATATATGTAAAAAAAATGTTGTTCAATATGAAAAGGACTTTGTCATGTTTCATTTAAACCAAAGTAGCTTGGATAAAAAAAGCTCGATTTTGATCAAATGAACTTTTCTGAAAACTGCATTAATTTGCGCAGATTCCTGTATATTTTGATTAAAAAGAAATTTAAAGTATCTTGAAAATCCCCGGGTCCAAACTTGAAAATCCGTGACTAAAAAAAATAAAATTCCACTTTAGGCGGTCTTGGTACCTTCCCTATGGCTCACACTAACACCATTCGATTAAGCCGTTAATTTTACATGAGAATATGTATCTTTTGTTTTTTTATTTTAATTTCTGTGTTTTTTTTTCATATATGAATCTAAACCTATCATGGAATTTAAAAAAAAAATCGCTGTTTTTGGAGTAGCCCACTCAGTTTTTTTTTTTTAAATTAAAATCATCTCATCCTACAACATCCTATTTTCTTATTCTGTGGCCGGAGGGAAGATCTGAGAAACTTTGCCAGAAAAAAAACGCATCTAATGTACATACATATCGTCGTACCATACGAAAACTAACATACGTTTTTTTGTGACTGACGAAAAGTAACAAGTTCGACTTTTGGCCGACGAAAAATAACAAAATCGACTTTTGGCCGACGAAAACTATACTCAGCTTATCCATCTTTATCAATCCTCATACTTCGTTTTTTGATTTTATAATTTTAGAAATTTCACATTTGTACCAGATCGTGCTATTTTTTCAACTTTGTGGGGCTGGGGGCATCTCTAAACATGCGAGTAGGCCAATAAAATTTTGCAGGCTTATTACTGGGCTAGAAAGGTGCCGTTCTGGCTTTGGAACAAATTGAATTTCCAAAAAAAAGCTTTCACTCCACCTTGATGTACATATATATTCTTACTGTCACCTAATATTCCTTGTGCTTTGTCTGTCAACATGCCATCCAGCTGGTTCTCGATCGGATTCATATAATTTCTGGTACACCGTTTATAGCGTTTCGCGTGTCGATCATCTGCAGCTTGAAATTATTTTCTTACATATCAACTTTTCTTGGTACACCTATCATTCGATTTCTATTACTCGCATATGTATGTATGTATATTTTAATTGTCAATAGCAACCTTGTTACCATGACGTAGATGCGCTATCTCGTGAGGGCTTAACATTCTCGTTGACCGCAAAATCCTTTATTTTAATATTGCCGAGACCCACATTCATACATTGCTTGACTGCTTTTGCAAGAAGTTTTTTGAAAAAAGTATTTACAAAAAATTTTACTGCCATACCACTTAATCTCCAGACTTATAGCTGGTATATTTTACTACGCACTTTGACGAAACATATTTATAAACATGAAATCTCTAACCCTATTAAATATTGGTCTCACCCACACTGGTGTGAAATAACTTGACCACATATGCAATTGGAATTGTAATTGCAGTTTCCATTTGTTTGTTTTTTTTTTTTGCTAATGAAATGAATTTCCCATATGAAACATAACTTGCAATAGAGAGTCATAAAATGAACTCATGCACTTTGAACACGTTGAAAGCATTTACTCGGCAGTGGTGCCAGATTGAGAGAAATTTCCCTTTTTGAGGGATATTTCACTGTAAAATTTTTAAAGAGGGAAAAAAGGGACATTTTTTTGTCGTCCATATAAAAAAAGGGATTTTTTGGTTGCAGAACTGTTTACATACCTACATACATATGTATAATTTATAGTATAACTTAAAATAAGCACATCTCACACTGAAAAACTCCCATTCAGTGTATGAATACACACGCTTTTGCGTACAAGTAAACATACAGTGAACTACACAGCGTATACGTAACTTGTTTACATAAATACATATGGAAATACATACAGGTGAAACTAATAAAATCGTGTTAATAATCGCCACTTTTAGGTAATTTATTTTTCATTGTGCACATTCGTAGTGTTTTGTTAATAATCGAAAGAATTTTGGAGAATTGGGAGCTACATAAAAGCTATTTTCACCTGGCGCCATTTGAAGATAAGCGTAAAAAAGTAGAACTATTTATGAAGAATTGGAAAGAATTCAAAACAAGGCTTATTTTAGATTTTTGAAGTACGTTCGTAACTTTTTCAATGAATTTAACGCATTGTTCCAAAGCGGAAATGTACTTATACATCGACTAGGGCAAGAAGCTAAGACACTTGTGTTGAAAATTGCAAGACATTTCTTAAAACCCGACTTTTTTTACAATTCCGTATGAATTACAGCTAAAAGTTTTGGAACTTCCAACTCCATATTTACCTGACGTGCATAACGTTTACGTTGGTTATGAATACGAAGATATTTTGTCAAATTTAAATCTGGATTAAAAGAATGTATTCGAAAAAAAGTGTTTGCGCTTTTATGAAGCTTCTATTTTTCAGATAATAACACGTTTTCCATTTGACGGTGTTTTCAAAGAATTGCAGTTTTAAGATCCCGATATTGTTTTTGATTTCTCTAAAAACAATCGCGTATCACTTCTTGCTCTAACTAAAAAGTTATGTCTCAATCCTGATCTCACAGAGTCGTATTTGTATAGTTTTAACCGAAACACCAAAAGGCGATTTAAAAAAAAAAATACCTGTTGATGCAATGTGGTGTAACATAATAAACTTTCAAAACTATAATGAGGAATTTTGGTTTCATAATCTTAAGCAATTGGTTGAAAATATACTCACGTTACCCCATTCAAAAGCTGAATCAGAAAGAATATTTTAAATTGTGACGGATGTTAAATGTAAAAAGCGAAACAAACTATCTAGTGATATGTTAAATAGTATAAGTAAAGTAAGAGTTGCCTTTCAATCCAAAAATATCAATTGCTTCAACTTTAAAATCAACAAAAATCATATCTACTTACACAATGCAAATAATTTGTACAACGGATACTTTTAGCTATTAAAAAAAACTGTATTTGTCTGTTATATATTCTTATATTACTGAAATAAATGCTTTAAATTCGGTGGGAATTGTGTGGGATTTTTTTATTTAAAATGTGGGAAATTAGGGATTTTTTTCCAACATATGTGGGAATTTTAGCGGAGATTATCTGGCATCACTGTTACTCGGCTCATGTGCTCGTAAGTTTGTATGTTTATACCTGTGTGCCTACTTCTCCCTGTTGATCGGCGTGCAACTGTTAATTCCGCGACTTTAATCGCCACAAAGTCATTTTACATTTTTACGCAATATTGCGGTCATAAAAACGCCATTCATTCTGCGGCGGCTACTTTTCTTACCAACCAATCCAACAAGCCAAACATACCAGCGCTCCGCTCCCACTTGCCTGCACTCCCATCCATCCATCCACCTTGTGGCTGGCTGCCCAAACACCACACTTTTGCTATAACGAGCCAAATTTTTCATGCTTTTGCTTTTATATGTATGTACATGTTTATAAATGTTTGTTCATGTTTTTTTGTTTTTTTTTTATATTTCATTTTCACATGATTTTTGTTGTTATTACTTTATGGTGTTGGGATAATGCTGGTATAACTGTCTCTGCGGTAGTTATAACGATATTTAATCGCTGGAATTCACATATCCTTAATGATGCAAAATAATAATAAATAGATAGTACATATGTAGCTACAATAGTAATGTTTTGGCTAAGGGGAGGGAAAGGCAAGAGCATTGTTGTATGCTTCGTGTTATTGCCTTTGTATTATATTATGGCATAGACAGTACAACTCTCCGAGGTGTTGTAAATGCCTTAGACTGTAGTGATTGGATTGGTTTCATAAAAGTTTGTTACTCTAGCATTATAGTTGTAAAGTCAAAAAAAAAAAAGGTCGTGGTCGATGAGCGCTTTAAATTTTTATGGAAAAAAATTCTATTGTAAGAATCAACGAAAGGCATTTGAACACGCGGTGGAAATGTCTTGAAAAAGTTTGGATTGTAAAAGCAAAGTTTTAGAAAGGCTACACTCAAAAAAAAAATTACTCAGATTATGGAAAAATGGGAATGATTCGGCGCTAAAGACATATTTCCATATTTTGATGTACAATTTTCTTTAAAACGTGGTTTTTATTCCTTGATTTGAAGAAAATCGTACATCAAAAAATGGAAACATGTCTTTAGCGCCGAATCATTCCCACTTTTCCATAATCTGAGTAAGTTGTTTTTTCAGTGTACACTGGTCACGCCCAACAAATTTGCGCTGTCCTTTTAAGTTCTTTTTTATCAATAACCAAAAAAAATTTTGTTTTCAATTCAACTTTGAAAAATTTTAACATTAAATGCTTAACAAAAAATACTGTTTTGATAATTATCAAAAAAATTATCAAAACGAATTTCGTTCTGTTGATTATAAAAAAACAAATCGTCGCTGCGCCAACAAATTCAGTTATATGTTTTTTTTTCGATTTTTTTTTTATTACATATTTATTTAGCGCTATCCGCTAGCCACATTTCTGCATTTCCCGTTTTCTGATATCCTTCTTTGGTTAGAAGTTATCAAACACAGCTATATGCTCTCAGTAGTAGAAATGCTCTGTAAAATCAGTTATACATCTATTTTCGTATAATTGTTTTTTGATTTCAGGTTATCTTTGTGTAAAAAAATTATTTAAAAAAAGCGTATGTGACCAATTTTCAAAATAGGAGGGGCACTGGTCAATTAAATAATGCATTTCTAAGCTATCGCTAATTGCATCGGACCCTAGCGAAGAATTGTATACACATCTTTCACGATTTCTAACCCCCACTAGCAAATTTAAACAATTTGTAAAAAGAGCTATGTGCTGTAAAACGGCGCAAATGCTTCATGCGAAGTGGTTGGTCAAAAAAATTAAAAAAAAAACTGCACAAGTCTATTACATATGTGTAGTATCATTAGTTAACAATTCAAACTAGAAAAAATATTCTCTAGGATCACCAGAAAACGGTTTTTTTGCTCTCCTGAAAAGTTGCTGAAAAACATATAGCTCTTTTTGTTGGCGCAGCGATGAAATATTGAAAAAATTTTGTTTCGGTAGCCAACAAAAAAAAATTATCAAAAAAAATAACGTTAATAAAAATTCAAAGTAAAATGAAGCCGTAAGCCCGAAAAAATTTTTTTTTATTATTATTTTGTTTTTGATGATCAACGAAACGAAAATTTTTCAATAATTTTTATTTGATATTCAACAAAAAAAAATTTTTTGTCAATTTTTATTTGATATTCAACAAAACAAATTTTTTTTGTTGATATCGTTGTGCAGCCTTGATCAAAGCTCGGCGTTGGTGTTATTTTCTTCAAGGAATCCTCAATATCAGCGAATGTGATCGGCAAAAATTCCTCGAATTCTTCAAGTGCGTTATCGCAAGCTTTCGTGTTGAGCTTTCTATCGAAAGCAGTAAGCATAAAGATTTCCGGCCTTTAAAAGAAATCTACATTGCTACGTGGCAGGCCTTTTAAGAATTCAGGTAACCCTCGTTACTTCCAATATTTTGGTGCATTTTATTTCTGAAGCTTTAACAGCACCAAGCGAACGGACTGAAGTTTATTCGAAAAGCTAGCGTGGACCGAGCGACCAATTCTTAAAAACCTTTAAAATGCTTCCTTTTATGCGCCCTTTTTACATTAAAGAGTTTAAAAAATTAATCTCAAAACTTGAAAAAAACAAAAAAAAAATAAATAAAATTGCTGCAGCCTAAGCGTTTTTCCAGCCATTTTTCGCTAATGAATTCACTAAATTTTTCATATCATATTTTCACTTACACGTGTATGTATGTATTTTTATAATATAAAATATATTTGTGATTTTTTTTTTATTCAAGCTGAATTGCCCAAACATTTCATTAAAAATTCAAAACCATTCAAGCTCTACAAGCTTTATTTTGTGCTAATAAACAAAAAATTGGGTATTTGAATGGTAACCGCAACAAACGATATTATTTAAATTGGTGGAAAAAAATTAAAATCAAGCACACAATTAATGCATAAAAACCGTTCAATAGCGAACAAAGGAAAAGTGCAGCAATTTTTTTTATCGTTTTCCCAAAAAGTGCTAAAAACTTCGGCGAACATCGGGTGCTTTGTGTGGATGGATATTCATTAAAATTTTGCTAATAATTGCGATTGCCAAATTTGGGCAATTGAGTGTTCAAATGCTTACACACACATGGAAGATATTCATATATGAATATAGTACTTTAGCATAAAAGCAATCCTTCCATGCGTTGCAAATCCACAAACTGCCAACAACAATCAAAATACAAACAAAAAGATTTACTATTTTAAGCAAAACAGATTACGAGCATTTGTAAAAAACAATCAGTGGCGTGAACGCGACAATAAAGGGAGCAGCAAAACACAATTTTCAGTTGTTCAAAAAAAAAAGGGAAGGCGAAGTACTTTATACACACACAGCGGATATTTCAATAAAATATCAAAAGCAGTGAATTATTAATGAATTTGACAGCAACGAAAAGTTTCGCAAATTGCAAATTTGCAACAAAAAGTGGGAAGAGTAGAACGATGTTGATTCGATATGAGTAATAAACGTGGTCAATCTAATAAAAGTTTAATATAATAGAGTTGATCGCCAGCTCTCGAACAGATTATACAAATTACACTGCTCTACAAAAGAAAAGGTGGCTTCACAAATCTACATATGTATGTATGGTGAAGCTAAAGGTTTTGGACCATGGAATAGTCAAGTTACACCCTATCTTACAAGAGGGTCAGCCTTTAAGTTGCCATAGTGGTCTTCGTGTCCAGGAACTCATTATAGTAAAAATTTATTTTATTTAAGGCTGTCTGGCTGTCCTACAGAACAATAACACTTTTTTATTTATAATCCTCATTGTATTTGTTTCTTAAAAGAATTGGTATGGACTTACTAAAGGTATGCCCAAATAAAGCAGCCTAAGTTTTCCCATTTTATGTACCAAACAACTGAATTTGATACAGTAACTTCATGGGTTTCTGCTCTTCCAGATTGACCGGTAAATGAATAGAATTACAAATTCTAAAGAGATTGTAAGCATTGGACTCATTTTATCTCTTCTTTACGTATTCCCCAGCGGCGAAAATGTTGCTTACAGAATCGATTAAGTCATGCACACATTTATGGCTGTAATGCACACCACCTCATATACAGATCTGTTATACATTTTCATATATGTACATACATGGCCGCAAATGTAGAGTGAATGCCTACACGTTAAATACGAAGTAATCAGGGTAGTAAGGTGTTCATCCAATGAGCATATCACTAACTAGCATACATTAAAAGCTGTAGGTAGGCAGTTCGAATCCTACTTCGCCAACGTTGTAAAGTGGATTTAGGCGGACTGAATACTACTCCGTTTACTGGGTAAGTTATTGGTAGGCACCTCGAATCTACTTTCGCTTCCTTTTAAGGTGAACGTAGGCGGATTGAATACAATTCCGCTTACATTGTAAGATGTAGGTAGGCAGAACGAATCTGCCTTCGCTTACCTTGTAAGGTGGATGAATACAATTCCGCTTACATTGTAAGTTGTAGGTAGGCACCTCGAATCTTCTTTAGCTTACCTTGTGTGGTGAAAGTAGGCGGATTGTACACAATTCCGTTTACATTGTAAGCTGTAAGTAGACATTTCTAATTGAAAAACCACCACTGCCCCCACTAATCATATGTACATACATATGTATGCACATATGCAATGACTTTCAGATAATACAGCAAATAAATTTACACAAAGTGCTTATGACTGCTTCAATTTATGCTGGGACTGCTACTGTTATATGTATATGTATTTAAGGAAACGTGCGTAATTGGGGAAAGTCAAGAAAAATCCACATAAAACACCAACAGAAAACACCGAAATCCGCCAATAATGCAATATATCTACATAGGGAGAACGTCGATGAAGAAGTGGTGCATTTTTTTAGCACTAAGATCTGTTTTATACAATTTTAAACAATTTTATTCTATAAGCGCTTGATTCAGAAACGAATTTGTAACAAAAAAATTCTTCAATATGATTGTTATTTTGTTTCTATGGAATTTCCGAATTTATTATACATAGCAACACAATAAGAATGAAATTTCAAGAAAAATGAACAAAATTCATTTTTGTGAACCCTACTTACTTTTTCATACACATTGTATGTTAGCTGGCATTGTTCATAATGCGAAGTATACGTCACTGGGGAGAAGTAGTGTGGTAGGCAATGTTCGCCGCTGGCTCTATGAATTTCTCAACTTTTATTCATTTCATATACTGTTATAGTTCCTAACTGTATTTCGGAAATATTTTGTAGTCCCAGAGCACTTAAGACCTCCTTTTCTATAAGAATAGGAAAGTGTGTTATTGTTATTTTTATGGTTGGTCTATGTCTCTTTTATCGCCGGAAACATGGCAGATGTCAGATTCAAGGTGCATGCAAATAAAAATATTCCCTGATATATGTACGCATATATGTATGTATGTATGCAAATTATGGCATGGAATTGGCTCAAACCAGATGAAGCAAAAATACTCTATGGCTGTAGAAGACGGCGAGTGATACCGGGCCGATAGCCATTTAAATATGTAATGTGTGTATGTACTATAGCTACATACATATGTACATATAAGCGCATGATTATGGATAACAAATTATGTGCGATTGTGCAACACAAACATGCAAACACATACTCAACACTCATATGAGGGACAATTCCATATTTGCCATGAAGTAAGTAGATACGTAATATGCTCAACACCCGCAGGCGTCTGGCTTTTTATACTCAGCTGTACTAGTACACAGAGTATTATAATTTTGATTTCATAACGGTGGATTGTAACATAATGAAATAATCGAGATAGATATGGACTTATATATATCAAAATGATCAGGGTGAAAAGAGAAATCGATTGAGCCATGTCCGTCCGTCCGTCCGTCCGTCCGTCCGTCCGTCCGTACGCACGATAACTCGCGTAAAAATTGAGATATTTTGATGAAATTTGAAATGCAAGTTGGTATCGAGACTGGGACGGTTGGTATTGAAAATGGGCGAAATCGGACCATGACCACGCCCACTTTTCCTATATAGAAAAAATCGGATATTTGGTATCTCAGCCACTACTATAGCTAGAGTGATAAAATTTTACCCACGTATTGAGCTCAGGGCCTTATGAAGAAATTTGATGAAGTTTTGGAAAATGGGCGGTGCCACGCCCACTTATTAAGGGGCAAACATTGAAAGTTTTATATGTCATTACTCAGCAACCGTTGAAGATATATCGATGAAATTTGGTATCCGTAATTTGCTTACTTAGACAAATGTTTTGACGAAAAATTATCAAAATCGGTGGACGGCCACGCCCACTTTTATATATGGGAACTATAAAGGGGCCTAATAAAAACATTTTAAGCGATATCTCTGTCAAATATAAAGATCTATCACTGAAATTTTGTGGTAGGAGTCCAACTACGGACATAAAACAAAAAATACAAAAATTTTTGAAAATGGGCGGTGCCACGCCCACTTATTAAGGGTCAAACATTGAAAGTTTTATATGTCATAACTCAGAAACCGTTAAAGATATATCGATGAAATTTGGTACGCGTAATATATTTACTTAGCCAAATGTGTGGACGAAAAATTATCAAAATCGGTGGACGGCCACGCCCACTTTTATATATGGGAACTATAAAGGGGCCTAATAAAAACATTTTAAGCGATATCTCTGTCAAATATAAAGATCTATCACTAAAATTTTGTGGCAGGAGTCCAAAGACGGACATAAAACAAAAAGTACAAAAATTTTGGAAAATGGGCGGTGCCACGCCCACTTATTAAGGGTCAAACATTGAAAGTTTTATATGTCATAACTCAGAAACCGTTGAAGATATATCGATGAAATTTGATATGCGTAATTTTCTTACTTAGGCAAATGTTTTTGCGAAAAATTATCAAAATCGGTTGACGGCCACGCCCACTTTTATATATGGGAACTATAAAGGGGCCTAATAAAAACATTTTAAGCGATATCTCTGTCAAATATAAAGATCTATCACTGAAATTTTGTGGCAGGAGTCCAACTAGGGACATAAAACAAAAAATATAAAAATTTTGGAAAATGGGCGGTGCCACGCCCACTTATTAAGGGGCAAATATTGAAAGTTTTATAAGCCATAACTCAGAACCGTTAAAGATATATCGATGAAATTTGGTACGCGTGATATATTTGCTTAGCCAAATGTGTGGACGAAAGATTACCAAAATCGGTTGACGACCACGCCCACTTTTATATATGGGTATTATAAAGTGACCTTATAAAAACATTTTAAGCGATATCTCTGTCAAATATAAAGATCTATCACTGAAATTTTGTGACATGAGTTCTACAATAGACCGGAAACAAAAAATAAAAAAAGTTTATAAAATGGGCGTGGCACCGCCTCTTTTTATACAAAGAAATCTACGAGCCTATTACTCGACAAATAACTGAGATATTATGACGAAACTTGGTTTATACACTTTTATAACTTGTGTTAATAGACACGCAAAAATGTATTGAAATCGGTTTATGACCACGCCTACTTTTTAACAAAGATATTTCTGGAACACCCTTTTGGAATTTGTAACGTGAAGCCTTTGTAACTAAAAGTCATAGAGGGATGCAATTTTGCACTAACAATAATATTTATATGCTTATTTGGATGATTGATACAAAGTTTGAAAATGGGCGTGGCTGCGCCCTGTTTATGCAGCACTCGTTTCATATAAAATACACCCTATATCGAACAAACGCAAACAAACAATGAAAGCATACAGCTGAGTATCTAATGTTCGATTCCACTCGAACTTAGGCTTCCTTACTTGTTTTTTTTAACTTGGTTAAGTAAATTGTGTGAAGTTCTAATGGAAGGCTATTTTTTTGCTGTTTAAACCGTTGAACGATAAAATAAAATAATTAATTTTATTGATTTAATGCGACAGTTTTGGCGGGCGATACGATGCAGATTAACACTAAATGAGCCAATCAGTTTGTCTAGGTGTGCGTTTGAATTTATGTAAGTGTAAGGGTGTGTAAATATTCTAGTGAAGGTGGGTTGTAATTGTGGCTCATTAATATCACTATATTGCCGCTAGTACTGTGACTAATTGATCAGAGAGATAGAGAGATAGACGGAGAAAGATATCAAAGTTAAAAATAGATAATATGAAGGGATATTAAGTGGAAATAAATCAATGAATTAGGTTTTTTATGTAAACCAAACCGTTAGAATATAGTGGGGGTTTACTGAATTTTTAATTCACGCTGAAATTATCGGTCATACGCCCTGTATGTCCGAGTGTGCAATAAATTCATGCTGATAGCTTTGAATTTTGCTATGTGCAGTACTAGCAAATACCCGTTGCTTCGCAATGAGGAATAATAGTAAATCAAGTCAAGTCAACTCAACTCAAATCAAGTTAACTCAAGTCAATTCAAGTCAATTCAAGTCAATTCAAATCGAGTCAAGTCAAGTCAAGTCAAATCAAGTCAAGTCAAGTCAAGTCAAGTCAAGTCAAGTGAAGTCAAGTCAAGTGAAGTCAAGTCAAGTCAAGTCAAGTCAATTCAAGTCAATTCAAGTCAAGTCAAGTCAAATCAAGTCAACACTCAGAAAAAAATCATCAACACGATTCATGTAAAATTAACACGATCGATCCTTTACACATAGAACAGCAACAATTTTTTTCAAATTACACGATGTTTGAAACATGATTTTGGCTTTGTAACTGTCATCTGAAAATTTGGTAAATTCAACCACATTTTATTGTTAATACAACATGAAGAAATTTTAAAATATACAAGATGATTCAAATATAAAATTTTATTCCTAAATGTCATTTGGAATTTGGTTTATTTAACATGATGATAGTAGCTTTGTTCAATAACTCAAAATTTTTAATTGCTTTTAGAAATAGTTGCGAATTTTATGTTCAATAACCCAAAAAATTTGCAAAAGAGATCCAAATTGGGAGAGTAAGGCTTCGAGAGAGTTGAAAATAGTTGCAAGAAAAATTTTCACTTGCAACTACTTGCAGCTTTAAAAAAAATAGAAGCGTCAAAAACATATGATCACAAAAATTTCAATTGGCAATATGCAAACATTTTAATCGCAAATTTCTAATTGCATACTAAATAAATTAGCGCAAAAAGGAATCTTGACGATGTTGTGGAATATCCAAAGTAGATTTTCGTCTTCCTAACTCAGTTATTTACATTCATTTTCAATTTCAAAGATTTCAATTACAACCTAACCTAAAAATCAAATTGTAAAAACAGCGCATCAGCTGTTTACTTGCAAATGTTTACGATTTTCTGTTCAATAACTTTGGTTGATAATTTTCTCTTTTTCTCGTTTTTACTCTTAATTTATCACTGACGCTCTTCTTGCAAGTAAAGTTGTTGAACAAAGCTAGTGTCAATATAAAATAAAAAAAATGTTAGAAAAATGACGTCCATTTTAGTGTTAATACAACATGAAAACAAATGTGGAAACAACAAGAACCACAATTAACAATAAAATTTGGTTGATATAACACGAAACAATGTTCAAACATAAACGTCATTTGTAATTTTGGTTAATTCAACACGATCATAGTGTCAATGTAATCTAAAAAAAAGTGTTAAAAAAGAACGTCAAAACTATTTTGAAATATACATAATTTTTTTGATCATTTGAAGTCTGATTTTCGTGCAAAACGCAAATTATTTAAAAAAAAAAAAGGAAAATTTTGTGCCGTGGCAGTGATGCGAGTTTAGCATCATTGCCAGTTCGCGATAGTGGGTTTTCGATTTATATTTTCAGTTTGCAGGTGAGTTAAAAGAGGATTACATTTTTGTTTCTAAAAGTATTTAATGTTCAATGTTTTATTTTTCCTCTTCATAGGTTGCAATATCACGAGGAGGTTTTTTAGCGAATGGGGGTTTGCGTGCAACATGCGGTTGTTGCATTAGCGGCCAAACATTACTCGGTGCAAGTGATAGTACTATCGCCCATGTATAAACTATCGCCGGTACATTTGTGTTCGTATGAGAAGGACGCCTTCAATTTGGTCAGTTGTGCCGGTGATGTACTGCACAGTCAAGTCAAGTCAAGTCAATTCAAGTCAAGTCAAGTCAAGCCAAGTCGAGCCAAGTTAATTTAAGTTAATTTAATTTAAATTAAGTTAAGTTAAGTTAAGTTAAGTTAAGTTAATTTAAGTTAAGTTAAGTTAAGTTAAGTTAAGTTAAGTTAAGTTATTCCGGGCTTATCTGGGTCCACTTGATGACCTTGTCTAGCCATCACTACAGCTCTATGTTGAAGCCGTTCCCAACACTTTTCATTTGATACCAATATCGCTCAAAAACATCCGGGTCCGCATTTTGACAAATATCTGGGGACCCGGTCTAGGAAATATTATGAATAGAACTTCATGTAAAAGCCTTGTTCAGAACCTTTCATTTCATACCAATATTGCTCCGAAACATTCCGGGTTAATCCGGGGTCACATTTTGACCCATATTTGGGGACCCGGCCCAGGCATCACAAATAACATAATTCTACGTCGAAGTCCTCATCAAGACCTTTCATTTGGTAGCAATATCGTTCAGAAATATTCGAGGGTCATCCGGTCCACCTATTGGCCCTTATCTGGAGACCCGGCCTAGGCATCACTATTAAAATAGCTCCATATTGAAGTCCAGATCAAGACCTTTCATTCGATACCAATATCGCTCAGACACATCGCGACGTCATCCATATCCACCTTTTGACCCATATCAGGGACCCGGCATGGAAATCATAATGAAAATTGGTCTGTGTTAAAGCCCTGCTCAATACCTTTAATTCCATACCAATATCGTTCAAAAACATTCCGGAGTCATCTGGGTCCACATTCTTACCCAGACTGGGGAGGATGTCTAGGCATCACAATGAAAATATCTCTATGTTGAAGTCCTGCTCAACACCTTTCATTTGATACCAATATCGCAATGTAGGCACAGGCGTTCTTGAGTTATAGCATAGTATGCATGTGTAAACAGGATTTTGATTGCCACCGAGACAAACAACAAACCGTGCAAAAACAAACATATCGCTAGCTTAGAGTGCAAACTGTGTAAGTCCATTTTTATGAAAAAGTGTTTTTAAGTGTAGAAAGTTAGAAAAATCAAATACGCACCACGCTATACTAGTCTGTGATACTTGTCATATTTCTACTCGTTGTTATTCAGTAATACGCAAATTGTGTAAGTCCAAAAAGCGAAGAAAATTGTGTAAGTCCAAAATTTTTATATGAACAGAAAATTTTTTTTCATTTTGAAATTTTTTAATTTTTTGTTTTTTGTCTCTCCTACAGTTTAAAAAAAGGACTTACACAATTTGCACTCTAAGCTAGCGATATGAGTCGCCTACGCTGCGCTGCCTTCCACGACTGCAACGCCTCCACTGAACACGGCAAATGACCAAACGAATCTGTCTATGCTTGCGCTTTTTCGAGTTTTTCGAAATTTAAAACCGGGAATAAGGTATAAAAGTCTTAGAAATGCGCAAAAAAAAGTACATGGTTGTTGAGAATTTACCATTTGTGACATTTTAAAAAAAGGATTATTAAAATCGGTCCAGTACTTTTTGAGTTATCGCGTTACATACATTTTCCATACAATCAATTTTATATAATTAGTATAGATATAGAAATATAGATAAAGTGCTGTTAGTGCATGATTAAAGAGGAAATCGCATGTCTACTAACTATGGCTAGTAAATGAGGATGCAGAAGAATGACGATGACTCCTTATACATAAATGTGTGTGCGTGAGGCAAGGCAAAATAAATAATAATAATAATAATTATGTGCATAGGTATATAATTACATACATATGTATGTAGATATGTATATCAATAAATATGTATGTATATATATTTTTTTTTCTGCCCTTACAAAATAATCCATTTAATTTATTTTTGAGCATCGAAAAAACTCATTTTTTTTCTAGTTTAAACGCCTCTGTCGCTGGCGAAAAAGAATAATGACTTTTGTAATGAAGTACTTATGTATTTAACAAGAAGACATACTGAGTTTGGCAAAAAAAATCTTTGTGCAGAAACACTAATGCAGCGAATGACAAATGAGTTGCATGCCAACGAGATGAATCCATAGATACGAAGATAGACAGATAACAAGCGCGTAAAGAAAAAGCGCCAATGCAAAGATTTGACTTAATAGTAATCGTTTTTCCTTCTCTTCACATTCCTTCATTAATCAAAACTTAAAAGAAGTAGCAATTGGGCGTAATTAAGCAGTTGACAAGTAACTGAAACTTACGTAATTGCATAAGAAAAGGATTTGTACAAAAGTGAAGTTCTTATGCTAGCCATACACGGTGCGACCGTTGACCCAACTCGGTTGCATGCGAGTTGGGTTGTTTGTCTACACACAGTACGATTTCGCGAACAACCTTGTTGTACAACCTCATTTCGTAAAAAAATATTTTTAGTGAGGATGGAAACGGAAATTTTTGCGCTTGCAATAATTGACACGATCTTCGATCAAGAAGAGGAAGAACGAAAAACAAATAAGAAAAGGAAAAAATGGGCAAAACAGTGGCTCATAAAGAAGTCCAAATTCTCTAATAAAAAACTATTAAGAGAATTAAGGGCAAATGAGCCCAATGATTTCAAGAATTATATGCGCATGAACGATATTGTGTTTGATGAGCTTCTGTCAAAAGTTTCACACCTCATACAAAAGAAAGACACAATTATGAGAAGGGCAATACCTGCAAAGGATCGCTTAGCAATCACACTTCGGTTTTTGGCAACGGGATGCTCCTTTGAAGAGCTTAAATACTCAACGGCAGTATCTCCACAAGCTATAGGGAGGATAGTAATCGAAACGTGCGAAGCCATTTCAAAAGTATTGAAACCTTTTATAAAGGTAAGTACTGGAAATTAATCCAAATTATTTTGTCTAAAGAAGAATTACTCACTTCTAGCTTCCTCAAACTTCCTCTGAATGGATTGATATCGCTGAAAAATTCTACGAAAAATCAATGATGCCTAATTGCGTAGGCGCACTTGATGGCAAACATGTCCATATTATAAAGCCCTGCCATTCGGGTTCATTTTATTTTAACTACAAGAAGACGTTCAGCATTGTTTTAATGGCTATTGTAGATAGCAACAGTAATTTTTTGATGGTGGATATAGGTGCGAATGGTAGGGTCTCAGATGGCGGTGTGTTTTCGAATACAACATTCTTTAAAAAACTAGAAAAAGATGAAATCAATTTGCCCAATCCGCGCCCTGTACTACCGAGCACAGAGCCTTTACCCTTCGTGTTTGTTTCAGATGCAGCTTTCGCTTTACGCAAAAACATCTTAAAACCTTTTGGCCATACAAATTTGAATACTGATGAAATACTTTATAATAGAACTCTCAGCTCTGCCCGTGTGAAAGTTGAGAACGCTTTCGGAATTTTGGCCGCTCGCTTTCGCATACTACGAACGACCATAAATTTATGTCCAGAGAAAGCCACCAAAGTTGTTCTAGCATGCTGCTACTTGCACAACTACTTGCGTCGTCACCATATTCCTACGAACGAATGGTCAGAAAACGAGGAATTACCTGGACTGGATCCAACTAATAGCAGGAACGCATCTAATGAAGCAAAAGAAATCAGACAAAAGTTTTGTGAAGCAATAAAACAGTTAAAAGCTCTTTAATTAAGTTCATTTTATTTGTTTTTATTAAAACTTCGTTAAAATTATCATCTTAAAACTAAAACTAGTTAACAGTGAACTTTGCCTCTAAAAATCAGACATGGGAGTAGTGCACTATATGTTCACCATCGCATTGGATCTATTTTACTCGCAACGTTTTTTTTTAGTGGACCATAACAACACGTATCAACACCGATAAACATATTAAATATCGCCTGTCTCCTGCCAGAAACACTAATTTAATTTTTTTTTAAGTGCAATGACTACTCTGTATCGGGTATATATTGATTTAATAATAAGCATATATCGTTGGCTTCGTGAGCAAATGTGCTAAGTCCAATTTTTTTCAAAATTGAGATTTTAATGCAGTAAGATAGTACAACTAAAAATACATCGTCTGCCAAAAAAAAGTTACCATAATGTCTGTTTTTCATGGTGTAATGCAGTGTTAAGCAAATGTGCTAAGTCCATAAAAAATTTTTTTTTTCAAAAATCTACGTGCTAAGTCCAGGTGAAAATTAGAAATTATTAATTTTTTTTAATTTATTTTGTAGAATGATAAAGAATTATTACTACATTGCTTTAATAAGCATGGCTTGGGACTGTAAACGTTAATAATTTGTGGGAGTGGCTAGCTTTCCCACCAATTTGATATGCAAACTAGTTTGCGGTACTTTTTACATTTTTACATTTTATTGTATTTTCTATAGCGAGGGTACAGCATAATGTGGGCGTGACCACACCCATTATCAACAGTGTTATCTTTCATCAGACCAAGCCTAAAATATTCTCGTTAGTGCAAAATTTCATCCCTTTATAAGATGCCACGTTACACGTCACAAGTTTCCAAAGGGAGTTTTACAATTTTTTTTTAAGTAGGCATGGTTACAAACCGATTTTGGTAAAATTTTACTACAAGTAATAAAATTACATATGTACCTACACCAAGTTCCGCCGTAATATCTCAATTATTTGTCGAGTTATGGGCTCCGAAATCTCTTAGATTCACGATGCCACGCCCATTTTCAAAAACATGTATGGTTTCTGTTTTTGTCCATAGTTGGACTCATGCCGCAAACTTTCAATGAATTATCTTCATATTTGACAAAGAAGTCGCTTAAAATGTTTTTATTAGGCCGCTTTATAGTTCCCATATATAAAAGTGGGCGTGGTCGTCCACCGATTTGGAAAATTTTTCGTCCAATCGTGTGCCTTAGCAAGTAAATCACGCTTTCCAAATTTCAGCTATATATCTACTACCGTTTCTGAATTAGAATTTATCCTGTCATAAGTGGGTGTGGCACCGCCCATTTTCGAGAATTTTAATTTATTTCTTTATAAAGCGTAAGCTCATTGCATGGATGGAATTTCATCCATTATCACTTTTTGCGTGTTTTTCGATATATACTATATAGGGAAAGTGGGCGTGGTCATAATCCAATTTCGCCCATTTTCAATACCAACCTTTCCAGTCTAGTTAGGAGCCCCTGTACCAAATTTCATCAAAATATTTAAATTTTACTACGTACAGTTGAGTATAATAATTTGTGAGAAAATGTGCTAAGTCCACCTAAAAAAAACAAAATCATAGAAAGCAAATGTGCTAAGTCCTAAAGAAGCTCATAACTTTGTACAAGCTTTATATTAAAATGTGCCGATAACTGGTATTTTAGCACCACCATCTGAGGAAGAAAACTGCATTTTCAGATTTTTAAAATAGTAACAACAAAAAAAGTTAGGAGGTTTTTTGTCTCTCCTGAAAAGTTACCAGAAATGGACTTAGCACATTTGCTCACGAAGCCAACGATATGCAAAGTACAATAACAATAATTTAATTATATATTTCTGGCAGTAAACCGACGATATATAATTGGATGTTCCATTCATTAAAAAATTAATGCGGCTGGAAAATTAGTGCACTACCTCCATCTCTGCTAAGAATTCAACTTTTGTATGTTTTAAATAAATAGAAAAAATAAATTATTGCCTTAAACATATTCACATTGCAATTTTTCTTTTAAACTAAACGTTTTTAAATAAATAAATTCACATTGCATTTTTATCTTTAAACTTTTTTTACGGAATGCATTTATTGATATTGAGTATCGCTTAGTAACTCACTGAAATCACTATAAGAATGTGCAACTGACATTACTTGTTCCGGTTCGATATTAACAAATGGTTGTCTGCCGCTTGGATATATTGGCGCTTGTACAAATTGCGCTGAATCGTCACTTAAATATATTTGTTGCGTGTTGACAGAAACTGGTGTGCTTGATCTTGACGGCATTCTGACCGATAATCCATTTTGCACTGAGTTAAAAGTCAACTGACTTAATCGTCCCAATATTAAAATCTCATCAATAGCTTTTTTAGCAAATAACTGCTGATCCGAACTCATTTGCCGATACATACAAGCCCATCCATTTGCATAAACATCAGCTTCGTCTTCAACTTTGGCTGCTTTTGATGAAGCCTCCAAATGCTCAGTAGCTCTCTTGAGAAAATTAATCCTTTCCTTATCTACAGTTGATCTTTTGGATGTCTGTGATCTTCCCTAGATTTAAAGAGAGAAAAAAGATACATATGTACGTATTAGTTATCATGTGTAGCTGCTAGATTTTACAAAGAATTCCCACCTTATTTTCTTCATTCTCATCTGAACTCATCGTCGAACAACCAGGCTGTGGCATTTCCAAGTCCCGCAAAAAATCGAAAGCATCGTAGTACCACAAATTCGATACATATATGTCGTCTACTCCCGCTCCGGATTTTTCACTCTTTACCACTTTTTTGAGCTCACGGCGGTAGCACGTACGCATATTTGCAATTTTGGCTTTTAGTTCCGCAAGCGAAGCGTCACTCTTAATTTTTTTGTATTCCGCCAATAATTTATAATAGGACCTATTACGAATCGCTTTGTTTTTATAAGTCTCTAATTTACAGTTCCAGAGCTCCGGCATGCACTTGTATACTTCAATAAAGTCCCGCATTTCGGGCGAGCCTTCCATTTTTTTTATTTACTATTTCAATATCTGTTTGTTGTGCTCAATTAGTTAATTTTTTTTTGTTCTCTTTGATGTGTTGCCTTCACTTGCCTTTTCACAAAATGGCATGTTGTACAACATGCCCCTAAACGTTGCAACCCGGTTGTACAACTTGCCAAAAAATCAAAATTTTTTGATTTTTCGTACAACCGAGACACAACTTCATACAACAGCCCCAAAAACGTTGCGATTTCCAGCGCAACTTGCTCAGGTTGTATAAAAAATTGCAAGGTGTATGGCTAGCATTAAGATTAAATAAATGTTTTTTTGGTACTCTCTCTCTCTCTCTCTCTCTCTGATGTGCTGTGATTATATCATGACAAAGTGCGAGTATGTCATGTTCAATTATTTGAAAATAAAAGCCATGAAAAAGGCAGAGATAAGGAACAAATTTGTGTATTGCACTCGCCGAAGAGTTGGTCCTACCATTGCTTCGGTTCAAAAAAACCATCAGTTGAAAGTAATAAGTGAGAGAAAGGTTATTAAAATATTAATACGAATTCACTAACGATCGCGTTAGTTAAATGGAAATCTCTGTGAAAGACGTCTTATATTATTGGAAACAGTACTACACTCAGGCGTCTTTCTGTAGCCTTTAAGTGCCTTTCAGCTTAAAGTTTACTGATCCCTAAATCGAATTACCAATGAAGTCATGTGATGATGACAAATAAATGTATGCATGTACACAAACAAAAACAATAATAAAAATTACACCAGAAAAAAATTAACATAGCGATCATTCCTCAATACATGAGAAACATGTCTTGGAACACATGTGCAACATCAACTTATTAATGTTGTCGACGTGCAATATTCAATTAAGTAGTCCAGTAAAAATTACATAAATAAATAAACAAAGAGAACAGGAAAATGTGCTTATAAGAAATCTTGATTGAAATATTTCGACATTCAATTGAAAGCGAAAACATCGAGAAACTGAAATGAGAAAAGAGGAAAATTTCAATGTGATTGGCTTAAATGTTTTGACTGCCAATTCATGGGCCTGCAGCTTTTAAGTGAATCATCGTCTTAAACTTCCATATGAAGATCCGAATATTTTTGCTTGACAGTCAGTGAGAACAACATCGGAGGGTTAAGATGCAATCCGTGTATTTACATAAGATGGCTTTTATACTCCTACTTTTTGTTTTCATAATTCACATTTTAAACCAAACCATTTTTATTTTAACAATGAAAATGTTTAAATTAAAAATGAAATTTTTGAATTAAGAATGAAATTTTTGGAATAAAAATGCATTTTGGATTTAAAAGGAAACATACTTGAACTAAAAATGAAAATGAATGTTGATTCAAAACTCGCTCTTTGTTCAAAATTTTTTTTGTGAGAAAATATTTTTTTGTGAGAAATCCAACAAAAACAATAATGAGAATCGACTTTTTTTATAGTCAGCTGTACTAGTACACAGAGTATTATAGTTTTGATTTCATAACGGTGGATTGTAACAGAATGAAATAATCGAGATAGATATAGACTTATATATATCAAAATGATCAGGGTGAAAAGAGAAATCGATTGAACCATGTCCGTCTGTCCGTCCGTCCGTCTGTCCGTCCGTCCGTCTGTAAACACTCTAACTCGCGCAAAAATTGAGATATTTTAATGAAATTTGGAGTGCAAGTTGGTATCGAGACTGGGACGGTTGGTATTGAAAATGGGCGAAATCGGACCATGACCACGCCCACTTTCCCTATATAGAAAAATCGGATATTTGGTATCTCGGCCACTAATATAGCTGGAGCGATGAAATTTGACCCACGTATTGAGCTCAGGCCCTTATGAAGAAATTTGATGAAATTTTGGAAAATGGGCGGTGCCACGCCCACTTATTAAGGGTCAAACATTGAAAGTTTTATATGTCATAACTCAGAAACCGTTGAAGATATATCGATAAAATTTGGTACGCGTGATTTATTTACTTAGCCAAATGTGTGGACGAAAAATTGTCAAAATCGGTTGACGGCCACGCCCACTTTTATATATGGGAACTATAAAGGGGCCTAATAAAAACATTTTAAGCGATATCTCTGTCAAATAGATATAAAGATCTATCACTAAAATTTTGTGGCAGGAGTCTAACTACGAACATAAGACAAAAACCGTAAAAATTTTGGAAAATGGGCGGTGCCACGCCCACTTATTAAGGGGCAAATATTGAAAGTTTTATAAGACATAACTCAGAAACCGTTCAAGATATATCGATAAAATTTGGTACGCGTGATTTATTTACTTAGCCAAATGTGTGGACGAAAAATTACCATAATCGGTTGACGGCCATGCCCACTTTTATATATGGGAACTATAAAGTGGCCTAATAAAAACATTTTAAGCGATATCTTTGTCAAATATAGAGATAATTCATTGAAATTTTGTGGCATAAGTTTCACAATAGACCGGAAACAAAAAATATAAAAAAATTTGGAAAATGGGCGTGGAACCGCCTCTTTTTAGACAAAGGAATATACGAGATTTCTTAGCCTATAACTCGACAAATAATTGATATATTATGACGAAACTTCGTGTATACACTTTTATAACTTGTGTTAATAGACACGCAGAAATTTATTGAAATCGGTTTATGACCACGCCTACTTTTTAACAAAGATATTTTTGGAACACCCTTTGGGAATTTGTAACGTGACATCTTTGTAATTAGAAGTCATAAAGGAATGAAATTTTGCACAAAGAATAATATTCATATGCTTAGTTGGATCAATGATAAAAATTTTGAAAATGGGCGTCGCTACGCCCACTTTATGCGGCACTCGCTTTATATAAAAAACGCCGTGTTTCCGACAAACGCAAACAAACAATGAAAGCATACAGCTGAGTATCTAATGTTCGATTCCACTCGAACTTAGGCTTCCTTACTTGTTAATTTTGTTTTTACAATTGTCGTTTTCGATTCGCCATCACACAAGCGAGGTCGGATCGAACAAAAATGTTTGAATCCATAATGAGTAGTAGCCATACTCGCTAACTTGTCGATAAAAATTTCCCTCTGCTCGCTATCATTCACATATAAATTTGACAGAGGGAAATTTATAGCCAGCAGAGAAATTGTGAATCGAAAGCGGCTAATGATTCATATAATTCATGGATTCTTTTTTAGGAAAAGGGAAGTACAAATAGGTTACTACAGTTCAATATAATGTTTAATGTTCCACTATGTATGTGATGGCGTTGGATTGAATTTCAGGTTGATGTCATGGTTCGAATCCAGGGGAGAATATACAAGTAAAATCAAGAAGTAAAAGGAGAATAAGAAATAAAGATGGCAAACAGTTAAGGCGAAGTAGAAAAGAAGAGGAGAACAAGTGGAGGCTATATTTTTGGAGTTGGGACTCGCATTGAGAGAAGATGAAGAGAATGCCGTTGGATAAAATTTCGAATCCGGAAGAGAAAATGATCTAGAGAACACTGCAGCGTTTTTTTTTCTCATCGTGCTTAAAATAAAAATAAATATTTTTAAATTTAAAATGTTTTTTCTAGATTTCAAAATTTTACAATGAACATTTTTAAAATAAAAATGTTGGTATTTACATCACTTTTAAATACGTTTTTGCCCATTTTGAGCACGTTTTCATATGTTTTTATAATTTTTTCCCTGAGTGTATATATATGCCTTTTTAGTTTCTATATTTGTGGTCGATATTGCCCGTACATGCCAACTCATACAGCAAATACCTATAGCTCTTAAAAAGTTATGAAATTTTAATTGCGCTTTTTAATTGGTGTTCGGTGTTCATATTTTTCTGCGGAATATAAAAAATGCGTGAATGCTTGAGGATATGTGGCATTCTGCTTGAGTTGTTACATACATATGTATGAAGTATGTACATGCATAGTTGCATTTAAACAAGCGAAAGCGCACATGCCGCGTCCTACGAAAAAAAAAAAATGTACGAGAGTTCAGAATTGCTCGTGGGTTAAAAATTTGTAACCAAGCCATATCTTTGACAGCTGGCAATGAAGTGCGAATGCCAAGAATTGGATAAGCCTTGGCGAATGCCAAGAGTTCGCAAATTATTATTACTCACTTTACGAGCACATGTTTACTAGGGCTGATTGATAAGCGGGGTATCTGTGACAGCTAAGGAATTATTAAAAATGTGAAATGGTATGTAAAGCGGTCTATTGGAGATCATTCAAATGGGCACTTATGGTATGCTTTTGAGACCATTTTTATCATTCACTAATTTCTTTGCATATAAATTATTTTGTGACGTCAAAAGACTTTTCTATAGCAGCCCTCGTATGTGCTGCACGATGCGTTTGCTTTGTGTTTTTTTTTTTTTTTTCAAAAGTAAATGTCATAATTTTCGTGGTCTTTGCGCGTCACTTCATTGCGTTTGACTGTGCGCAAACTTTTTGAGGCATTAAATCAGTGATAGGCGTTTCATTGTTCAATTGAACGCGCTCACTTCACACAGACACGTTATGCTCTTTCTTTTGTAAACGATTTAGTCGTCGCTCAGCAAGTGGCGTAGCAACATCGTGGGTGAATGTCGCTTGTTTGCGCATATTTATATATGTAAAAGCATAATTACTTATACATATGTACGCATGCTTGTCGTTTTTATAAACGACCGCATTCATTAAGGGCCAGCAAGCGACTAAACGAAAACGAACCAATTGATTTGCGCTATTACGGCGCTCTCACTAATACAGTTGCATTTCAATTTTGCCTATCACTGCATTAAATCATACCCTGCAAAAAAGTGTGCGACGAGTCTCTAAAAAGATTTGTCCGGGAGCGCTCTCTTTCGGGTACAATTAGTCTACAATTGTTCCCAATTGTACCCGAACGGGTACATATGTATACTAATTGTAGACGAATTGTACCCGAAAGGGTATCAAACGGGTACAATTAATCGCACAAATGGATGTGTCGCATTTGCTACCCGTTCGGGTACAAAACGGGTACAATTGTGCGCTTTTGCTACCCGTTCGGGTACAAACTGGGTACAATTAGTCTCTTCATAGGACATGCTCAAACAAAAGAGAACACTTCAACCCATATAAAGAGATACAAATGGGTAGTAATCGCATGCTCCCTTGCGAGTTGTCCCGGATGTATCCCGGAGTGATCGCATTTTTTGCAGGGTAGGTGTCCAAATGCGACTCATATGAGCAATGAGAGTAAGCACTTGTGTACGTATACACACCGATTGTCACTACTACAGACAAATAAAGAGCGTAAAACGAGCGCTTACGATGGGACTAGGCGATCGTCGATTAGCAAAAATAATTAAGTTGCCTTCGACTGGCGTGGAAGCAAGTGGTCGCTAGCTGATCTTCGCTTGAAATTCTTTTGTTCTAATTACAGATTTTTTTTTTTTTTTTTTTTTATCATCCAATATATTTTGTCAACTGTATAAATAAAATACATCTAACAATTTTGTGGTTCGTTAAAAGTAATTAATAATTAATTATGACTTAATAACTTGGTGGGCATGTATGGATTGCTCTCAGTAGTGCATCCATTTATTGTAGTCCATCAATAAAGATCTGTAAAAGACTTTCTTTTGAGGCGTACGAAACTAGTTGGTCTTGCCGTCAGGGCTAGAGCGAGGGGGTTGGGGTGAGATAGTAGTCTCGTTTTGTATGATGTAGCATACTTTCTGATTTCTTGAGCGACAGTAGGTATCTTTAGGTCATGATGCAGACGGTCGTTTGTGACGTAGTAGGGTGCATTTACAATCATTCTAAGAGTTTTCGATTGGAATCTTTGGAGAATCTCTATATTTGAGTTTGCTGCGGTTCCCCATAACTGTATGCCATAGGTCCAGATGGGTTTTAAGATAGCTGAGTAAAGCAGGAGTTTGTTGTCGATTGATAGTTGGGAGTTTCGATTCATGAGCCAATAAAGATTTCTCAGTTTTATACCAAGAGCTTTTCGTTTGGTGAATATGTGGGTTCTCCATGTTAGCTTTCTGTCAAGGTGCATACCAAGGTACTTTGTTACGTCACTTTGTGGTATATCAATGCCATTGAGTTTTACGGGTGGGCAAGTGTTACGTCTAGTGGTAAACGTCACTTGGACAGATTTTGATTCATTTGACTTTATCCGCCAGTCTTTCAGCCAATGGGTAATTTTATTTAAACTTCTTTGAAGCTTGAGTGAGGCCACATTAGGGTTGGGATCTGCAGCCAGTACGGCAGTATCATCGGCAAAAGTGCCAATAGTAACTCCTTCTGCTATTGGGAGGTCATACGTGTAAAGTAGGTAGAGTATTGGGCCCATTACACTACCTTGCGGGACGCCTGCTAAGCTCTCGTAAAGCTCAGACTGCTCTGCTCCTTCTTTGACGAAAAAGTAACGATTTTTTAGGTAAGATTGTATAAATAGGAAGTAATTTGTAGGGAGAGTATTTTTTATTTTATATAGGAGACCGTTGTGCCATACGCGATCAAAAGCTTGGGATATGTCTAGAAAAGCAGCTGTACAATATTTTTTTTGCTCAAAGGCAGAGTAGATTTTCTCGGTAAGTCTATGTACTTGTTCAATTGTTCCGTGCCCTCTTCTGAAGCCAAACTGGTGATTAGGTATAATGTTACGTTCTTCTATTTTGGGTAAGAGTCTTTTAAGGAAAAGAACTTCCAGGACTTTTGAGACAATGGGCAGCAAACTAATAGGTCTGTAAGACGTTGCCGTATCAGGGGGCTTTCCTGGTTTCAGAATCATTTTCATCTGAGCGACTTTCCATTGTGGGGGTATGAATGCAGTTATTAGTACTGCATTAAACAGTTGGGTGAGAAATTTTATGCCTTCGTAAGGTAAGTGCTTTAGTACATTGCCATTAATAATATCGTATCCAGGAGCTTTCTTTGTGTTGAGTTTCGCTATTACGGTTTTTACCTCCGATATTGCGAATCTTTTTATGGGGAGGTCCATTTGATAGGGATGACTCAGAGTATTTTTCACTTCCGTTGTTGTGCTTAGTGAGGGTTCAATATCATGTGGGGTGAATACTGATTTTAGGTGGCGTGCAAAGGTATTTGCTTTCTCTGCGTCACTTTTCGCCCATTCGTTATTTTCCATTCGTATAGGAGAATTAGAGAGAATCGGTCTTTTTAGCTTACTTGCAGCTTTCCAGAGGGAGTAATCAGTTGCAGCTTTTGCATCAATATTACTGAGGTATTGTTGAACCTGTTTGTTGTGTTCAATTTTGAGGATATTTTTGAGTTCTTTGGTGAGTGCATTCAATCGTTTCTTGTCGTCGGGGTGACGGGTTTGTTGCCACTTTTTCCTCGCGAGTCGCTTTTCTTTGAGCTTAGCTTTTATGTTGTGGGTAACATTTATCCTTTTTTGTCTGGTGAGGGTGGGAGTTGATTTCCACGCAGCTTGTTGGATGCAGTTGTTAAAATGTTCGACTGCTGCCTCTATATCTTCAGCAGATTTCAACGCTAATTTCAAGTCAAGATTAGACGTGATGATGTGTTGGAAGTACTCCCAGTCAATTACAGATGCCAAACAACAAACAAAAGTACGAAGATTTTGCATATAACGTATGTACACAAATGTATATATGTGTGTTGTTTCATAATTTCGCAAAGCGTGCGCACGTGACCCTGCTCGCTCAGCATCTGCAAGCAGACTGATTATTTTTAGTAATTTTTCACTTTGGCATACGGTAGGCGCACCAACACACACTCATTTTTCGGTCGTTGCTTGATTGTGGTAGTGAATCGCATTTGGACAGCCCTGCATTAAATAAATTTGTATATCTTCTTTGTTTGTGTTTTTTGTTTTTAATGCGCGTTCACACGTTCGCACGAATTTTTCCAAATAGTGCAAATTCACTTGTTAAGTTTGACGTTTATATTTTCCTTTTGTATTTCCGTTAAGAACTTCTGAGTATATTTATGCACATACAGAGATATGTACATATGTTTGAATCAGCGTTTGCATTTTAGATAAAGAGATTTGAAAGTCGCTTGGCATTTATGAGTTTCCAGAGACCGCGAGTAACAATTAAAATTTAAATTAACATTGCAGCACAATTTATGAGAGTTTTCATGTTCATTGTCGCCCCTGCTGACTTTTTCTCCGTTTTTCTCCACACTTTTCTTCTGTTTAATAAAATGAAAATCCGTTTGTTACCTTTTACATACATAATCTTCCTTAGCACCAATGATTTATATGACTTGGAGCTTACGCACATCGTTTACCCTTTCCAAAATTGTGTTAAAACTGAATAGCCCACATTTTATAGCCATTTTTAGTGAGTCGTAAGTTCGCATTGCCAGCGTGCAGACAGCGCAGGATTTATACTCTTAAACGCTTGGCTAATGAACTTGATCGTATGCATGTGGGTAGCCGTCAGACAGATGTTCTGCGCGTGAATCGGTTTTTTTTTATTGTTCCACGTGTCTTTTTGGCTTTACCATTCATGTGTGAATTATCTTAATAGAGGAATTCATATTTAACAAAACTTAATTTTGCTATAAAGTTTGTTAACTGATTGAAGTGTGAAATAAAACAATGAGACTGGACAAAAATGCAACAGTTACCATTCATTTATCAATCAGAATATATTATTTTTGAAAAACCGCACATAGGTAGATTTTCAAGTTTTATGTGGCCAAAATTCAATTTTGTGAAGTTGTTACAATTACAGAAAAAAACCTATCCACGTATTGGAAATATATCGCTTTTTTCCCTACCCCATACTCTGCACTTGCTCGCAGATGGTCGAAACTTAGCATAAATTTTGGTATAAATTTTAAACTTTTTTGGTCGATATATAGGACACGACCGAAAAATTATTAAAATTTAAACTTTGAAAAGTTTAAAAGATTTTTAAACTTTTAAAGTTTGGATTTTATTCCAAAATAAAATTTATTTTAAGACTTTCAAAAGTTTAAAATTTAAACTTTTTTTGGTTCAAATTAAAAAAAAAATATCTGCTCCCAAATCCTCTTCATGCTTTTCTCTATTGTATCTTCTTTCCTATCCTTTTTTTCTCCTTTTCTTCCATATTGTTCTCCCCCCAACATCCCCTTAATCCTTTTCCATATTGTGCCCTTTTCCTATCCTCTTCTTCTCCTTTTCTTCCTTCTTCATTTTATCTGATTTCATAATTTGTTTGTGTTTGTTTGTTTCTCGATTCAAACAACGCCATTCATTCCAATTGTCTAATAACTATAAATGAGCTTTTTATATTGTTCATTTCTCGAAAAAGCAAGTTGGAATTTCAAATCAAAAATTAAAATTTTTTGTTGAAACCAAATTTTATGACCAATGAAAGTTTAAAACTTAAACCTTAAAAGTTTAAATGAGAAAAAGTGTAAGATTTAAACAAAAAAAGTATGAAATTTATTCCAAAAAATACTTTGAAATATTTGAACTTTTGTAAGTTTAAATTTTAAACCAAAAAGGAATAAGAGACTTTTAAACTTACAAAAGTTCAAAATTTAATCCAAAAAAATTTTAAATTTCTTTCAAACCAAATCAAAGTTTACAAAATATTCCAATATTTATAACAGTGTAAAGTTAATATTTTAATTTTTTTTACATATTTTTAAGTGCTAGTTTCAACGTTAATATTTAAATATTATTTAAAGCATTTCATTTAAGTAATCGTGATGGATCCTAAAGCTTCAAGTAATTATTAATATTATTAATAATATCCTTGATTTCCAATAATTCTAAGTTTATAGTTTTAAGCTTTTAAAGTTGCGATATTTAAAAAAAAATTATCACTCTTTTTCGTCTTCAAAATTGATTTCGTTATGTTGCTCTGTCAGACTCAGTCAAATTAACCCTCGGACATGTTATCTAGTACAATTAGTATTTTTCCGGCAAAAAATTACGTCGTACAAAGCCGCACTACACTACTATATCCAGGGTTCTTCAATTGTACCTACAATAATTTCGTTTTTTTGTGTTTTATATTTGATTTTAATTTTTATATTTCTAATGCATATCTTGGTTAATGTAGGTGATGCTCGGAAGTAACGGAGATATTTATCATCGATTATTGTTAACTGTTTAGGCAGTATTTGTAGTATTTCCAATATTTCAAGTCAAGGAAATCCTTATCATAAAAAGGGGCTCTCTAAAACTACATTTTTTAGAAGATTTTTGAGTATGCAATTTTGCAGCTCATTCAATTTTAATAAAATAATATGCAACATTCAACTTTTTGAAAATTTTCATTGGCTTTTCGGAAATTTTAATTGGAATGGTCTCACGTACATATGAGCAAACCCCTATAGAGAAAAATTTCTAAAATCGACGGAATTTTTCACAGCATTGAGAATTGCATTTCTTACACTAAAATTGGTTGGCTACATAACAGTGCACTTAGAAATCTCTTTAAAATCTTCTATAAATTCTGGCCTCAATTTGAAATTATTAATCCACTTTTAGAAATTTCTACGATTTTTCGGATTTTTTCCATAAGCTTAGAAATCCAGCTTAAAACGATATTTACTGAAAAATTGTCTATATTTTTAAACGAAAATAAGAAAGTCAAATTTTCGACAGAACTCTTTGAAATAAAGTTAAAAACTCGGGCGTATGATTTTTTTTTGAGTTACTTTATATATTTTTCAATAAAATCGACTTATAACACAAATTATTAAAATTTTGCATTAATCAAGCAATTTGGAATAGATGTAGACAATAAAATAATTTTGGCCGCATAAAACTTGAAAATCTACCTATGTGAACCGTTAAAAGTATTATCGTCTATTCTGTGATAAATCTCTCCATCCCTCCGCCTCTTCTTCTTGCTTTACATCTACATATCCATATTCCCATAACCAAGGAATAATATACATATTTAAGATTATTATATTTTATCATATCAGAAACATTAAACTAACATTCGTTTTTATTTTTGTAAACTAATATAAAATTTTCTTTTCTTTCAGGTGAGTTTATACAAATGTTACCTAAAAATATCGAGTGTTGTGTGTTCGTAAGTACCTACTAAAAATATAAAAATAGTCTCTCCAATGTAAATAAACATTTTAGGTACTCGCTTTCCAAAGGCGCCAAATCTTATCCACATGTATACATCACATGTACATACACAAATTTAGCCATTAAAAACATATACATAAGTGGGTACATACAAACTTGTGCGGCCGTGTGATATTTAATTACCAAAGAAAAGAAAACTAAAGTGTCAGTTTTTTCCGATCTTGTGTACTGATAAAAATCGACATCGACAGCGTCTTCCTATGACAAGCAAGAGGGCAATTTTATGATGTGCTTAAAACGGGAATTCTAGGAATTGAATTCCACCTAAACTGAATTGTTTTTACCGAAGTTATTTGACAGTTCGCTTAAGTACCAGTGATGCCAGATAATCTCCGCTAAAATTCCCACAGAAGTTGGAAAAAATTCCCTAATTTCCCACATTTTAAATACAAAAATCCCACAAAATTCCCACCGAATTTAAAGCGTTTATTTCAGTAATATAAGTATATATAACAGGCAAATACAGTTTTTTAATAGCTAAAAGTAGCCGTGTTTTTATTCAAGCGCATATACATCTGCGCTTAAATTTTGTATGGACAAATAAGCGCGGATAGAGATGTGCGCTTAGAAATCCATACAAAATTTAAGCGCAGATGTATATGCGCTTGAATAAAAACACGGCTAGTATCAGTTGTACAAATTATTTGCATTGTGCAAGTGGATATGATTTTTGTTGATTTTAAAGTTGAAGCAATGGATATTTTTGGATTGAAAGGCAACTCTTACTTTACTTACACTAGTTAACATATCACTAGATAGTTTGTTTCGCTTTTTACATTTAACATCCATTACAATTAAAAATATTCTTTCTGGTTTAGCGTTTGAATGGGGTAACGTGAGTACAATTTCAACCAATTGCTTAAGATTACGAAACCAAAAGTTGTCATTACAGGTTTTAAAGTTTATTATTTTACTCCACAATACATCAGCAGGTAATTTTCTTAAAACGCCTTTTTGTGTTTCTGTTAAAACTATACAAATACTTTTGTATTCCGATTCTGTGAGATCAGGATTAAGATTTAATTTTTTAGTTAGAGCAAGAAGTCATACTCGTACACGATTGTTTTTAGAGAAATCAAAAACAATATCGGGATCTAGGAACTGCAATTCTTCGAAAACACCATCAAATGGAAAGCGTGATATTATCTGAAAAGTAGAAGCTTCGTAAAAGCACACAAATTTTTTTTTTGAATACAATCTTTTCCTCCAAATTTTAATGTGACAAAATATCTTCGCATTCATAACCAACGTAAACGTTATGCACGTCAAGTAAATATGGAGTTGGGTGGGGTTTTAAGAAATTTCTTTCAATTTTCAACATAAGTGTTTTAGCTTCTTGACCTAGTCGGTGTATAAGTACATTTCGGCTTAGGAACAATACACCAAATTCATTGAAAAAGTTAAGAACATACTTCAAAAATCTATTTTATGTTATACTATAAATTATACATATGTAGGTACATATGTAACAGTTCTGCAACCAAAAAATCTCTTTTTTTATATGGACGACAACAAAATGTCCCTTTTTTCCCTCTTTAAAAATTTTGCAGTGAAATATCCCTCAAAAAGGGAAATTTCCCCCAATCTGGCACCACTGTTAAGTACAAACCAACCAATGGTCTGATTTTTTTCTTGTTTTTTGTGAACAATACAAATTAGTGACCTGCATTTTGAGAGCAGTAGATGACAGTATTTTGATATTTTTTAGTTGAAAATGTCATAAACATAAGAAAATATCAAATTACGCTTGTGCTTTAAATGGAGGCGCATAACATAAAATCTGGGCGAGGTATAACCACATGTGTATGTGTGTATATATCTAAATATTTTTGTATATACCTAGGTACCTACATATAGGTACATACTCTGAAAAAAATACCCGTAGTTAAATCAACAACTTTTGGCTGTTGAATATCCGTCTTTGATTCAACAGCAAAAGTATTTGTTTTTTGCAGCAAAGTTTTTGATCTAAAAATTGATTCAAAAACTTGCTTGCTTTTAAAATTTTTTTTGTGAGAAAACATTTTTTTTGTGAGAAAACCAACAAAAACAATAATGATGGAGAGAATATGAAGAGAATATTTTCTCCAAAAGTCCCCGTTGTTGATTTAAAGACAAAAGTATTTCACCCAACAGTTTCCGTTGTTAACAAAACTAATGAGAAACATTTTTTTTAAATTTTGTTTTTACAATGATTCATATAATTCATGGATTCTTTTTTAGGAAAAGGGAAATATAAGTAAATAGGTTACTACAATTCAATATAATGTTGAATGTTACACTGTGTGATGATTGGATAGAATTTCAGGTTGATGTCATGGTTCGAATGCGGAGGAAAATATAAAATAAAGAAGAAAAAGCAGAATAAGAAATAAAGATAGCAAACAGTGAATGATAAGAAGGAGAGAAGAAGAGGAGAACAAGCGGAGGCTACATATTTGCAGTTGGGATGGAGAGAAAATGAAGAGTAAAATGCAAACAAAAATTTATTTCTAGGTGAAACATTTTTTTAACCATCTCCGTTGTTAACTTAAAGGCAAAAGTATTTGATACAACAGTTGCACCGCCAATAAAGGGTTATTTTGACCCCCTTTTGTTTTAGAAAATCAGGAAAAATTGTATTTTTAGGGTGCTAGAGGGTTAAAAAGTGCTAGAAATTTGTTTTTCATAAAATTTTACTAGGGGTCTCCTCAGAAATTTTTTTTGTAAAATTAACCTAAAAGACCAAAGGAACCGAAAAACCTATAATCATTGGAATGTTGAACGTGTTTTATTTCGGGTTCTGCTCAAGCGATCGAAATACATTTTTTTGCAAAAGATTAATGATTTTATACTACGTTTAACTTGCAGGCATAAAAAATTCCATTAGGGTGGTATAAACTAATTACTGGGTGGTAGTGACCCCAATGACGCACATTGGGTTAATAATATTCCATAGTATAAGGCGCTCTTTCAATCCAAAGACAATGGTGTATTAAACTTAGAGATCGGACTATAAATACCGAAGATATGAGAAAAATAAATTTTAGCGACATCTAGCGGCGTCCAACAAAAAAAAAAATAAAAAACTTTTCCGGAAATGTTTTCCAAAAAGACATCATATGCGGGGGCGTACGGCGAACTTCATTTTTGCGTCCCTATAAGGCGAGACGGCCTAATGTACATGTGCATTTACCACCTACTCGATTCCGTAACATTCCATACATGATCAAATCATTCGCTTCTTGCAACATTAATATGCATGTAAACTCTATAACAATAGAGCAACAATGTGGTGCTAAAATTCGTGCTACACAGCTGGACATAACAGTATTTTAAAGTCACATATCGACATACATACATAAATACATAAATAAAGTAAATTCCATATCTGGTTATCATTCTTCGCCTTCTTTTTCATTTCATTACCGAATGAAATGCTTGCCCTTTGCTTACCTCACAGCACGAATCTCATACAATGTTGCGCGGCCATGGCGCTTTCACGAACAAGATGAAATGTTCACTACATTTCTTTGATTATCTATGTATACACGTTTTGTTTTTCTTTTTGCTTCGAATTCATTTCTAAATCACGCATTATCAATTGAAGCAAACAATAACCAAATCAGACAAGCCCGATTTTACGCTGAATAACTGAATAGGCATTTGCGGCGGCACAGCGATGGCGTTACCTGATCAATGGCATCATAAAATTTTGTTGCCACTGCCGTTAGTTTGGCCTGCTTTTCTGCTTTTTCCTTTTTTTTAATATTTATTTGGCCATATCTACATAGTTTTTTGTATTACGTTACCAATTTTGGTTGGACCTTTTCGGTGGAGCTTTTTGTTTATTTATCTTTGATCGTTTGATTACTTTCTTGTTTGGAGTATGTTTGTATGTAACCGCGCCTTTCCATCCATTTATTTCAATTGAAATTGTATTTTTTTGATTTCACGGCTTTCAAGTGGAGATCCCAAAAAAAAAAAATAATAAAGAGGAGCAAACACCGGCATTATTCGTGCGCCATGTCGATTGTTGCATATAGTACATATGTATGTTTTAATTTATCATTTCAGCAAGCGATAATTTGATAACAAAAATGGTATAAAGACTTTTCCTTGCAATTCTCTAGTCGTTCTTTAAAATTGGTAAAAGTAGAGACAAACTGTATAGTTATAGTTAATTTAAAAAAAAAAATCAGAAAGCAACTGTGATAATTTAATAACACAGTTGATAACTAAATATGTAGTTAAAATAAAATTTGTTCAAGTTCATAGTGCAAGTTGTGCATAATTTTGAATTTGATTAAAAAATTCAAATGGCGAGATTTCTTCAAAGCAACTTTTTACTTTCAAAGTAGCCTTCGCTGTTTTTTAAATTAATTCAATTTTTTTCGGATAAAATCCTTAATATACTCAATGTTGCTCTCCAAAATACCTTACGCATCAATATTCACGAAATTAAAATGTTTTCTCTCTAATACTTTACATTGATTAATAAAAGACTTCAATGTAGTGTGTACGAGTATTACAGCATCATGCTAAAAAATTTATGAAATGTTCTCAGAAAACTGACAGCCGACAAAAAACGCGCGAAATAAAAAATTTGCTATGAATTCCTAAAACGGGCATGTAAATGTAAATGTGGGGATGTAAGTATGTACATATGTATGTATGAGTTGCGTTAGTTTTAGTGTGCGGGGGCGAAAGGAGTTAAGGAGCGAAGGATGTTGGTTCATACGTGGATTGAAGTTATCCATTAAAGTCCTGCTATCAGCTATAAAAATTTACAACGGTGCAACAAGCAACTTTTTTTATTGCTGCTGACTACGATCAAAGTGCATATCCAACTGAAATTGCATAAATAAATCATTTCTAATACCCAGAGGATGTGCTAGATACTTCGATATGCACATACATACATGCATATATGTATACAGAACATCTAAGCTGGAATATATTTATCCTTTCACAGTAGAGGTCTTATCTCGAGTAGGAAAAATACCAATCGCTACGTCAGCAGTGGAGCAAATAATCTAGTTTCTACCTTAAGCCTTAAGAAAAGTACGAAATAGTTCCAATATGTATGTACATATATGTATGTGTGTACATTTGTAGTTAATGCATACAGCACGGTGTAAAATAAAAGAGACAATTTGATTGATATGAAGAGTTATTTATTTTAAATTGTTCGGAGAATTTTCTGATAAAGATATAATCATCCATTATTGCTCAAATTTGCTGCAACAGGCTCTAGTATTCAGTATTCATCTCTTCAATATCCCTTGCTTTATTTGTTATTGCTTGTTCACGTCTTCAGGAGTTGGCTAAATCAGCAGAGCTTGAATTTGGTATTGCGTATTCAACTTCTTGGAGCTTTCCCTTAGGTATAACGGTCTCAAGCCATGTGGTACACTCAAAAAATTCTGTATCAGTATCATTTTTTCTGGTATAAATATTGTGACAAAATGTTTCAAAATAATACTTAAAATTATTATTTTGATACTTCGTTATTGATTTGATCGGAAAAAAAATTAATTCTATCCTTAAAAGTATCAAATTGAAACTAATACAATTTTCTTAGTTTCAAATTTATCCCAAACAGCTTCAAATTGCCAACAAAAATTATCAAATGTATAATACAAAGTATCAAATTGATACTGATACTCTCAATTTAGTAACGCAAAATATCAAATTGATACTGAAAACGTTGGATCGTTGGTGTATATTATTGATTGCTCCCGTCGCGTGTTAATAAAAGTCGTTGCGTGTAAATAAGTGTTATGTAAAAAAATATTACTTTATTTTGGTGCAAAAAAGTGGTAGCTGACCGCTATAGTGTGATAACAATAAAAAAAATTATCAAAAAAATAACGTTAATAAAAAAAGAACAAAATTCAAAGTAAAATGTAAATTCATATGTATTAAATACATATTATTACATACATACTTATGTTGATATTATTACCAAAAACTTAAACTTCTTAAATTCATATCAATCAAAAAGAAAAATCTATTTGTAACAAAAATTTTATTAATTTAGAACTGCAGATTATTTATAATAAAAAATTTTAAATTGAAACATAATTGACTAATTTTTTGGGAGGGGGAAGTTGACGGAAATATGTATTAAGATATCAATCTGATGTCAATTCTTACCCCCTATTCTGTCATAACAAAATTTGTAAAGCTATTTTTAATGTAAATTCTTTTTATTTTATTTTTTAATGGAAATTTCTGGCATGAAATCGTTTTTGATCATGGTAAATGTTTGTTTTTGTCAAAACTAAAATACGTAAAAAAATCGACATTGAAGAAACTTGCAAATATCGTTATGACAGAATAGGGGTAAGAATTGACATCAAATTGATACTGGAATAGTATGAAATTGATACTGAGATAGTATCAAATTGATACTGGGATAGTATCAAATTGATACTGGGATAGTATCAAATTGATACTGGATTTTGGAAATTTTAGTTTCAAATTGATACTGGGATAGTATCAAATTGATACTACAAGGTATCAAATTTCTACCATAAATAGTTTCAAATCGATACCAGATTGTATCAAATATATACTAGCTTTTGTAAATAGTAGTTTCAGATTGAGAGTATCAGAATTATACTGGATGTAATATTAAATTGATACTGTGATATGTTCGAAAGTATCAGATTAATAACTCCGAAAGTATCAATTTGATACTTTATTTAATGAAGGAGAATTCATACTGAAAAGTTTCGGGTTGATGACTGATTTGCATCGCCCTGATACTGACTTTTTTTGAGTATCTGTTTTTGTCTCGAACGATATTAAGAAGCGATTTCATCCCCCACTTATTAGCCGAATGACTAGAAATAAGTTCCGAGAAGCAGGGTTCAACACAGCAATCGTCAGAAAATACCAATGGGCTACATAAGTAACTAAACTAAAAACCAAACCTTTTGATCGCTAAAGATACCAAGCTTATATAAAAAAAGAAAATTGTCTGTATTTTGGTACAAATCACATTACTGCAGTAATCTACTTACATCCTTTATCCAATATAGTACATACTCTGAAAAAAAACGTTGTAAATCTAAAGACTTTCGCTGTTAATTCAACTACTTTTCGCAGTTGAAATGTGCCCAACAATGCTCCGTTGTTGTTTCAAAGGTGCCAGCGTTATTGATTTAAGTCAACCACGGAAACTGTTGGAAAAAATTTTTACCAAAACCTAAATTTTTGTTTGCATTTTACTCGTCATCACCTCTCCGCCCAACTGCAAATATGTAGCCTCCGCTTGTTCTCTTCTTTTTCTCTCCTTCTTAGCATTCACTGGTTGCTATCTTTATTTCTTGTACTGATTTTTCTTCTTTATTTTATATTTTCCTCCGGATTCGAACCATGACTTCAACCTGAAATTCTATCCAATCATCACATAGTGGAACATTCAACATTATATTGAATTGCAATAACATATTTATACTTCCCTTTTCCTAAAAAAGAATCCATGAATTATATGAATCATTGTAAAAACAAAATTAAAAAAAATGTTTCTCATTAGTTTTGTTAACAACGGAAACTGTTGGGTTTGCCTTTAAATCAACAGCGGGGACTTTTGGAGAAAATCTGCTGCTATAAATAAACTTTTGTTTGGATTTTTCTCTTCATCTTCTCTCCATCATTATTGTTTTTGCTGGTTTTCTCACAAAAAAATGTTTTCTCACAAAAAATTTTTTAAAAGCAAGCAAGTTTTTGAAACAACAACACCCGTTTTTGAATAAATTGTTGGATCAAAAACTTTGTTGCAAAAACAAATACTTTTGCTGTTGAATCAGACGGAGATTCAACAGTCGAAAGTTGTTGAATTAACTACAGGTATTTTTTTCAGTGTACATATGTGCATATTATTTACGTTATATTGCTTTTGTTTCGCACAACACTGTGCAAGTGTTGGTGGTATGAATCGCACTATGTCCATGTATGTAGGCAGCTCAGTGTCTGATGGAAAACCAATCAGTGTCTAACATTGGCAACACAATTGCAACAACCACATTAATGTTCTATTCCCCATTTTTGTTTTGGTTTTTGTTTTGTCTTTTGGTTTTTTTTGTTGCCACCCACACGCTCTTACAGCTTTTGTTTCGATGTGTTTGCTCTTACAATTGCGATTGGTATCAATAGTGTTATGTGTCTAGTTGCCAATATTATGGTCATGGCGATAAAGCCGGCCGGCTGGCTGGCTTGCGCTGATTGCTATTGCCAAACGACGTCAGTTTTTACATTTTCTGTTATTATCTATTGTTGTTTCTGGTGTTGTTGACCGCGTCGCGTTGTCTATTGACGCGCCTAATTCGTCACTAAATGCTTTCCGCACTTCATTCCATTTTTTTGGTTTTAATTTTCCGCGACTTGCTCGAATACATGTACGTGATGTATTCATATGTGTGTGTGTGTGTGTGTATCGAGCAAATATTTTTTCCCGTCTCTTTGCTAGTCATCGACAAAATGAGCAAACTATCCAATGTTCTAACATTTTTACGTTCACATATTCATATAAGACAATGCAAAGGGTGTTGCTTTTAGTAGGTACACTTCCATACTCAGTTTGATTCATCACCTCTTGCGCCGTTTGAAACCAGACCTGGAAAACCAAAATGAGAGCAGCTAGTGAATGGATCGTGAGATCGACTGTGGTTGCGCACAATGTCAGCTGGTCGAATTTTTTTCCAAAGCATGGAGTGGTTATCTCACAGATTGAGAAAATGGAACCAATGCACGTCTTAGCTGTAGCCCCAGAAGTCTACCTGACAGTCCTAGAAAAAACGCTGAATAACATACCTTTTATTATGTTATTCCCGCAGCCGCCAACACGCTCAGTTGAGCCAATTGCGCCACAAAAAGATAGACGGCAGACAGAAAGACACCACATTCATTCAATAAAGCGGTCAAACACTCGCAATAGACAGAATGGCGCAAGCGACCTTCATTTCCCCGTCGGCGGCCGTGTTGTTGGTGGTACACAAAGGTGCGAAACAAGACCTACATACAACGAAAGAAAAAAAAACAATAAAAACGACAGCAACAAATATACAAACAACTAACAGCAAGGCACTTTGAAATATCAGCGTGAAATTGCAACTCCAAATCAAATCAGTGGGCTCGGAAAATTCGATTTTCAGCAACGATTACAGACAACTGCCAAGCGACACATAATCTCGTACTGCATATACGCTCATATGTACGAACTCGGATGTACATACATATACATAGGCGATACACAAGGCCGTATTTCGGGGGGGGGGGGGGTTTGGGTGTTTGAACCCCCCACGAAATTCTGGTAGATAAATTTTACTTCTATCATATTCAAAACTATATGTTGAAAACACTAGTTTACAAATAATTAATTTGAGAAAATACCAAGAATTTCAGGTATAGGGGAGAGGTGGCATGAACCTGCTGAGGTCAAAACCAGTTTTTTATGGTTAGGGTTTTGAGATAACGTAATTTTGGGTTTTTTTGGTTACAACTTCAATCAAAAATTCTTTTCATGTGAATTTACACGAGCTATTGACCAGTTTTTAATGAAGAAAAATTGAAAAAATTTTTTTGGTAGAAGTTATGGTTCCATTTCGGAGACCACCACATCCCCTCATCAGACTTCTTCCAGCGGCCTCAACCGAGAATCGAACTTAGGTCGTTTCGATTGGTAGTCCAATGTCTATCCCATTGAGCTACCACCGCCGTCAGCTTTGTTTCGCTCAAATTTCAATTTTCCTTTTATTACAATCCACACTCCAACAACAGTAGCTTAATGACACTCTGTCTGTTATTTTATTGAAAAAATTTGTTTTTTATTGGGATTTTATAAGAAGTTGTAAAAAGCAGGAAAGTTTTATTATTTTTAAAATTACATATTCTGTTTTATTGCAAACATTTTAAGCGTAATATTCAAAAGATTCGATGAATACTTTATTTTTGGCGATTTTTTCCAAGTGAAACAAAAGGGATGTTTTATGGTCGAAAAACTCTGTTAAATGACCCAACTATATTAAAACGACTTCACAGATCAAAGGACATTAGAGGGAGATATAAAGCTTCCCAAGCACTGTTTGCCAACATAACACCAACAGTCTCAAAAAATAAGCTTTTGCTGTTCTCATAGTTTTTTGAGAACTTTTGAATTTCGATTTCCTTTGAAAATATCTGAATTCGAAGCACAGAACAGTCGAATTTATTTGTTTGTTTTTTGTGCTGTTGCTTTACTGTGTAATTTCAAAGAGATCAGTCGACAGCAAAGCACAGATAAACAAAACTTTAGTTTTCAGTGCGGCTTTTAAAATTGTTTTTTTTTTTTTGTACATTACAATTTCGATTGCGTTCTCATAAATTAAAAAAAAAAAAACAACAACAACAGTGGTGGAAAAACTCGAAATTATGTTTGCCCCTTGCTGTGCTGTCAAAATTTACACAATACAGCAACATTCGACTATAATTTTTTGAAACTTAAGGCTGCGCGGTTGCAGTACAGTAGAACTGTTTATTTTTTATACTTCTGCTGCGCTGTTTATTTTTTAATTTTCAAATGAAAATGAAATTCAATGGAAATGAAAAAAAAAAGTTGAAAATAATTTCAAACTCTGCTCAAAAGACTAAAATAATGAAATATTTATCAATTTAAAAAATCGGATGTCAAATAACAAAGTTGCAAAGAAAAAAAAAACAAGTTAGAGTCTCGACATAAGCTAAAAATCTTGAGGCGGACTTTTACAGCTGAAAAAAGCTGGGTAAGGTAATCGAGTTTTTTGTCCATAAAATACTCGGATAAAATCATCAAAATTAAAGTTTTCATCGTGTTTGCAATAGAACGGTCTAATTTTTAAATGAATAAAAGTTTCCTGATTTTTAAAACTTCTTATAAAAACTCTAAATTAAAATCAAAAGTTTTGTAAAAAAAAACTTTTTCTTCTAAATAGCACTTTAGAAACCAGATTTTTTTTTATTATTTTTATTTAGTGCATAGGTTCTATATTACAAAAAAAAAAAACAAAAAAAAAATCTACAACCCCCCACGAAAAAAATTCCTGGCTACGGCCCTGGCGATACATATAGCCTATTGCCGTAGGATGAGCTGGCCGAGCAAGTAGAGCACATAGTTGGAGACTAAAGTTTAATACATACACACTCATATGTATACTTGCAGAAATATTAGCTATCGCAAAAGGCTGTGGTAGGGAGAGAGGGATGATGGTTGACAGGCGCAGGCTGGACGTCAGAAACGAATATACTGGCGGTCAATAACTGTTGAGTGGATTGCAATGATCCGCGGTGGGTTGTTGTTGTTGTTGTTGGAATGCTCCCACACGACGGCTTCCACTTCCACTACCACTGCAACGAAATTTTGTCTATCGGTCTAGGCTCGCCAGCTTGTGTTGCAACGGTACGGACCGCAATAGCCCCAGTTTGGTCGTTTACTAACAATGCAATTTGCGAAGCGTAAAATTATTTTTTCACACTGTCAGAAATGCATGTGCTCACATACATGTCGGTTGCTAGTTTCATAGCTGCTCTAGAAAAAACATAGGAGTATTCCACAATTAACCAGATTTCATATAAAAAATATGGTTCAATAAACATGGCGATTTAATAGGACTGGGCCAAGTACTCAATATGGATGTGGATTATAAGTGGAGTATATGGTCCAAACACACATCGCAATGTTTATTGGAGCACATTTTTTCTATGAACTCTGGTTTATTGTAGAGTAGTTACTCGACTGGTCTCCATTGGTGCATGGAGTACTCAGAATTTTTGCAGGAAAACTGAAAAGTTCAAAGTTCAATATTCATATTGGATACCGAAAGCAGTTTTTCAATGCTCCGCCAATGTTTAATGACACTTCTGGTAATCTTAAGGCGATACGAGTTTTTGGGTTAAACGGAATGTTAAACTTGCGCTTTTGTGCAGAACCGACCGTCGCACACTGGGGCCACTTATATATATGAGGACGCTCAAAATTCTGAAATCCACTTTTTTACATCAGAATCGCTTTATCTGCACTAAAGCAGCTAATCTGTAGCATCTTAACCCATTGACGATCTTGAGTTAACCCGTTGGTGACCTATGTTTTATATTTTAGTTTCGAGTTTAATTTTCTTGAATCAGAATCAGTTTATCGATACTAAAATAGTAAATTGCAAGAATTTTAACCCCTTAACGACCACGCATTAACCCATTTTTAACCAAATTTTTTCACTTAATTCTTAGATAAAAATATTTAAATCATATTAGTTGTATCTACACTAAATCCAGTCATCTTTGGAATCTTAACCCATTAATGGTCATGAATTAACCCATTGGTGACCAGTTTTTTTTAAGATCTGTAAACAAATTATTTAAATCACAATTAGTATGTCTGTGGTATGGTGGCTGCTGAGGTACAGTGGGTAGAATGCTCGCCTGCTATGCCAGAGGTCTCGAGTTCAAATTCCAGTCTGAGCAAACACTAAAAAAATTTTCGATATATTAAAAGTTTTATGTTGTCACAAGTATGTTTATATGTGCATTAGGAATTTCACCGTTAGCGTTTTAAGCAGAACACGTATTTCTCCACACATTTTCATGCCTAACATAAAAAAAAAACAAAATTGGAGTAACACAACTTGTGCTTCAAAGAACTCATATTATAATACAACTTACAAGTCTAAATTAAAGAAACCTGGCTCGACAAGTAACCTTAACCACAATTTGTAATTAAAGTAACCAGTAAATAATGGATCAACTAAATTTAAGATAGAACAGAATCAAATTCAACCAGATATAGGTGTTTTCTTTTTAACTAAAATTGGAAGGCAATTTCTAAACTTACTTTTTTTTAAATGCGAACTTTGCTTTTGGTTCTGAACTTGGATTCTTTGTTACAAAGGACCATATTTTACTGCTGCATTTTTACATTTTCTACGTTTTTGCGCAAATTAAAAAAATCCATTTTGAAAAAAAATATTAAAAAAGAGGTACGTTTAGTTTTATCTTAAAAATTAATTTTTTAAAACATCTAGTTCCAAAAAAAAACACTCATCGATTATATAAGCTTCACTTAATGTTATGGAAAAAGCAGAATAATAAAATTTTATATCCTTCTCTTACACCAACTATTTCAAATACACATTAAAATTTCTCACTTTGAAAAAAATTATTTTTTGGAAAATTTCACATGTTTGTGTATGGATAACTCCCAAATGAAAAACGATACAAAGCTGAAAATTTGGCCAGAAGTGTAGAATTTTATAGCGAACGATACTGCGTTTTTATTTTTTTGAAAAACTCAATATTTAAAAACTGAATTTTTGAGTACACTCGGCCCCAGTGTGCGTCGTTATAGTAACTTTTTTATGTGTCTAGGTTTATATATAAAATATTGTACAAAATGGATTATAGTTATCTTGTTTTTGGCTGGCCACCCAATTCACTAAATGAGATTTTTTTGTTCAAACATCAAAATCGCTGCCATTCCTGCGCCCTTCCACCCGCCCACGCAACAACCGGGCACCAGCGTTGCGTGATTCGAATCAATTTTGATTTCAAATCAACTTTCAAATAAAGAATCAACTCGATTCGCGATTCAAACTATTTTCAAATCAAAGATAATTTTTATTTGTGATTCATTTCTCAAAAGAATCAAAAATACCCTTTGATTCGTGATTCAAACCATTTTCAAATCAAAGATAAATTTGATTTGTGATTCATTTCTCAAAAGAATCAAAAATACCCTTTGATTCTTGATTCAAAAAATATCTTTGATTCGAATCAAAATTTGATAGTAGCATATCAGAAATATTCAAGTACATTCTCGGTATTTTAAAACACAAAAATGTATAAAATGCACCAAAAGTGCAACAACAGCCAAATTGTATGCTGACGCCAAATGTGTACATGTGTATGCATGTATGTACATATATACATATTTCTGATTGTCGTATATACGTTTGTGCTACGCCGTACGTACATACATACATACGTATGTATGTATGTGCATAACCACTTATTTGAAATAAAGTTTTGATTCAAAATAATTTTTTGATTCGAATCAAAAGTTTGATTCGAATCAAAAATTTTATTCGAATCAAAAATTTTATTCGAATCAAGAATTTGATTCGAATCAAAAATTTTATTCGAATCAAAAATTTTATTCGAATCAAAAATTTATTAAGAATCTTGATTCGAAATCAAGCTTGAATCAAGAATCAAAAAAGATTTTTGATTCTTTTGAGAAATGAATCACAAATCAATTTTATCTTTGATTTGAAAATAGTTTGAATCACGAATCAAAGGGTATTTCTGATTCTTTTTTGAAAGGAATCACAAATAAAAATTATCTTTGATTTGAAAATATTTTAAATCAAGAATCAGAAAATATATTTGATTAGTGATTCAGTCAAATCAAAATCACGCAACCCTGCCGGGCACCGCCGCCGACGGCCATCATTGCCAATATGCCTTTAATGTTTCATTTGCTGACTGATGTGTTGTTTGATGAAATTTTGCACAAATGCAATGCCAGCACATGCTCTAACAATTGCAATGAATGTACGTTTGTATGTGGCATGTGTATAAACCTCGCTGCGCCTAAAAGTATGTCTCGCTTTACTCGTTTGTTGTTCTCTTTTGCATCGCTTTCGTGCTGCCATCCATCCATCCATTCACATCAGAGACAAACCAGCTGCACTTGGCTTTGAAATGGTCGTGCATGGATGGCATGGACACATTATGTCTCATTTCGGAAATGAGTCTTTATGACTCGTCGTTTTTCTGCGTCTGCTGCTGATGATTATGGAATGCAACGAAATTAAATTGCACAAAAATAAACAGCTGATGAAAATAAAAGCATTTTGCAGCCTCACTAGCTCCCTTTCCCTTCCAATTTTCTGCGCTTTCCGCTGCGTTTGATTGTCGTAAAACTTTATTTTTGGTAATTGCTTTAAAAGGTACGTGTATGAGTGCCTAAAAGTATGTGTTTAATATAGAGATAAAGAGATAAATTTTTAGTTGATTGTACGAAACAAACTTCCATGGAATTTAAACAACTTTTATTACATACTTTTTGGTTGCTTGTTTTTCCGACAGGGTAGGAATATGATGTATTGTGGAACGATTTTCCGTCATCCCTTGTCAAGTTTGGTTTGGAGACAAACCGGTTTCGGCTAATATGCGCCTTCTTCAGAGAACGAAAAAAGACACTGAAGATGGCGCATATTAGTCGAAACCGGTTTGTCTCTAAACCAAACTTGACAAGGGATGACGGAAAATCGTTCCACAATACATCAACTTTTATTAAAATTAAATACGCGTAAAGTGTATTAAAAGTAGGTTTAACTTTTCTTTAGGGCGATTGTATGGCTCAGACGCAAAAGAGTCTTACGCGATTGCATTTTGAAATCTTTAGAAATAAATAAAGCCAGAACGCCGCGCATAGGTAGATTCTACGAATTTATGCGACCAAAATTGAAAATTTTAAAATTGCTACAAATACAAAATCGAAAATCGCTCTACGTTTACAATAGACCGGGCGATAATAAACCGGCCTTCTCGGCTTTTATAGACAACCGGGGTGCCCCTGCCGCTAGTCGAAACTTATTATTCTCCCACTTTTTCGATTTTTTATTTTTTACGTATTTTAAGTAACCCATTTTTAAACATCAATATTTTTAGTTTTAAGACAGTTATCAAAGTAAACAACATGGATTCGAGTACTTCAGGTAAATATCATTATTTATTGAAGAAATTGTCAACCTAGCATAATAAAAGACCCACCATTATGAAGCTTTTAAACGTATTGCGTTTTGTTGAAAAACTATTGTTCGTTTTTTAATTCAAAAGCATTTTAGTTATATTATCGCCTTAGATCGCCCCAAAATTTTAATAGTGAGTAGTCTTTTCTTATGGTTCTAATGAAAATCAGCTGCGGACAGGTGCGGCTGGGGTAAAAAAAGATACATTGAAAAAATGTCCAAACATTTTTTTTTTTTATTTTCATCGAAGATTCTCCTGGTTCATCTGGAAAAAAATTGGTTACCCGTCAATTTCTCTACGGAAAAATGCAAAAACAGAAATTATCAACCATGGATGAAAAATTGGCCTATATGGAAAATTACCTGCTTTCGTATTTTTAGTATTTCCAATTTCTCAAAGTCAAGGAAATACTTATCATAAAAAGGGGCTAAGAATCCTAAAGCTACATTTTTTAGAATAGTTTTGAGTATGCAATTTTGCAGCTCATTCAATTCTAATATAATAGTATGCAACATTCAACTTTTTGAAAATTTTCATTGGCTTTTCGGAAATTTTAATTGGAACGGTCTCACGTACATATAAGGCAAACATCCTACAGAAAAAAACTTCTAAAATCGACGGAATTTTACACTGCATTGAGATTTGCACTTTTTACACTAAAATTTGGTTGGCTACATAACAGTACACTTAGAAATCTCCTCAAAACCTTCATTAATTTCTGGCCTCAATTTGAAATTTTTAATCCACTTTTAGAAATTTCTACGATTTTTCAGATTAAAACGATTTTTATTGAAAAATTTTCTGTATTTTTAAACTAAAATAAGAAAGTAAAATTTTCGACAGAACTCTTTGAAATAAATTTAAAAACTCTGGCGATGATTTTTTTTTTTTGAGTCACTGTATATATTTTTCAATAAAATAGACTTTTAACACAAATTATAAAATATTTGGATTAAACAAGCAATTTGGAATAGATGTAGACAATCAAATATTTTTGGCCGCATAAAACTTGAAAATCTACCTATGTGGTAACCATCTACTTCATAGTTTAAAATTAATTGCTTCCACTGTAAGGCGCTTATTAAAGCTGTGCCAAATTACCACTCGCTTGTCCCTTCCATCTGCACAATTACAATCAATCTCAATCCCAAATTCATTCAAAAATATCATTAATTATTGTCTTCCCTTTGATTAATACTTAAAAATCTTTGTTACACGTAAAGCGCTCCAATTTAATCAATTCCAAATTATTATTCCAATTACTTAAGTGGAAAATCGTTTTTCAAAAGATTAAATTGTCAAATTATTTGCTATTGTTGCTTGAACGAGTTTTACCCCTCGCCGGTATCTCCATACTTTGGTAAAATATTTAATTATTCTGAGATTGAAATATGAGTTTACTTTGTTAAAGCAGAAGCAGCAGCAGCAGCAACAACAACTCGCCAATCAGCCATTCTGTTTTATATTCCACGGCACATTATCCATAATGTTTGTAATTAAGCTCCTGCAGCGTTGCCATCATTTTGCTACGCCAAATTATACAAAAGATTTTTCATTTGTTGTGTAGTCAAAAATTTGAAATGCCACTTTGTTCAGCATTTTCTTAAATCGCACTATCACACACTGGGTGATAGCGGCCAAAAATAAAATCGAAATTAAAGTATTAGCAAATCAAATTTTTTTGAAAGTGATTGACAGATATAACAATTTGTAAAAAAAAAGCTTATATAAAATTTTTTGAGTCTCGTTTTGTTTAGCCGTACAGGGTGTTAAAAACTGAGCAAAAAATATTTCCTTTTATTTCTCAACAATTACACCTTATACAAAATGCTGTAACTCATTCAGTTATTAACGTATGTAATCGAGTGATACATCATTACATAGATATTGATTTGGCCTTTTAGAAACAATAAACCTTTTGTAACCAGCGGTAACTCTTAGATTTATATGAACTTTCAAATATTGACAAAAAAAGTCGTAAAAAAAAAATTTTGCTCAACTTTAAACAAAAAAATAAAAAAAATAAAAAATACGACCTCCCCAAATTTTTCATATGTTTTGAAATGATATATTTTTAATCAAACTGCATTTTAATTCTTGAAATCCACCTGCGCTTTTCGCTTAAATAATCTTTTTCCCATTTGACTAAAAGTGCCTTTTTCAAAACGCAATAATTAGGCTACTTTTGACATTATGAAAAATCTTATTCTTAGGCGACTAATCGAATAGTTTGTTCACCGTGTTGTAGGCAATAGTTCACACTTTCAAATTATGAAAGAATTTTTTTTATCAGCGTTATCATTATTTTTTTGCAGCCTTTTTCTTTTCGAACAGAAAAAAAAATTGTGTAAAAATTGGAAAATTTCAACATGAAATAAAAAAAAAATACAAAATATGACCTCTCCACATTTTTAATATTTGGTGCTAGTGAACGTGCTTTATAAACAGGTGAAGAAATCTTAAAAATTCGTTTGCGCTTTTTTGTTTTATGAACTTTTTTATGGAGTGAGTTTTTCTAAGTTTTCATACATTTTTCCCATACAAAATCCCCAAAAGTATGCTTCAAAAAGTATTAATAATTTTGTATGGGGAAAACTTGCCAAGTTAATGAAACTTAAACAACAATTTCTCCAATTCTAATAAAGATATCTGAAAAATTTAAACGCCATATTCAGGGGGATGGTTTATGCTTTCTAACGGTGTATTTGATTTTGAATAAAAAAATATTACATACAAGATATTAAGCAGGGAATATAGTCAAAAACGTGTTTTTTTGCCTAATTGGACATGAATATCTCAAAAACTAGAACCAATTTGAAAATTCTGACTTCAGATTCAGATTCAGCACACTGAAATCCTTTAGAAAAGTATAGTTTCATTTGCGGTATAAAAATTTTTTTAAATGTGATTTTTTTGAAGGAAAATTTTATGATGAATGCTTATAAAATGCTCAAAAGTGCATATATTTTTAATTTGAAAACCATGGAATACTTTGCGCTTTTTCCAAAATGATTACTGTATATTATTTATATTTAAAAAATGTGTGCTCTTATTAAAATTGAGCATTTTAGCTATAATAGTTAACAAAATATTGAAATTTCAAAAATACCGTTATATGGGAGGGGGGTGTATTTGTGGGCCGATTTTGTTCACAGTTTACTATCTTCAATCAAGAAAGCTTAAGTTCCGAGTTTAAAGTTTCTAGCTCAATTATTACTATTTTTGGCCGCGTTTGTATGGAGGTGCCCCCACTGTGTATCACTCATTTTATTTCAGCTCAGTTTCGCTGTTGCTCAGTGAAGGTAGATATTCAGGTTAAATGAATGCGATAACCATTCTCTCTGAAAAAAAAAAAAACGGTTAACACTTTGTAAGACAAGGCAAAAATAAATAAAGCCAAGAAATTAAATAGAAGCCTTATTGAAAAGACTTAGCTAAAAAAGGGAATCCATTTAAATGTGGATCCAGCTCAAGATAATAAATGTTTAAAATTAAATCGATAGCTCCAAAACCGAATAACTGCATAATCCAACCATTCCTATGCTAGTTTAATTGACTGTTAGCTGGACGGCGCTTGCCTCCAAGGGCTGTATAGGAATTTTCAATATCGCCATCATTATACAGTCAATAAAAGTTGGCAGACGACAAAGTAAAATGCCAGTAGCAAGCCATTAATTTAGTACGACAGCCCCAACTGTAGGGCAGTTGATGTTGCCGAGTATGCATGCAGCAAATTCGGCAGGACAGTTGTTCATGATAAAAATCTGAGAGCAAAAAAGAAAAACAAAACAAAAAAAGACAAATGAAAAAAGCAAATCAATGAGCAAATCGCGATTTTTTTACAGTTCTCTATGCTCAAAGCGATTGTTCCCTATTTAACAGTACTTATGTGTCTGCACTTGTTGCGAATATGCTTCTTGTCGCCTCTTTTCGTTGCTGCTGCCACACTAATGATGTTGCCAACACTTGTGAAATTAAATTGTTGCTTCGTTGCTTAAGTGCTTGACTGTTAGACGCTTCTTCTATACGATTGTAATGCAAAGCATCTAAGTATTTCCTCGTATTGGGTGCCGGCCAAGATATTTTCTTTATTGTTGACATTGTGGCAGATGTCAAGGAGAAATGGCATCTGAAATCACTTTTGCACACAGAGAGCATGAGTAGCGGAGCTAAAGTGGGCCCGAGAAGAACTTGTAGAGAAGATGAGCTGTGATAAATCATCTCTAATGGTCGCAGAATGAATATTATGATTTCGAGGAAATTAATTTAAAGTGTTGCTATAAATCATTAAAAATAAAAAAGCACACCATAATTTAAAACTAGTTGAAATATTACGTTATCGAGTCTTAAGTCTTTTCATTTAAAAGAAGGTTCGAAACAAAATTCAATAAACATACTCTAACTGCAAAAAATATGTTTTTTTCAGGGACCGTAATCATTATGAGTTTTATAATAAAAATCGCCACTTAATCATTATCAGCCCTGTCATGAACTTCATGTGAAAAATTTCCCTCGAAAAATATGAAGCAAAACACTAACAATTTTTCACATTTTGTTTTTGTTTTGCTTTGTAATTTTTGGGAACATTTTGTTCACATGAAGTTCACGATAAGGCTGTATATGTTGAGTATTTTTATATTTAATCAAAAATAATGATTATTTTTTGAGTTTTATTTTTTTTTTTTTGATCAGAAATAACACTTATTCCTTGAGTGATATATTTAATCTTTCAGAAATAATCATTATTGTGTGAGTTTTATTTTTTTCGATCAAAAATATCACTCAGTCGCGAAGTTATATCGATGGACATTTTTTTGTAATTATGTTCCAGAGCACTTCAGAGAAAATTTGAGTTTTTCGAAAAATATAAAACTCAAAGAATAATTTTTATTTCTGAGCGATAAATATATCACTCATGGAATAAGTGTTATTTTCGACCAAAAAAATAAAACTCTAAAAATAATGATTATTTCTGAGAGATAAATATATCACTCAAGAAATAAGTGTTATTTCTGATCGAAAAAATAAAACTCAAAAAATAATGATTATTTTTGATTTTTATGGATATCGCTTAAAATTTTTCGATCATAGTGGATTCGGATAGTGCTCTTTCAGACATGCACACGCACAAACTCAATACTCTTCTACGGTGTTTGCAAGTACATATTTGATTTTTTTCACTGAAAATATAACGAATAATGATTATTATGGGTCCCTGGTTTTTTTTTTTTTTTTTTGAAGTTAAGGCATAATCTGTTTACTAATTTGAGCGCTCGCTGTTGAGTGGATTTGCCAGCAGCGAAGAGAAAATGTGCTTCTATAACATTTTGGCATTTAAATCGCAAAGGCAAGCTGTGTTATCAATATCAAAGGCAATTCTTTTGTTTTTTTTTTTTTTTGTGCGAAATTCCAATCAACTATTCCCGTTTTATTTTATCTTTAGCCATGCAAATAGATAAGTAAAGAAATGCAGAATTTATAATAGGAAATCCAATGGAAATGTTCTTTTGCCGTTTTATGGCACGCACACAAAAAATTCCTTTCAATCTGGCATTTCAATTAAGGCCAATCGCCAAAAATGCACATAATCGTTGCTTTATAGGCTACCAACTACTTATGGACTTCAATATAACAATACTCAATGAAGATTAATGACGAGATGATACTGCTTTCCGCTGTCATCGGTCCTTTGGCTTAATCAATGTCTCTGTATTTATCAATCATGTCGCCTACGAAAGCAAGCGTTTTTATTTTTTCTTTCGTTTTATGATATTTTTTCAACATTTATCTCATTGTCTTTAAAAAAAGAAAAATAGATGAAAACCATTTCCCCTCATCTCATATCGAAATTGCAGATGATTTGGTGACTAATGTAGTCTTTGAATTGTTTTCAATTATTTCTGTAGTACTTTTAAATCTTAACAGTTATTATGGCGCAATTTTAGTACGCTTGAAATGCTTGCTGAGCAGTTGTAATTATTTTGAGGCTGAAGAAAATGCCTTTATTTTCCAAGTTCCGTTGGTTCCGTGAGTTGGTTTAAGTGTCACAACGTATGCCTTATGAAGTAAATCGCATTGCAATTTCGATTGGAACCTACTAAAGAACTCTTGCAGGGCCATTTGGCATGGCAGGTGAGCACTCAACCCGTTAAGCCATAGCGGCATCCGTTCATTACTATAAAAATTGTTAAAATAATAAAAAATGATCGAGTATTTAAATTACAATTATTTTCTACATAATTCATCAAGTAAAAACTGTTAAATTATTCACTTAAATAAGAAAATTATCCGAAATATGGGCGCATATGTAAACAGTTTTAGAAATACATATTTACATACATACAATGCCTGCAAATGATTTTTGGCTAATTTAATTTCTCTGTTCTACATCGCAATTCATTTCGCTTTGCTCCCTTTTGGCGGTTGCCTTCCACCTTTTTGATGCAATGAGCCGCTTAATTGTCCTTTGTCGCTTTGTCATGTTATAATTGGTATAATGACGGCAATTATGAAGCCGGCCAACTAGCCTTGGCCATTGATACCAACATATCTACTTATGTATGTATGTACATACAACATCAATGTGTTACAACTGTTTGACTTCTCTTGTTTTCGCATAATAAAACAATCATAACGATTTTGGAGGTGTTTATTGTGGGCGTATCGTACACGTGTCGTACATACATACATACATACTTATTTATGTATTTGCAAAAGGAATCGTTGTAATATTTACTTGGGGTTAATTTTGTACTTCAATATCGTACATATCGTTAGTACAGTGTGGAAAGGGCGTATATCATATTTCGTATTTGCTAGTAGGTCGCATCCGAAATCGCTTTGCTGAAAACATTTGACACCCAATGATCAATGTATAATGATCATGTATAATCTATACTAATCTCAAAAAGTACGGGACCGATTTTAATAATTCTTTTTTTTTTTAACTATTATAAATAGTACAGTCTCGGAAACTACATATATATATATTTATTTTGTGAGCATTTCCGCGGGTTTCATACCTTTTTCTCGGTTTTAAATTTTCGAAAAACTCAAAAAAAAAAAAAAACGCAGATTCGTTGATCACTTTCTGTGTTCAGTGTGAGCGTCGCATTTGTGCGAGGCAAAGCGGCGCAGCCTACTCATATGTTTGTTATTGCACAGTTCGTTCATTGCCTCGATGCTGCAGCAAGAACCTGTTTACTATACATGTCCATACATGCTTAAAATTTCGTTTGGACGATGTTTTTAGCGTTATTTGTATCAAATGAAAGGCGTTGAGCAGGGCTTCAACATAGTGCAAAATGCCTAAACCGGGTTCCCATATATGGGTCAAAACGAGGACCAAAGATGGGCATTTTTCAACCACCACCCACCACTCCTGATTTTAACTACTACTCCTAAGATTTTCTGACTGACTTCTGTGCACTTGTGCTACCAACACTAAACTTGAGTGGTAGTTGAAACTACATAAAGATTTAACCAACACTCAAGTTTGAGTGGTAGTTGCAGGCTGAGTGCACTCAAAATTAGTTGATTCATGCCCAACCCTGACGAGGACCCACATGATCCCGGAATAGTTTTGAATTATATTGGTATCAAATGAAGGGTATTGATCGGGTTTTTCGAACTCCTCTCCAAATATGGGACAAAAATGTTTTTCAGCAATATTGGTATCAAACGGAAGTGGAAGACTTTGCTTAAATTAGCTTGACTTGACTTAACTTGGCTTGACTTGACTTGACTTGGCTTGACTTGACTTGACTTGACTTGACTTGACTTGACTTGACTTGACTTGACTTGACTTGACTTGACTTGAGTTGACTTGACTTGACTTGACTCGACTTGACTTGACTCGACTTGACTTGACTTTACTTAACTTGGCTTGACTTGACTTGACTTGGCTTGACTTGACTTGACTTTACTCGATTTCACCAATTAGTTCCATAATGTATATTTTCTTAAGTTCGAGATGCAGTGTGTCTGATTTTTTTACCATATTTTTTGCAAATTTTAAATCCAAAGAGTCAAAGTTACGAATTAAACAAACATACATACATAAAATAATAAAATGTGCGAAAATAATTTTTCTTTAATCCCAAAAAAATTATTCGTAACTCAGGCACGCTCAGGCTGATCTCACTTCCCGCCGGCGAAGATATGGATTTATGTACACGGAAAGAATTTTTTACTAGAATAAATGCCGAGACAAGAAAAATTAGACTTGATTTTGAACTTAGAAAATAATTTCTTAATATCAAGAAAATCCAAGAAAATTGGATTTTAAATAAATAAGCAAACATGGATTTTAAATAAATAAGAAAACATTTTCTTGCTTCAAGTAAAATTGGATTTTAAATATGTAAATAAGAAATAATTTACTTACGATAAGTGTTTTTTCTTGTTTTTAGAAATAAATAATTAAGAAATAATTTTTTTGTTGCAAGTTAAACTTTTCTTATACGAGCTTAAGTAAATAAGAAAATATTAAATATTAAATCAAGTAAAAATTTTATAAAAATATTAAAAACGTAAAAAATAAGGAAAATGAAAACTTATCATGAGGGATTAGAAAACCATAATTAGTCAACTAGTACTTATTTTCCTAGGACTTGCTCACTGAAATGACAACATTTCAATTAATATAAATGAAGATGCAAATAGTGAACTCCTTATACCAAATGATTCACTAACAATCTGAGAATTGCAGAAATATTCAGAAATATGCAAAGCGGATGGCAAATGAAAAAAAAATACATGTTACTTTGGAAAAGCAAATTCAGCAAGAAATATTTTATTTCGCTCAAGAAAACGTTTTCTTATTTATTTTCAATTTTTTTTGCGGTAGTTTGTTGTTCCAATTCATCGAAACACAATTTTCTTAAATTCTCATTGATATTAGCAAAAAGATTTTCTTCATTTAAGTAAATTTAAGAAAAGATGTTCTTATTTATTTAAATATTTTTTTTCAACACTTTTTTTCTATAGATTTTGTTAGTGTTCTTGAATAAGAAAATAATTGTATCATTTTTGGAAAACTCAATTTCATAATTCCAGTAATAATTATAATTAATTATGATTATGTAAAGTTTTCTTATTTCCCTAAAAATTTTCTAAATTGAGTTCAAGAAAGCATTTTTCTTGATTCAAGTATACAAATTTCTTTCTGTGTATGTATGTAATTGAAGTTTAATTCGAAATAAATGTTAAAAACATTACAGAATGTAGAAATTGTAATATTTTTCGAATTAATTACCACAGCTGTCGCGCATACGACCACATTCGGTTTTGCTATTTGTGTTGAACTTTGGCAACGCTATGCATTTTTTGGAATTCACCGCAACCAATGCGTTTGTATGTGAATATAGAACTGGTGCTAACTTTTAACAAACAAAAAATCCCACATTTGACGCTTACTCACTTCACTGTGGCCTTTCGCCTCTCGCATTCAACACCTTCGCCACTTCCGCAAATTAAGCGGCGCGAGGCTTTAAACATTTGCGTGCATTTTGCAACGCTAATTTCACTTTTTGTCAGCTTTCGTCCTGCGTCCTTCTGCGCCGTCGACACCACAATGCAACACAGCGCCCTCATTTCCACACTCACATTTCCATTTCTAATGCTCATTGCTCGTTGCTAGTGCTTCAATATTCATTCCACTTGTCAATAGCCGTTGGCACATTTGCGCGGAAACTTGAAATTGCACAGTGAAAATACAAATTTACATTTTGTGTTTTATGCAAACAGGAAAGCGAGAATTTCCGTCCTGCCATTGTTGTGTAGAACGTACAAACAAAATGCAAATGCAAATGCACGGAGAGCGTCCAAAAATCATGGAGATGTGAAGAGGAAAATCCGAAAAGTTTAACCAACAAGTGCGTACAGTAAAAAGGCCAATACAAGGCGAAAAACGTCAAAATTCGTTATGAAAATGCAATGCTGCAGCTGGAAAAAGCGCGATTTTGTGGGCGTCCCCGAACGCCCTCTAACACCCAACATTAATTTACAGAACAGAATCATAACAGAACCATAAACATTCCCATTACCTTTGCTGGGACGCCCACTTCCGTCAACCACATCCGGCATCGTGTCATTGCTGCCACAGCCCATCCGTTCCGTTCCGTTGCGCGGATTCATGCCTCCCACAAACCGCTCCAAAGACCGCTAAACCCCCTGCCCGCTGCCCTCTCTTCTCATCCACCATCGACCGATGCTTTGTGATGATTTTGGTGTTAGTTTGGTTTTGCGTATTGGTTTAGTTTTGAGTTCGGTGTGGCAATGATGCAGGGGCGGCGCTCACGAGCAACTTCCAGTTGCTTATTATTTCTGCGCTTCAGGCATAATTTTTAAATATTTCAACTCTACTAGCTTGCATTGTTGAACGAGCTAAAATGAAGGGATGCTTGCACGGAGTCTGGTAAAGAAGGCGATGTGACTGCACGGGCGGGCACCAGAAAGAGTATGCTAGTAGATAGTAGAAAGGCGCAAGCATTGGAGAAATGGAGTAGCGAAATGTTTTGCTGAAACTTCACAGCCATTCATATTTTTGCTGCGTAAACATTCCAGCGCGTTGAACGGCATGCCGGAATACTGCCAGCAATGCTTCCTAATTGGGGTTAACATTCTCGGCGGCAACAATGATAAAAGTGGCAAGGCAAGCGTACTACATAGCCACATACCGAAATACATACAATCATACATACATACATACAGACATATACGCTTACATATATTCCTATTTTTATTTACCAGCAGCCACTTTTGCTTGGCACACCGCGAATTTCATACTCTCTCAAACCCATACCCATACCCTCTCTTTCCTAATCCTCCGCCGTAGCTGTAACTGCAAATGTAGGCTAAAGGAAAAGTGCAATTTCACTGTTGTTTGCACACAAAACCTCCAACCAACCAACTGCAAAAGGAAAAGCTGAAGAGAACGGCGGTCAAGAAATGGAAGAGATAAAACAAGAGGCGTTCTTTCTTTAAATAATTTTGCGGTTAGCAGCCAGCATCGTTGGCGTCGACGTTGCAGCTCCACAAAATGTTTCAAGAAAATGCGAGAAAATATTGAAAATCGCATTTTCAGCTGAACCACAGCTGAGTCTTGCAATTCGCACTGATGGCTGTGGCTGCTTGGCCTGCTTGCAATGCGGATTTCCAGTGCAGTGATTTTGTAGGAATACGAGTGCATACTTTCGTGCGCACTAACACACTATTCCAAATGCTTTACATACTTTAATTACTAACGAAAGCAACGAAAGCAAACTGAGGTGACCAAGGAAATGGCAAATGAAATTGGCCAAAGAGAGAGAGAAAAAAAATTAAATTAAAAAAATCATTGAGTTGCAAATGCGAAATGTACGAGTATTTAAAAGTGCCGTTGGGCGCTAAAATGTATGCTACGCGAATATTTAAGTAGGCAGCAGCACAGTAAGCCCACAGAACGCTGTGTATGTATGTATGTGTGTTTGTGTTTGATGCAATTAAAGAGCTTAACGCAAATTAATGAATTTTTAATTAGCAAAGTTTAAGGCGTTATTGTTTAGATTTTAAACAAACGGTATGCTTAAGCTAAAATACATATCTATGCATGCGCCATAATAAGATAATAAGATTTTTAAGTTAATTTCATAAGGAAATATTTAATTTAGTCACATTTAAGATAAGCGTGAGAATACAGTCTCCGTTTGGTATGTATCGCATTCCACTTCCCTAGAAGGAATAAATATAGGTAGTTAAAGCACGTTTAGAAAATGGGAAAATGGAAACGTAATTGAATTTGAATTCGAATTCGAAATCGTTAACTTTTCCTTAATCGGCGCTTAACATTATTGGCCAGTTCCAATGAAGCGCGACAAGGAAAGTCCATAGAGGTGGATAGAAATACTTTCTAAGCCGGAGCACCTTTATTCATTCGCATAACATGAGCTAGTCAGCTTAACCGCTGTGATTATTATGAACTATAGAGTGTTTTCAAAGGAAAATACGTCCTTAGTAAAAAGTATACAATATTTTCAGTAAAAGTGTACCCAAAATATACCTACATATGTACATATCAGTGGCGGGCGCTTCATACAAGCCGAGAAGCTTGTGAATATGTTTTAACGGTCCCACACATTAGCTTTTACGTGGCTTTCAAAACAGAATAACATAGCTTGTTTTCTCGCTTTTTCTAAGGAGAAATCAATTGCTTATTTTCAGACTTAGTTAAATTGAAAAAAAAAGCTAGCAAAGCACTTTTTTTTATTTTTCACATCAAATTTGTATGCGAATGTGAAGCTGGCGGCGGCATTCAGTATTCACAGCCACATGCATATTTAATTTGATTTTCATTTGCATGTACATTGGACCTCAGTTTTTCAAACACTAAAGCACCCATTTTTTAGATATTAGATAATAAGCAAATACACTTGCTACTGCTGAAATTTCCGTTGGTATGAGGAAACTAAAAATACCTCTGCGCTTTCGTGTGAGATTTCTTTATAAGTTTGGCGTCATCAATCAATTCAATTGAGTTCTTCCCAATTTTTCTAATAATTTCTCCTCTGTTTTTGTAGATAATTCTGGTGGTAAAGAACTTGAATTTATTTTCGACTTAGCCAGGCTTGTTGATGTGCTGACCAAATGTAGGTACGGCTAAAATACCAAAAGTCATATACATACATATCTACATACCTACATATCTTCATAATATCCATTGTATATAAAAACTTAAAAATTCTTCATCACCCTCATTTTATTGATTTATTGCAATACATTCAGTTTCATATGTTATGAATATAAGCAACAAACCAAATATGCAAACCGAATTTAATCAAAGTAGAGCTCTAGATAGCCGGGTATCGAGCGCTTCAAACAGATCGTGTTTGCTTGAAGTCCGTTGTTCAAATGCCCGTACCAACATTCGAGCTTACACTCAGAGAACAGGAATCAAAAATAAAATTCTTATTTTTATAATAATAACATAATAATAATACAATGGCGCTATTGTAACTCTGACGAGTTTTATGGCCGATTTTCTCTCCCAATTCGAGGTGTGCTCCTTTTGTTTTTCCTACTAATTGGGTGGACCTACAGATTTATGCCGGCTCCGAACGGCGAATGCATTTTTTTGAGAAGCTTTTTCATGGCAGAAATACACTCGGAGGATATGCCGCCCACTTCCGAGAGGTGACCGCTGCTCTTAAAAAACCCAACAAGTGGATTTTTACTAATTATTAAATTTTTGTTGGTGTTTGTTCGGACTGGGGTTTGAACCCGAGACCAATGGCATACCAGGTGAGCACTCTACCCACTGCACCACAGCGGCCACTAATTTTTATAATGCACGTTTTAAACTAAGTCATTTTTATTTAAAAAATAATTTTTCAGGCAAAGCGACACGTTACCTTTTGCATTACCTCTTCGTATATAAAATGGTACATTGTCTTGTGCATTACCTCTTCATATACGAAAAGATATCTTACCTAAATTCAATGAAATATTATACATTTAAGTTGCTATACATAATAAGACTCTCGTTGCTCAAACTAATGTTTGGACCACAATTATTAATCATCGCCAATGGCGTTTGGGATCCATTTCAGAATTATGCATGTACATTGTACATATTTTTCACCAATTTAATTTTCTTCCATTATTTATTCAAACTGTCATCTTCAAGTGACAAAAATACATTTGAGTTATTTCAAATCATGTTCAGAGAAATTAGCTCTTCGTTTACATAGGTATGCATGTTTTCGTATATGGTTATTCGTTGATGAATTCGTACTTGAAAAAGGTAATGTATTACACACTTTCCAACTGGGTCCAAATACCCGAATTGTTCAAATGCCCGTACAAACGTACGGGTAATAAGCATACAAAGGAGTGTTCGAGCATTTGAAAAGAATTTATTCGGGCTACTCGAAAATGTTAAAAAAAGTCGAGAGCTCTAAATCAAATTCAATGACGGAACGCAATCAGACTTTTAGATAATACAGAAAAGAAAATTACATAAATGGCTAATGGTTATGCTTCACACACAGGCTTGCCCAGACAATTTATGCTAGGTCCGCCACTGATACATATGTATGTATGTAAAAATAACCCTTTGCATTCCCATGCTCACTTGACTTCCTACCGCTTCGCTTACTGCAGTGAGTGTCACAAAATTTGGCATCCAGTGTGTTGAACATGAATTATCGAGAAGCTGCCACATTTTTCTGTCATTACGAGTACAAATATTGTAAAAAAAAGAGGAAAAATGCAACAAAAAATAGCAAATGAACATTGTAATAATAAAAACATTGGTTTATTGGTCGCAAAAAAAACCGCTTGCATCAGCGAATGAATTAATTTTTAAACGAGTTTTAATTTAAAATTAATTTCCCGTTCTTTGCATTGCTCTTTCTTTTGGATGCGTGGGTGTGTAGGAACGTGTGCGTATGCGTATGCGTCCTGCTCACATGCATTCACGCAACCAAGTGTTTGCGCCAGCAGCGTCACAAATGGCACGTCGCACAATGGGTGATTGCGGCCAAAAATAAATTCAAAATTAAAGTATGAGTAAAACCATTTTTTTAAACAGAGATCGACAGATACATCAAATTGTAATAAAAAAGCTTATATAAAAATTTTTGAGTATCTTTTCGTTTAGCCGTACAGGGTGCCCAAAGTTGAGCAAAAAATAGGTCCTTTTATTTCTCAATGAACACACCTCATACAAAACGCTCTTTCTCATTTAACTGTTAACCTACATACACGAGTGATACATCGTTACATAGATAATGATTTTCTCTTTCAGAAAAAATAACTTAGTTGTAAATAGCGCTCACTGTTGAATTTATATGAATTTTCAAATATTCACAAAAAATGTCGATGATAAAAAAATTTTCCTCGACTTTGAATAAAAAAATAAAAAAAACAAAAAATATTACCTCCTCAATTTTTTTTTATGCTTTGAAATAATATATTCTTAATCAAACTGCATTTTCACTTTAAAAATCCACTTGCTCCATTTGCTTTTATAATTTTTTTCCCATCTGCCTAAAACTGTGTTTTTGTAAATGCATTAATTATGTTACTTTTGACATTATGAAAAACGTGTATATTTAGGCGACTAATCGAATATTTCTCTATCGTCTTTCAGCAAATGGTCCATACTTTAAAATTATGAGGTAATTTTTTTTATCAGCGTTAATTGTTATCTTTGGCAGCTTTTTTATTTTAGAATATAAAAAAAAAAATTGTTAAAATTGTAAAATTTTAAAATGAAATTAAAAAAAAACAAAAAATATTACCTCCTCAATTTTTTAATATTTGATGCTCCTGAATGTCTTTTAAAAACTGGCGAAAAAATTGTAAAAATTCGTTTGCTCCATTTTGTTTTATGAACATTTTTATGGAAGGTGTTTTTTGAGTTTTGGTACATTTTCCCATACAAAATGCCCAGAAGTATGCTTCAAAAAGTTTAAATTTTTTTGTATGGGGAATATTTGTCAAAATGGTGAAACTTAAATATCGATATTTCCAATTCTAATTAAGATATTCGAAGAAACTAAACGCTGTTTTCAAGGGTAATGATTGTGCTTTCAACTGGTTAAATCGAATTTGAGTGGAAAGTAATTATATAAAAGATATTAAGCAGGGAATAGAGCCAAAAAACGTGTTTTTTTCCTATTTGGGCATGAATATCTCAGAAACTAGAAACAATTTGGAAAATCTGACTCCAGACTCAGGTTTATAACACTGAAATCCTTTAGAAAAGTGTAATTTCATTTCCGGTATAAAATTTTTTTGAAATGCGATTTTTTTGTATGAAAGTTTTATGATAAATGCTTATAACATACTTAAAAGTGCATATATTTTTAATTTAAAAACGGTGAAGTGCTTTACCCTTCTTCCAAAATGATTACCGCATTTGATTTATATTTCAAAAATGTATACACTAATCAAAATGGAGCATTTTAGCTATAATAGTTAGGAAAATGCTGAAATTTCAAAAATACCGTTATATGGGAGGTGGGCGTATTTGTGGGTGGATTTTGTTCAAATTTTCACAGTTTACTAACTTCAACCAAAAAAGCTTAAGTTCCGAGTTTCAAGATTCTAGCTTAATTATTACTATTTTTGGCCGCGTTTATATGGAGGTGCCCCCACTGTGCGTCGCCACACGACAGCTATGACAGCATTGTCGTGGCGCATGACAGTTCCCGCATTTATGTATATATGTATGTACATACGTGTATATATTTGTAAGCTTATATCGGCCGCGCTCCTCGGATACCACGCACTACGACCGCAATGCGACCGCATATATATGACGTGACGAACAACGGTGACATAAGGTAAAAATATGCTGCGCGTATTATTAACGTGACTGTAAATTTGTTTGTTTGTGTATACCTACATATATTCCTGGCGTATAAAATGTGTATCAAGTAATATAAGGGGTGTACTTTTAAAACCAAGTGCTTTCAGCCATTTTCCCCGTAACGTACACGTCCGATAAAGGAACCACTTGACTTCGAAGTAGTCGCCGAAAAAGATTCTCTAAGTTATAACATTCTTTCATAAAGATAATTTTAACCTATTTAGCCATTGAGGAAGTCGACTCAACGAAGCGCATATTTGCTTTTTGTAATTAAGTTTTGTTTTGATAAAATAATAAATAGTAATTATAAATGCAAGTGCGCGATCCTATATTTTGTACAGGAATCCGTAGCATCTGTGTACTTACCCCGCCAATGGTTATTTATGTCCGTCCATATGTACGTATGTACGCTAGACCGTCTCGCCTTATATGGACCAAAAAAAAAGTCCACCGTACGCCCCCTCATATGATTTCTCTTTCGAAAACATTTCTGGAAAAAAATTTTATTTTATTTTTGGACGCCGCTAGATGTCGCTAAAATGAATTTTTTTCATATCTTCGGTATTTATAGTCCGATGCCTAAGTTTGATACACCAATCACTTTGGCGTGAGAGGAGGGTTTCCACTTTCTAATTGCATTAACCCTATGTGCGCCATTGGGGTCACTTCCACCCAGTACTTAGTGTATACCACCTTAATGTAACTTTTTTTTCCGGAATGTTAATCTTCGTCAAAAAACAGTAATCTTTTGCAAAAGAAGCATTTCGATCGATTCAGTAGAACCGGAAATAAATCACATTAACATTCCGAGGAGTATAAGTTTTTCGCTTCCCGTGATCTTTTAGGTGCATTTTACAAAGATTTTTTCTGCTACTGAAATTTTATGGCGAATAATTTTCTAGAACACTTTAGTCCTCTAGCGGCCTTAAAAATACTATTTCCTGAATATACTCTATTTCCTGACTGTATAAAAAGGGGTCAAAATAACCCTTTTTTTAGGGGTGCTAGATGGTTAAATTGTTCTAGAAAATTATTCGGCGTAAAATTTCAGTAGGTGTCTCTTCAGAAAAAATCTTTGTAAAATGAACCTAAAAGACCACAGGAAGCGAAAAAATTATATTCCTCGGAATGTTAAATGTGTTTTATTTCCCGTTCTACTGAATCGATCGAAATACTTCTTTTGCAAAAGATTAACATTTTTGACGACGTTTAACATGCCGGAAAAAAAAGTTACATCAAGATGGTATAAACTAAGTACTGGGTGGAAGTGACCCCAATGGCGTACATAGGGTTAATACAATTATGAGTTAGAAACCCTCCTCTCAAGCTAAAGAGATTGGTGTATCAAACTTAGGGATCGGACCATAAATACCGAAGATATGAAAAAAAAACAAATTTTAGGGACATCTAGCGGCGTCCAAAAAAAAATTAAAATTTTTTTCCAGAAATGTTTTCGAAAAAGAAATCATATGGGGGGGGAGGGGGGGCGTATGGCGAACTTTTTTTCGCGATACGCTCTAATGTGCACATGTGCAATTTGGTATCTGTCCAATAATTAATAATGTCCAAAATTTGCTTTGCCATTACTTTTTGCAGCTCAGGTTTTTTTTTCATTACATATTTTGATGGGTTGACAGTGAAAATTCCGTGACTGCAAGTATACAGACAGATACATGTACATACATACATATATATGTGTATACCTAATGCAGGTGGAAAATTGTGTTGACGTTTTTCATTACTTTTTGTGGTTCTCTCTTTGTTTTTAATTAAGTTTCGTCCTTTTAATTTTGCATTTTCTGTGTTATCGATGCAGTTGGATTTGCATACATATGTACGCACTCACATTAGTTCTTCTACATATACATATGATTGCACATATAGTTACAAATTACAGACCACCCACTAGGAAAAAAGTGTTAGTTTTCTTTGCTCCCCGCGCATTTTATGAACAGGGGCTAGGGATAAAAACATGATCCATAAACAAATCTGGATATATGTCATGAAAAAATTTCATCCCATTTTGACCTAAAGCTTGATGATGTGGCAACAAATATCTAGTTAATGGCTAAAATCTCGTAAACAGGTTATTTGTGGCAAACAACATTAAAATTGAAACTGAAATCGAAAATGAAGTAAAAATAAAAATTGTAATTGAAATTTAAAAATAAATACTTATTTTAATTGCGGTTTAACTTCAAAGGAATGGTTAATTATATTTTTTATCAAATCATTTGCCCCATTTCAATAATTCACCATGCTCTTCTGCGTGCATAGCAGTCACGCTTAAAAACAAACAATTCATTTGGCTGAAACTTCAGCAAAATAAAAATAGAGTAAAAAATAAAAATAATGAAACGCATAAAGTGGCAAAGTGTTGCCAGCCGTTTGCATTTTTAATGAAGATGCAGCGCAAAAATAATTATCAACAGAATTGTTTACAGAACGCTATGAGGAAGAAGGGAAAAGGGAAAGGGCGAAGAGACACCAGCCGCAAAACAAGCGACGCCACAGATGGAGAAACCTTATAAAAAGCTACGGGTATGAAGGTGCCGATCGGCAGTGAGAGCAGTGTGGGCAGCAATGGCAGTTGACCACAGAGGATTCGCATTGTTTGCTAATGGAAAAGTTTTCTGTGCGCGAACGTACCAGCAAGAAAACACATTAATAACGTTGGAGGAAAATTTAAAGTTTTCTGGCGTAGCTGCGTTGCGAAAATTTGGCAATTGGGGTGCTTCATGAATGAATTTATTGAAGACACTACCACAGACAGGCAAGGTTGGAAGTTAGGAATGTATGGACTGGCTTCGATTTAAAATGTATGTGTAGATAGGTTTTCTTATTAAATTTAATTTAACAATGGGTATTTAATTATTGAAAATTTTTGTACAAATGGGAGCTATCTCAACTAAGTAAACATTATTTGTTTTAGCCCTGCAAAAAATGCGATTAATCCGGGACGTGTCCGGGATCAATCGCAAGGGAGCATGCGACTAATACAATTTTACATCCCTTTATATCGAGTGAATTGATCGCATTTGTTCGAGCATGCCCTATGAAGAGACTAATTGTTCAACTTGTATACCCGAACGGGTACCAATGTAGATTAATCACTAACATACCGAAGGGGTACAAATGTAGATCAATCGCTTTCATCCCCAACGGGTACAAATGTAGATCAATCGCTTACATCCCGAACGGGTACAAATGTAGATTAATCGCTTTCATCCCCAACGGGCACAAATGTAGATCAATCGCTTACATCCCGAAGGGGTACAAATGTAGATTAATCGCTTTCATCCCCAACGGGCACAAATGTAGATCAATCGCTTACATCCCGAAGGGGTACAAATGTAGATCAATCGCTTACATCCCGAACGGGTGCAAATGTAGATTAATCGCTTTCATCCCCAACAGGTACAAATGTAGATTTGTATTTTTATTTGTATTTATTGGTTTGACAAAATTAGTACAGCAAGATTGAATCTTTAATAGTACAACACATACTTATATGGAGATCATATTACATTGCATGTACAGTCTAAATATAAAAATTTCAACTTAAAAACTAACAATAAAACATTAAAATTAAAATTAATTGGTTCACTAAATTATTTGTTTATTTATTTGTAGAGAAATAGTTATATAACACTTTCTTGAAGTTACCTAAGTTCAATCCGCTCCTAATGCTAACAGGAATAAGATTCCAAACTCTTATAGCATTGATGAAAAACAGTCGTGTAGAGTTATTATAGTTAAAACACGGCACAATTAAATTACAGGAACGCACTAATTTTGGAAAAGTTAATTTTTGATAGAGATAAGACGGTGTTTTCGTACTCATTAGCTTGTATAAGAAAATACAATTTCTGGCCTTAAAGTAATCAAATATATCACATCCTAGTAACGATGTTCGCCAAGACGATATGTGATCATACTTCCGAATACCATACACATATCGGGTAATTTGGTTAAAAATAATATCGATTTTATGAGCTGATTTTGAGTCATAGTTACTATATACCAGCTCAGAATATGTAACAATTGGTAAAATTACCTGACGGGCAAGCTTTCGCCTAACATGAATTGGGGTACAGTGAGCAGAGAGTTTCAGGCTCCTAAGGGCACCATACACTTTGCTTATGACTGAGTTGACGTGATCAACACAGGTCAGATTTGAATTAATAACAAACCCCAAGTTAGTCACTTTATCGACAACCTTAAGAGAGTTACCATTTAGATATATAGTAGGAATATTTTTAAAATCAATTTTTCGCTTTATAACCGGTAGTATGTATGATTTTATAGGGTTAAGTTGAAGGCCGTTCTGCATTGACCATACAGATATTGATGACAAATCATTGTTCAGGTCAAGCGTTATCTTATTCAACTGATTTGTACAACCAGATAAATAAAGTTGTATATCGTCTGCATACGCATGTAAGCGTACATGCCTACAAGCTAAGAATATGTCATCTATGAACATGCTGAACAAAGTAGGGCCTAGAATAGATCCCTGCGGAACACCACATAGAACTGGTTTTAATTGCGAAACAGCCGTGCCAATTTTTACTCTCTGAAACCTGCCAGTTAAGTAGCTATCCATTAGAGATACCGCGCTTTTCTCAAACCCAAAGTAATGCGTGAGTTTAGAACAGAGCAGTGAATGATCAACCGAGTCAAATGCTTTAGAAAAGTCAAGTAAACATAGAAGGGATATATTACCTTTGTCGTAAGCAATTCGCAAATCGTCAAGAATTTTTACCATAGCGGTTGAGCATCCATGCCCTGGTCTAAAACCAGACTGGCAAGGGGAATGTAAGTCATTATCAGATATATATGCACGTATTTGCTCAGACATCAAAGACTCAAATACCTTCGACAGAGTGGGCAGAACACTGATCGGGCGAAAGTCACAAGGGGCACATGCACGTTTATTTTTCGCAATAGGGCAGACAGAAGCCACTTTCCAAATATCCGGGAAACAAGACGTCGTAATACAGTGGTTTATAATGTCAGTTAGCGGGTTAATAATGTAAGGCATAATTAATTTTATAAAGCGGATTGGCAAGCCATCTGCACCAACTGCGTTTGATTTAATTTTATGAATACACCTAGACACATCATACTCGGAGACGGTGGAAAATTCAAAGGACGACTTAGACGGTTTGACAGAGACACAAGGAGTAAGCTGAGGCAAATTACTTTTAGGGACAGCATTAGATATAAACACATCATTCATAACATCGACATTTATCAAACAATCACTAGTATCTTTAGAGTTTATGTTTAATCTTTTAATATTACGCCACAGGGTACTAGTAGGTAGGTTAGTATCAAGCTTAACTTCATAATAGCGTCCCTTTTCCTTCCTGGTAATTCGTGTTGAATGATTTCTAGCTATACGGTAAAGCTCCCAGTTTGCCTCAGTGCGGTTATTTTTCCATTTTCTATACGCTTTCATACGTTCCTTTATTGCTTTCTGGACTTTGGAATTAAACCAGGGATATGTGTTCGTTTTCTTGCATCGAATCGGAACATAAGTCTCAAAAACAGATAGAAGCTTGCTGCTAAGAAACTCAAGCTTTTCATTAGCACTTTCAAAGTACCAGCAGCTTTGCCAGTTAATGCGTTGCATTTCCATGGACAATGCATTTACATCCAGAGAGTTAAAGTCTCTGTACGTATAGACTTTGTCAACTTTTGGGTGATTAAAGTGTACATCAAGCGTACAAAAAATCAGATCATGGTCCGAGATGAACGAAATTTGGTCAAAATTTAAAACTGAGGAAGAGTCAGAGATAATAAAATAATCGAGAAGGCTAGGAGTACTTTTGTTGCAATATCTTGTGGGCAACAGGGTGTTAACAACGGATAGACCAGAGCTAGATACTTCATCAAGGAACTTTGAACATATTGAGTGACGAACAAGAAGGTTGACGTTAAAATCCCCACGGACAATAATATTTTCATAGTCAACAATATAGATAGACAATTTCTCAAAAAACGAACTAACACATAAAAATTTGCTTGGATTATAAACACAGGCAACGAGCAATTTGTTCAAACGATCAGACAGCTCAACAAGTAGAAATTCTACGTCCTCGTTATTAGATTCACATATAAGTCGCATGTTTATGTGTTTCTTGCAGTAGATTGCAGTGCCTCCTCCTCTTTTGCCAATCCTATCATTTCTTAGCATTTTATAACCATTAATATTGAAATGGGTATCATTAACTGATTCATGGAACCATGTCTCCGATATACATATAACATCAACATTGGACGTATCAAACACATATCTTACATAATCAATTTTAACATTATTCAAACTTCTTGCATTAAAATGGACAATGTTAAGTCCAGCATGTTGCTTACATAAAATGTCGATCATAACACGGCTGTTATCATCTATACTATCGTTTTCACACCGACCCGACAACATATAGCAAATGAACAAAGGCAACTTCAAGAGTAACACAATTAGGGAAGGGAGGTAAGTGAACCATCGTTAAACATACATACAGACTTAAATTAAAAATACATAAAATAAAAACAAAACAAAACATATGCAAGATATCAGCGAAAGCAATCCAGATCGCTTTGCACATTGACTCGCACAGCAGTCGCATTTTTCTCCACTCTTAAATAAACAAATCCCCGCACAGAGAACACAGATACCAATTTGCCCGCTCTTCTCAGCTTAATCGACTCTTGCAACAGCTTTCTCCGCTCAGTCGTCAGACTTTCAAATATTGAAAATATACCCTCCAGCCCTGCTGCCCCAAGAGATACAGCAGATTTTGTACGCTTTCTATATTCGGCGAAGGTTCTTAGCGTATTGTTACGGTCAAAGGGGCAATAGAATTTTATTATAACCACGCTGCTAGGATTACCGCTTACTGGTTTAGTTCGGAAAATGTCTTTTATTTTAGGAGCAAAGAAGTCAATTGACAAGCACACCAGGTTAAATATGCTCCTTAAATTTTCATTATCACAGTAGGGTATACCAAATACAACCGCATCCGTATTACGATCAGCCAGTTCTTGTTTGTATTTTTCCACGTCCGCTTTATGCTTGCATGTTTCGCTCTCTCTGTCCACAGCTTCTCTCACTTTTTGAATTCGCCGTCAAAGCTTAGTTGTTTGGCCTCCAATTCAGCAATCCGCTCAGTAGATTCAGCTAACCTAGCAGAGAGCGCAGCTACCTCAGCATCAATTCTCGCAGTGAGCGCACTTTCCACCTCAGCGATTTTTGTGGAGAGACCGTCAAAGAGGGACTGTAGTTTGTCAGTCTGTCGTTGCTTCCAGCGCGAACGGGTACAAATGTAGATTTTTCCAAGTTGTTCGCCAAGGAAATTTTTAATAACAATCTTTAAAAAATTGTAAATGTTAATGCATATATAAATAAAGATTATATAATGTTTTACTTTTGAAAAAAAATCTCAATAAATAAATAAAAAAAATTGTAAGTTTTGAGTATGCATTATATGAGCGTAATGTAAAGGATTTTTGCATAGGATATTTTAGGCAACATTTTGTTAAAATTATTATTCATCATTGTTATTAAAAGAAAGGGTGTTCAATTCGTTTTACCGGTTGCTCTACAATTTTTTAAATACATTGCATATTTTTGTAAAATTTCTACATTTAAGGAATCTAGATTTGTACCCGTTCGGAATGAAAGCGATTAATATACATTTATACCCGTTCGAGATGAAAGCGATTAATCTACATTTATACCCGTTAGAGAACAATTGGTCTACAATTAGTCTACATTTATACCCGTTCGGGAACAATTGGTCTACAATTAGTCTAAATTTATACCCATACGGGAACAATCGGGGACTAATTGTGGACCGATTGTTCTCGAAAGAGATCAATCCGGGACAAATATCTTTCGGTATTAATCGCACATTTTTTTGCAGGGAGTATTTAGAAACAGGAATACAAAAGAAATCTTAACCTGTTATGACGAGATTTTAAGATAAATTAACATTTAATCGCATGTTTTTGAAGTGGATTTTCACAATCACTGATTTTAAAACCCTTTCTGGTGTTTGCTGAGGCTAGAAATTCAAACCAGAATCTCTTCTAAATCCACAACCACCCAAGTATCCATACAAGACACTTAAGTAACAACGCTCATGGAGGCTCGGGGGTCTTGATACGGAAAAGTTATAAATATTACAGTCAGGCCCGTGCGCAGGGGGGGATTGGGTTTTGCCTTTACCTTTACCTTTACCTTTACCTTTACCTTTACCTTTACCTTCACCTTTACCTTTACCTTTACCTTTACCTTTACCTTTACCTTTACCTTTACCTTTACCTTTACCTTTACCTTTACCTTTACCTTTACCTTTACCTTTACCTTTACCTTTACCTTTACCTTTACCTTTACCTTTACCTTTACCTTTACCTTTACCTTTACCTTTACCTTTACCTTTACCTTTACCTTTACCTTTACCTTTACCTTTACCTTTACCTTTACCTTTACCTTTACCTTTACCTTTACCTTTACCTTTACCTTTACCTTTACCTTTACCTTTACCTTTACCTTTACCTTTACCTTTACCTTTACCTTTACCTTTACCTTTACCTTTACCTTTACCTTTACCTTTACCTTTACCTTCACCTTTACCTTTACCTTTACCTTTACCTTTACCTTTACCTTTACCTTTACCTTTACCTTTACCTTTACCTTTACCTTTACCTTTACCTTTGCCTTTGCCTTTACCTTTACCTTTACCTTTACCTTTACCTTTGAGGGGTCATCTGGGTCCACGCTTTGAGCCATATCTTGGAACCCGGCCTAGGCATCACTATTTAAAGAGCTCTTTTTTCAAGTTCTCTTCAACAGTTTTCATTTGATACCAATATCGCTCAGTGACTTTACCCATATCTGGGGACCCGGCCTAGGCATCGCCATGAAAATAACTGTATGTTGAAGGTATGCTCAGCGCCTTTCATTTGCTACCAATATTGCTCAAAGACTTACTGAGTCACTCTGGCTCCACATTTGGGCCTATATTCTGGGAAGTTTCCACTTTCTGTACACCCTATCATATGCGCTAAAACCACATGAATCTACTGTAAAAATTTCATAAAGATCGGTCGAGTACTTTGGGAGTCCATAAAGGTCACACAGACACACAGACGCTCATTCATTTTCATATAATAGATACATATATATACTCGTATCATAGGCAAGCCCTTTCTGAGCGGTTCGGGTTCTACAGGGAGGCGTCTTAGCACCTGCAATAATTTAAAATTAAAATTAGAATGAAAACCGTATTGAGGGCTAAGACTTCCAAGCAGGAAAGGCCTCTTCACTTGCAGTTGTCCTGATTAGGTACTGGTCAGCTAACGATTGGTATGCAAGCGCAAAGACTTAGAGTTCCTTATAGCAACATCTGTAGGAGCTTTGTAGGCGCGGAAGAATCTAGGAAAATCCCACTCACTTAATCGACCAGTTAACTTGAGTAAGGGTTTAGATCCCCTCCTTTGGAATAAATGGATTGGTGCTAGAACCAACAGGCACTGTATGTTAACATAACCTTACCTAACTTAATTTAAACTGCTTAAATGCAAAGATTTCCTAAGTACCCATTAAACACTGAAAAATAAATTCTCAAAGTAAGTGAAGCTATTGTTTCTCAATTTGAGAAACAGCATATATATCATTTGAAAATAAACATATTTTCAAGTGTTCCTCAAACATTGTTTATCAATTTGAAAAAAAATTTAGAAACATTTGAGAAAAATTTTATTTTTGAAATGGGTTTGAGAAAATGGACTTACTAAATTTGAGATTCAGCCCAAAATGCCATGTTAAAAATGTGCCTTTTAGTTTGAGAACGCTATCAAAGGAAATTTGAGATGCATTTGATGTAAACGTTTGAGTTTTGAGAAAAGGGTTTATTCTGAAATGCATCTCAGATTGAGAATAAAGAAAAATGTTCATTGGGTATGAATGTATGTACCCACATAGCATTTTATGAATTTTTTGATCATATTCCAGTATTTTTCGATCACTATGCACGTTTAAATAATAGAAAAGAGCCTCTCGTCTGTAGAAGTTGGTACCCTATGTCCAACTCTTCGTGGGGAGTCGTTTTCGAGTCTTATTTTAATCGTATTTTTATCATTTTCGAGTCCCTTTCGATTTTATTTTTTTCGATTGGTCATTTTTGAATCGTTTTTTGATCGTTTTTGAATCTTTTTGGGGTCATTTTTTTCGTTTTTCTGATAATTTTCGATTGGCTTTCCAATCTTTTTTGAGTCATTTTCCAATCGTTTTTCTGGTCATTTTCGAATCTTTTTTTGGTCGTTATTCAGTAACTTTCTGATCAATTTCTAATCATTTTCTAATACCTTTCCACTCATTTTCCTAGCATTTTTGGGTCAGTTTACAACCACTTTTCTTTCCCCTCTTCTATCCTCTTACAAATTCTACCCTTAGCCTTACCTTTACCAATATCGCAAATAGAACTTCCACGGTCACCCTCAGTCCACATTTTGGTTGGAACTTTTGAAACAGATTTTTAGCCTACAATAATATTAAGCAAATAAGGAGTTTAAGATCTAAAAATTTCAATCCATAAATGAATTCCTATGAAAATGCATATGCGCATTTTGGCACTCTCATATACGGCAACACGGAAGACATGCATCCATATGTTCCTGCTCTACAACATTCGGAACCATCAATACCGAAATCTAATATAAAATTCTCTGAAATTTTGTAAATTTATGTACTAGGCTGACTAAGGAATATTTCTTTTTTTTTTTTTCTAAAAAACAAAGTAAACGATCACATTCCGATCTTTAGCATGATCAATTTGTGATAAATTATTTTTTTAATCAGCAAAGGGGATCGAAAAAGACTCGGTACTAGACATATACGCCGCCGATTGACGCCGCCGCCGCCGCCGCGCCGATTACCTTCATAATCGGCCGCCGCCGCCATAATCCGTGAAATCGGCATATCGGCGCGGCTGCGTGCGCTGGCGCGACATACCCGTATGGAGCTTGATGTGTACATATTTTCCTAGTTTTGCTAACTGCTAAAGTTCTTCAAAATTAAAAAAAAAAAAAGGAATCAATCGACGTGTTTTGACCTCATGAACACGAACCTGAATGCGGAAATGTTTTATTTTTTGCCCGTTAAAAGTTATTAACAAACACATGTTACATAATTTTTTCTCAGATACGGAACTTTTCTGGGATCTCTTCCATTTAGTCCTACTTCTCGAGGTCTGTTGCTAATTGTTCTACTCAAAATTGAATAATTTAAACCCTCCTTGATATCATTAGATGGCGATTTATGCATGCAAATGATCCCAAACATGCCTCCAGAATCGAAAACTCATGGTTTGAACGTAAGAAAGATGCTGTTTTGGAGTAACCGTCACAGTTGTCGAACCTCAGACCTATAGGGAATATTAAAGAAGACGATGGAAAAATAGGCAAGAGTTATGGAAAAAAAAAATTAAAGAAGCTTGGTACTTAATACCAGTTGCAAATTGCGCTGATTTGGTCAACCCTATGCCACGAAGAAGTAAGGAAGTTATAAAAAATAAAGGAGCTTCAACTAAAAATTAGTTTAAATCTAGCTGCAGCAGTAATATTGTAGTTTATTTGAAAAAACAATCGAATTTAAAGTTTTTCCCTATTATTATTTCCAACTTAAATTATACATTTCATTATTTTTATTCATAAAAATTAAATTATTATACAAAAACCACCCCAGAGTCATTGAAGCATGTCCTCTCCGTGTAGGCATCAATATATGGTAATTATTATTTGGTCTTGAAATAAATGGAGAATTGCAAAATTTTGTCCCTATTATTTTTTCCAACGCTGTATATACATATATTTATTTTAAAGTGCCTTATATATATATAAATATGTATGTAAATACATATATGTATGCATGTTTATTATCATACAAAATAAGCAAATGAATTTAAATTTACCCTTACATATGGATTTGTGTATATTCTTTAATATCTGTTTTCTTTATTTTAAATTTTAGTTTATGTAACAATTTTTTTTTGCTGTAAATAAAAAAGTTTCAACAATTTAAGGTGGAAATTAGATTATTTATTCCATTCAGCCAGCGCTATTAAGGTAACTAAATAAAATTAATTTGAATGAGGATTGTGATTTGTAGATTTAGGGCAGGCGCGCCGGCGCGAAAAAGCACGCCGGCGTCGCCGCCGCCGCCGAAATTATTTTGGAATGGCGCCGCCGCCGCCGGAATCACTGTCGGCGTATATGTCTACTCGGTACAGTCAGTTTTCATAAAACAATCTTCATTGGAATGCATGAATACGAAAGAACCGTGATTCGAAATTTGGACAAATGAAAAATTTCCCCTACAAAAAAGACTCTTTGGAACTATTTTCAAAATCCTTTATCCACCTATACCAAGTGAATGAACTTTCAACAACTGCACAGCGCGAAAGCCTTACTACGTACGAGTACTTCACCAAAAATACCAAAAATAAAGTTTTAGTTGATAATTGATGCTCTGAAAAAAAAACGTTGTAAATCTAAAGACTTTCGCTGTTAAATCAACTACTTTCCGCATTTGAAATGTGCCCAACAACGCTTCGTTGTTGTTTCAAAGGTGCGAGCGTTGTTGATTTAAGTCAATAACGGAGATTGTTGGAAAAAATGTTCACCTAAAAATAAATTTTTTTTTGCATTTTACTCTTCATCTTCTCTCCGCCCGGATCCCAAGCCTCCGCTTGTTCTCCTATTATTCTCTCCTTCTTATCATTCACTGGTTGCTATCTTTATTTCTTATTCTGATTTGTCTTCTTTATTTTATATTCTCCTCCGGATTCGAACCATGACATCAACCTGAATTTCTATCCAATCATCACATAGTGGAACATTCAACATTATATTGAATTGTAGTAACCTATTTATACTTCCATTTCCTAAAAAGGAATCCATGAATTATTTGAATCACTGTAAAAACAAAATTAAAAAAAAATTGTTCTCATTAGTTTTGTTTACAACGGAAACTGTTGGGTCAAATACTTTTGCCTTTAAATCAACAACGGGGAGAAAATTGTTGCTAAAAATAAACTTTTGTTTGGATTTTTCTCTTCATCTTCTCTCCATCATTATTTTTTTTGTTGGTTTTCTCACAAAAAAATATTTTCTCACAAAAAATTTTTTAAAAGCAAGCAAGTTTTTGAAACAACAACGCCCGTTTTTGAATAAATTGTTGGACCAAAAACTTTGCTGTAAAAACAAAAACTTTTGCTGTTGAATCAAAGACGGAGATTCAACAGCCGAAAGTTGTTGGTTTAACGACGGGTATTTTTTTCAGAGTGACGTTCCCCAAAGAAAACGTGCCAAAAAAGATTGCCAAAACAAATCTTAATGGCGTCGGCGAATATATGTTTGTACTAATACATCTGCAGTAACTGCTATCTATTACTTGCACCGTGTAAAAAAACTGCTTGAAGTAAAGTACATAGTTGCAGATACGAAATTACTATTCTCCTGGGTGTCTTACGTACATTTTGCAACAACGGTGGAAAGCAAGAAACACAAAGAGTTTAGGAGGGGACACAAGCCGCAAACAAACAAAATTGTATAAAGGTAAGTGCTGGGAAGGGAATGAGAATGTGTTAAAAGGAAAGGCAGATGAAGCGGTCTAAAAACAAAGGAGAGAAAGAATATAAGAGGAAGAACAACAGAGGAGATGGAAGTAAGGAGGAACATTACTTTACTCTGATTGAAAGATAAGGAGGCTGCCACTGCATATGAAGGATTTTTATTTGCACAGCGAGCAACAACAAAACAAACCAAGAAACGATTTAGCCACAGAATGGTGGTTGGAAAAATCGAACAGATGAATTATTTTAGCAACATTTTAATGACGACGAAAGCTAAAATTTCATAGCATACGCGCCAATAAAATCCACGCAATGCCCAGATAAAATAGAAGTATAAATAAGTCGACCTGAAATGAAAGCGAAATGAGATTTTCAATTTCATTGCATTGCTTGCTTGCCGTTCTCCTCCCACTGCAGTACTACCGAATGCCACAAGACAAAACTCGCGGCTTTGTTGTTAGTATAAACTGGTGGTTGAAATTGATGAAGTCGATGAAAGTAAAAAGATGGAATAATTTCATTATTGCTGCCAAAGCCCACACGGTCGGTTTTACCTATCGCCGGCGAACGGAAACGCGACGATGTCTGGGTATTCCTTTTGCATCCCAAGCCACCACGAACAAATAAACGGTGACAGCTAATTAGATTAAGTTAATGCCGCGCATTTATTGGCAATAATCAAATGCACAGCTTGTGGTGGTCGCAGCCGAAATGCGTAATGTCGAGAACGTAATGCCTGATGGTGCGGTGTGTCGTATTTCAAAAAATGCGCAAATACCATAGAGACATGAAAATATTAGCTGCATAAGAAATTATGAAAGCCGCTGATGATTTATTATATTAAGCTTACTTTGAGTGGGTAGCTGATTTTATTCTACATACATACATATTTACAATGTACATACTTAGTAGACATAGCCTTGCTGACAATTGGGCTGGGCGTCCGAATTAGAAGCTGTGGGATTTCCTTTCTGCATTCATCATAAAAATAAATGCTAATGAACTCGATCTGTGTAATGTGCAGTGGAACGAAAATCATCATTTTTTTTTTTGGAATTAAGCAAGCTAAATTTTCTTTTGGAAGCGGCGCACATATGTAGATTTTACGAATTTATGCGGCCAAAATTGAAAATTTTGAAATTGGTACAAATACAAAATCCAAAATCGCTCTACGTGTATAATAGACCGGCGATAATAAACCGGTCTTCTCGGCTTTTATTGACAACCGGGGTGCCCCTGCCGCTAGTCGAAACTTATTTTTTTTCGATTTTTTTTTTTACGTATTTTAAGTAACCCTTTTATAAAGGTCAATATTTTTAGTTTTAAGACAGTAATCAAAGTAAACAACATGGATTCGAGTGCTTGAGGTAAATATCATTATTTATTGAAGAAATCGTCAACATAGCGTAATAAAAGACCCACCATTTTGAAGCTTTTAAACTTATTGCGTTTTGTTGAAAAAATATTGTTCGTTTTTTAATTCAAAAGCATTTTAGTTATATTACCGCCTCCGATCGCCTCAAAATTTTTATACATTTTAATAGTCTTTTCTTATGGTTCTGATGAAAATCAGATGCGGACAGGTGCGGCTGGGGTAAAAAGAGATACATTGAAAAAATGTGCAAACAATGTTTTTTTTTCATTTTCATCGAAGATCCTCCTGGTTCATCTGGAAAAAAATTAGTTACCCGTCAATTTCTCTACGGTAAAATGCAAATCTAGAAATTATCAACTATGGATGAAAAATTGGCCTATTTGGAAAATTACCTGCTTTCGTATTTTTAGTATTTCCAATTTTTCAAAGTCAAGGAAATACTTATCATAAAAAGGGGCTAAGAATCCTAAAGCTACATTTTTAGAAGAGTTTTGAGTATGCAATTTTGCAGCTCATTCAATTTTAATATAATAATATGCAACATTCAACTTTTTGAAAATTTTCATTGGCTTTTCGGAAATTTTAATTGGAACGGTCTCACCCTACACCCTACAGAAAAAAACTTCTTCTATAAATTCTGGCCTCAATTTGAAATTTTTAAAAATTTCTACGATTTGTCGGATTTTTTTCATACTCCACTGCACCACAACGGCCACTTAGAGAAGATTAAAATACCAAAATGGGCTCTTTAGGCAATAACCTTTATTTATTGAGTCAGCAAATGCATATACCCAGCAAACAGACTCGTAAGTCTAAGCTGAAGCTAAGTTGTTAAACTTGAATACGCTGGCAGTGCTTCTTGCTGGACTCATTCCCTCTGCTCCAAATGTTTTAATACTTCAGTTTAACACGTCACAGAGAGACAGAAAGGAAATTGAACTTTTATGAGCAAAGTACAATGTGTGGCGAGCGTAAAAATTGCGTATTGTCGCCTCAGTCCATTTTCAACTGCCATGCAATGAAGTGTTAAGCGGTTAAGTACGCACGCTTATCTCATTTCGATATATAAATGTATGAATAATAACGTTTGAACCCTAGCAGAATATATTTTTTGTAATTAAATTGTTGCAACACTTAAATGGCGCCAAAAAATTGAATTATGCAGTTAAACAAAAAACACTTTATTATTAAAATATTTATAAGGTATTCATACACCACCATAATACGATATCTCCACATAACGTGTTTCGCTCTTTTTTTCTGCATTCGCTCTCTCAATCTTGGTTCAACACGGAAACCAGTGCCGAAACTCGTTAATTTCCATACAAATTTCTGAGAGCGAATGAAGAATGAGACACTTGTTTCGTTCTCAACCCTCTTGCCAAACCCGATGATATCGATGCCTTCTTTAATTTTGTATCGAAAATCTATCGAAATCTCACACAGACCAAAACAAAAACGCAAAAATAAGCAAACATACAAACATCTAAGAACAAGAAGGGCAGATGTTAAACTGAATAACGACCAGCCACGTGTAGTCGGGATATTTAGCGAGATTTTTCGATAGATGTTACGCTGACGGGCTTTAAGGCCTGATTATCCATAATAATGCCTTAAAGATTCCTTATGGGCTGATGACATCAGCACAGGAAAATCAGCCTTATTTTAAGCCTTTGCCCATACAACTTAGCTTCCCTTATAATTTTCAGGCCTAATTTCGTAAGCATTTAAATCTTCTGTAATAATTCTTAACTAAGGCGTAGATTTTATGCTGGGTACATACACAGACATACACACAGGGGGGGATTTACCTCTAGAAGCGCCCTGGGCAAACAAATCAAGCCGCGCCCCAATATTTCCAAAAAAAACCGTACTTGCCTTCGTGTGGTGAAATTTCATTACTGATATATTTTAAGGATTGAAAAAGTTTGATTCGATTCTTATATAGGTACCACATTTTTTCCATTTTCTAACCTTCAAAATGATCTGATCTTAAACCCTCATTATTAGGTGGCACAGATTTCGCAATATCATTAAATTGCAGTTCATCATACGAATCTGAAAAACAATTTTATAGTGAAAATGTTTCGTCCTGAAACTAAACTCACAATTTTTGACAGTAGGGTGCCTCCCAGGTAGCGAAATCTGCCTTTCTGGCCCAGAATCTACCTGGGCTAACCTAGCTGTCGACTTATGCATTTTTACCTTTTTGGTTATGATCAACAACGGAGTCATTTTGTTTTCGAGGAGTTTGAAAAAAAAAACAATCAAGTTTAGGGGTTTTCGACAGTAAATCTTTGTCTGCACTTTCTCGGCTGCACGTTTTTTGTTTCCTGGGCCGCTTAGCTTTTTCATATTTGCACTCATTCTTCTATTTTTCACAAAAACATTAATTCACTGACACTTTTTTGATGTTTTTAACTCGGAACGACTTTTAAGATTACATAAAATGTACGCAGTGCATTGTATAGAGGCGCGAACTATTCAAATTAACCAGAAATAGAAAATATTCAGATCTTAATTTCCTTTAAAAAAGTGAGCTCGCGCATTTCCCCGAAAAAATATTTCAATGCCTACTTGATTTTTAAATTTGTAATTTCAATTAAATTTGAATCTTTCATGTCATTTACTGCACACAAGCTACTAAAACTTAGTGCTTACATATCGCTCATTTGCTGCAAGACCGGCATAAATCAAAAAACGTGATTTTTGAGTTAATGCTGCAGAATAGTTAGTTGCATCGTACTTCATGTTGAGTAAAAAATTCTTTATGATTTTTTGAAAACTAAACGCTTCAGATACAAACCAAATGTTGCATTTACTTGCGCACCATATCGACGCTTCCAAACAATACTGTACTAAGTCGACTTAGAACATTTTCCCGTTTTTGGCGTTTTCAAGTACTGCGTATCTTAATTTAGATGCTGTCTAATTTTGGTATCAATCGGACAATCCAATCAAAAGTTATAAGCAAAAATGTACATATAATACAACACGTGATTTTTTCAGAATAAAAACTATGAGAGCTTGCCATGAAAAACAACGTAGCAAACGTTTATTTTTTCTTACGGTTTTATATAAAGCGTACCCTAACTTTGATACTGTCGAGTTTTGGTTTTGATCGTTCAATCCAAACAGAAGTTACAACTGAAAATGTACTTAGCATACAACTGCAGTTTCATATCGAGTTTAAACTTTGAGAGCTTCTCCTGCAAAACACAGTTTTCAGACTTAGTACAGTTTTGTTTGGAAGCGTCGATATGGCGGTTGAATCTCAAAATTGCCCTTCCTGAAAAGTTGTGTATTTTGAAAAGTGCAAATGCAGCAAATGAGCGATATTTAAGTCCCACTGGGGCGAAGGTTAAGAACTGTACCAATGTTCTGAAATGTACTTTGATTAATTTTTTTCTCTGTAAAAAATTGAAAAAATCTTTCATTCTTGTTGTACTCGTAATATTAAAAAAAAAAACTTTTTTTGATAAATAAAAAAAAAATTTTCCTTGTCTTAGTTTTGGCGCCCCTATTGAGACGGCGCACAGTGGGGGCACCTCCATACAAACGCGGCCAAAAATAGTAATAATTAAGCTATAATCTTGAAACTCGGAACTTAAGCTTTTTTGGTTGAAGTTAGTAAACTGTGAAAATTTGAACAAAATCCACCCACAAATACGCCCACCTCCCATATAACGGTATTTTTGAAATTTCAGCATTTTCCTAACTATTATAGCTAAAATGCTCCATTTTGATTAGTGTATACATTTTTGAAATATAAATCAAATGCGGTAATCATTTTGGAAAAAGGGTAAAGCACTTCACCGTTTTTAAATTAAAAATATATGCACTTTTAAGTATGTTATAAGCATTTATCATAAAACTTTCATACAAAAAAATCGCATTTCAAAAAAATTTTATACCGGAAATGAAATTACACTTTTCTAAAGGATTTCAGTGTGATAAACCTGAGTCTGGAGTCAGATTTTCCAAATTGTTTCTAGTTTCTGAGATATTCATGCCCAAATAGGAAAAAAACACGTTTTTTGGCTCTATTCCCTGCTTAATATCTTTTATATAATTACTTTCCACTCAAATTCGATTTAACCAGTTGAAAGCACAATCATTACCCTTGAAAACAGCGTTTAGTTTCTTCGAATATCTTAATTAGAATTGGAAATATCGATATTTAAGTTTCACCATTTTGACAAATATTCCCCATACAAAAAAATTTAAACTTTTTGAAGCATACTTCTGGGCATTTTGTATGGGAAAAATGTACCAAAACTCAAAAAACACCTTCCATAAAAATGTTCATAAAACAAAATGGAGCAAACGAATTTTTACAATTTTTTCGCCAGTTTTTAAAAGACATTCAGGAGCATCAAATATTAAAATATTGAGGAGGTAATATTTTTTGTTTTTTTTTAATTTCATTTTAAAATTTTACAATTTTAACAATTTTTTTTTTTATATTCTAAAATAAAAAAGCTGCCAAAGATAACAATTAACGCTGATAAAAAAAATTACCTCATAATTTTAAAGTATGGACCATTTGCTGAAAGACGATAGAGAAATATTCGATTAGTCGCCTAAATATACACGTTTTTCATAATGTCAAAAGTAACATAATTAATGCATTTACAAAAACACAGTTTTAGGCAGATGGGAAAAAAATTATAAAAGCAAATGGAGCAAGTGGATTTTTAAAGTGAAAATGCAGTTTGATTAAGAATATATTATTTCAAAGCATAAAAAAAAATTGAGGAGGTAATATTTTTTGTTTTTTTTATTTTTTTATTCAAAGTCGAGGAAAATTTTTTTATCATCGACATTTTTTGTGAATATTTGAAAATTCATATAAATTCAACAGTGAGCGCTATTTACAACTAAGTTCTGAAAGAGAAAATCATTATCTATGTAACGATGTATCATTCGTGTATGTAGGTTAACAGTTAAATGAGAAAGAGCGTTTTGTATGAGGTGTGTTCATTGAGAAATAAAAGGACCTATTTTTTGCTCAACTTTGGGCACCCTGTACGGCTAAACGAAAAGATACTCAAAAATTTTTATATAAGCTTTTTTATTACAATTTGATGTATCTGTCGATCTCTGTTTAAAAAAATGGTTTTACTCATACTTTAATTTTGAATTTATTTTTGGCCGCAATCACCCATTGTGCGGCGCCCTGGGAAGCTGCCCATGTTGCCCCTATGTAAATCCGCTTCTGCATACACATACAAATGTACATACAAATCCATATTACTTTATTTATCCTTCATTGACTCCATTCATTATTTAAAACAAAAAAAATTAATTTCAAACAATTCCCGTTTCCCACATAAAACTCCTCCAAAAACTATTAACACACTGGCATAATGAGTAATTACAACATTTATTTGCATACAAGAGTCTTTTCATTTCAATCTCACTTTCATTTTCACTTCGCGCTTGTACTTTTCGAAATGTATTCCTGTCAAGCAGTAGAAGGTGTTGAATAGACTGACACGTCGCCGCCGCGCAATTTATTTACAACTTTTCGACTTTACTCCGCCACTTTTCTTTTGTTTCGTCATTCCGGCGAGTCGTGGATTTGGTTGGCTGGGAAATTAATTCCACTTTTTTTTTGGTGCTTTCAACTAAAAATACAAAACTAATTAATTTATTTAAATTATACTCATGAGTCTTACAACAAAATTGAGCTGCTGCTACAAGGAAAACGTTTTCCCACACACACACGCGGTGAAGCAAGCATGCACACACACACTAACATTGCTGATGATGAATTTCATTAATTTTTATTTCATTTTTATTTTATTTTATTTTTATTATCTTTTAGTTCAAAAGACACTCCAAAGGAGTGAATTTGGCTTTTGCTTTCATTGTTGTTGTTGTTGTTCTGCTTTATTTTTGTCTGCCACTCTGTCTGCCTTCACACCACGCCTACAGAGGTAAGAATGAATGCTGGTATATACTACATACATATGTATTAACATTCCATGTATTTGCAAGTCAGTTTGTTTGCTGGTAGTCCATATCTGTCGGCAACACTTTTCCACCAAAAGTATTCAAATCGTTGATGCAAATCGCTTCGCTACAACAACAGCAACAGCAACAACAACGACAATACGAAGCGTGAACAAAAATTTGAATAACAAAACGCTTCTGCGCATCGCAACGTAGCCAATTTATCACGGCATTCTCATACACCTTCACGCATTTATTTCGGCTGATGCAAATGGAACTTGACAAAGCGACGAAATTAATGTACTACGTGTTACACTGAGAAAAACCAACACGAATTGAGGAAACTACAAATATGTAGTTACATATCGACAGCTGAATGGAAGATCACTCTATTTCAAAACTTGTTGCAATAACGCCCAATTTGACTTGGAGCAAATTCTGAAACTAAATCCTTAGATCAAGGGTGCTCAACGCTCTCGTATTGAAAAGGGAAATACAATACATCTACAAAAATTTACTTGTGATTTTTTACTTGTGTTTGTGAAATTTGAAAAAATCAAAAATTGCACAACTCAAAATTTTTGGAATCCACGAATCACATCTTTAGGGACTGCTAAATGTTAGTCTCCTCGCAGCAACAGTCTTCTTCCGTACCAAAGGTTTTACTTCAAAGCATCGTTTGTAAAGAAAAAGTTTTTTTTTTGCTTCTCTTCAAATTTTTTTTGTATTTATTTATATTTTGAGTTATACCGCTTTTCAATTCAAGAATTCAACTTTTTCAAAAAATTTTATTTTGAATTTGTTAGCGTAATAGGGTCTATACACGATGAGTCTGATTCAAGAGTCAGTTTAGGTGTATTAGTGAAAATTTGCATGTAGTAGTTACACCGACATGACTCTGGCATTGACTCAAGAAAATCAAAATTAGTTTGATATTTTGCTGTGACACGGTGAGTCAACACGTTCACAGATGACTCGCGTTTCAGACGCACTGTGTATAGACCCCATAATTTTCAATTTGTTAGTGTAATTTTCAATTTCTTATGGAAAGGGGAAGCATTGAATATTTTTATATTCAAAGGGCAAATTTGTATCTGTGCCTATGTCTGGGGGGAAAACAAGAACAAATGTGATTCAAAGGGATAGGGCATGAGCATCTATGCCTTAGATGTTTATACATATTTATTTAAATGTAGTTAGCACTGAATTTTTGGCCTTAGTCTATAAGGTCAATGTCATGGTCATTGTGCCACACATGACTTGTATAAATTATATGGCAAAAACTTAAAGACCTCCATTCCCTTGGAGCTTTTGCGCCATTAATTAATTGTTAACTGAAAAGCAGAATTAAATTCGTGCTCCCCTAAAAAAATGCCATCAACAAGTCGAATATGCAATATTTTCCATTGTGTAGAAGAGCCCACCTTCGTTGCTTCAATCCAAAGTTGCAGACGTTCATATGTATGTATGTATGTATGTATGTATGTATGTATATCTAACAAAATATTATTATTGTTGGTGCTATTGTTGCTGTGCATTTATCAACCGCTGATGTCTCTTTGGGAATTTCGCATTTCGCTCTGAATTATTGCCTTCATTAAGAATGCTTTGTTGATTTGATCGCAAGCCAAACAAACGCACATTTAGTTCCCCGCCATCAGATGTGCTTTCCACAACCATGTACTTCAACTAATATATATACATACATATGTATGTAGTGTATGTACCTTTTTCCTTCACAATTAAACCGCGCAAGTAATCAGACAAAAGGGGCTGGCTGCCCTCATGCCCAGAAGTCAATCACTTAAACGCCGGTTTGTATGCAAATATGCCAGCACTTCTGAACATTTTTGTTTTTGTTGTTTTTTTTTTGTCATTGCTTTACGCACCCACTGACTGACTGACTGATGAACTGACATTTGCAATGCCTATAAATATATATATGTATGTATGTATGTATGTATGTATGTATGTATGTATGTATGTATGTATGTATGTGGTATGTCTTTCTTTCAGGAGTGCGTTGGCGCTTGTGTAGGCTGGGAGGGCGATTCACTTTTGCCTCATTTAACTGCAACTCGTTGCATTCGCTGCCAAGTGGGCACACACTACTTAGAGCAATTCTTGTCGTCTAGCGTTTAGAAGTAAATATGAAGTAGTTTTTTTTATAATAATAAATTGAAAAAACAAGATTTTTGTGTAGCGGAGAGAATGATTTAACTTCTTTGTTCATTCAATTAGCTTTTATTTATATGCAAATTGCAGTAAAGAAAAAATTTCAACTTATTGCAAGCACATTAGGGTTTTTAACATTGCGAACTCAAAAACTATGTGAAAAATACACGAAAACTATAATTCAAATATTTTTAGGCGTTCCACGTTGTCTGCCATCAAAATAATCGCATTTTTGCAAAGAAAACAGATAAAATTTTGGTTTTCATAAGATAATTTAACGGTGTCTGTTTTTTGGATTACTGTTATCCGTCTTTCTCTGGATTTATCTTTTGAATTTATGGATGCAATGGAAAATTATTTAAGTTAATATTTTTTTATAGTTATTAAAAGGAAATATTTTTTGTTTTTTTGTAATCAGCAAAACAAAAAAAATTTAAATATAAATATAAATTTTTTATAGTTCTAAAAACATTACTTATTACTAGTATCGCCGGTGGTCGAAATTCGACCATGCAATTTATTTTTTCAACTTTGTATTGGTACAAAAATTATTCCTTTTCGCGGAGATAAGCAACACTTTCCAAATTCATGTTGTACCGCAACACTGATTTGCCCTTTTGATCACGGTCCGACGCGAAATCATGGTCAAAATCAAGGCAGATCTAGGAAGGTAGGCCCGGTGGTGAGCGATTTTAAATTAAAGCGACTCTTCAACTGTGTTTACGATATTTTGTAAACACGTTTACGATATCTATTTATCTTAACTAAAAATTTTTTTTTTAATTATAAAGAAATTAAATAATTTATAGAAAAGTTATATGCCTATGCACTGCTCCTGACTCATACGAACTCATCTATATCAATTTTATGTGGATATGAGTATGTTAAATGTGCTAAACAGCCTGGCAATTGTTGTATGGGAAAAATGTTAGCCTATTAATATATAGATAGTGGGCACATTTGCCAACGAAGCAAAAACGAAGTAAATCAAAAATGGTACAAAACTAAAAACTTTATTTATTAATTATAAAGAAATTAAATAATTTATAGAAAAAATTATATGCCTATGCACTGCTCCTGACTCATACGAACACATCTATATCAATTTTATGTGGATATGAGTATGTTAAATGTGCAAAACAGCCTGGCAATTGTTTGTATGGGAAAAATGTTAGCCTATTAATATATAGATTATTGTTTACTTCGTTGTGCAACCCCATTTGGGAAAAGGCAAAAAAAAAAAAAAATCGTATATTTAATTGCTTTTATTTTTTTTTTTTTTTCAAGACTAAATTATAATTTAAATAGACAGAAAATACAATTTAATTATTTGCATTCATTTATTATGTTTGAGTAAGCAATTATCCGATATGCTTTAAAATGCAATTAAAAGTTTATTGCTTATTCATTTGATGACGTATGTTAAATAAATACATGGTAATGCAATTTTGTTTTACTCTGATTGGAATTGTTCACGTTCAAAAAATCTCAAGTGATAGAAATATAATGAACTCTGAATTCAAAGTAGAAAACTTGAACTTGAATTGTATGTTTTTGAATACAAATACCTACATATGTATGTATATACATATGTACATATATATATTAATTACCACTTTCCTGTCTTCAATTAAAATGCATCCACCCTTTAAATATAATTTCAGTTTCAGTTCAACTTCACCTAAAAATAAATAAGTTTCCATTAGACACCTTTAAGTGTTCAATAACTTGCGTGAACAAAATTTACATAACTAGTTTAAAAACTTTTTGGATAACTCTTTAAATTCAGAAAATTGTCTATATACATAAGTATATAAATGGGTAATTAACTATTTATTTAATAGCAAATTTCATCATTGTGTTGTTATGAATAAACTAAAATATATTTGTAATGAAGTTATCTTTAATTTTCTATGATCTTGTTTAATTACAATAAGATTCCTCAACTCTAAATATAAATTGGCAAATTACATACTTGTCAATGTCACTAAAATTTACTTATTCTCTTGCTTGTACTTGCATAATTCAACAATTGTGTGCATGTGTCCTTATAGTAATTATTTTATTATTTACTTAAATGAGATATTAAAACTAATTAAGAGCACTCTACATACTCCTCTGGTTGGCTGGATGTCGATCAGACCCGGGCATCAGCGTTGCCGCTGAACCTTTTTAAGAGCCAGGCCACCAGAACCCAACTTTTTGAAAATATGCAATATTTGAACCTTTTTAAAAATTCGGGTCACTTTTGGTCCTTTTCTACTTTCAAAACTATAATGTAATAAAAAAATTTTAGTTTTTTTTTAAATTAAAAAAAAGCTTCTTTGTTACCTTTTCACTTTTCATTGGCAACTCTCCGCTGCAAAGGAAAATCCCGAAAGAGTTATTTAGGAGCACACATTTTTAGAATGCAAAAGAATGGTTTGAACAAACCGAAATAGAAGAGTTTTGGCACAGCGTGGGGAATTAAATGAGAACTTGTTGTGAATTTGTTGCAAATATATTAACGCTGCCACATAGCAGTGCATCAACAGAAAGATAATTTTCAAAACTTTCACTATTTAAGACCAAGGTTACAAACCGATTGCAAAATTTATACGTGCAGTTCAATGATCTCGGCGCTCAATTTAACTAATGGAAATGATTTAGATCATAGATGCCCAAGCCCTATGCTCGCATACACATTTTGTTTTTGTAATGCTCGTAAGTATAGGATTTTACTCGCCTATACACTTCCATAAGAAATTTGTGTATATGGCGAGCATAGGCGAGCATAGGAAAAAAATTTGTATACTCCCGAAACGTTTCTATGGAAATAAAAAAACAATTTTTTATTTTGATTCGAACAGATACAACCCAGCAATGAAAAGAATGAAATGTGGGACATACATATATGCATGTATGTACATATAGACGGCTGAGAATAAGATCGCCCTATTTCAAAAATTGTTTCAAAAACGCCCTATTCCAAAAATTGTTTGAATAACGTCCTATTTCAGATTTTGCTTCAAAAACGCCCTATTTCAGAGAAAATTCCATATATGTTTCTCTGAAATAGGGCGTTTTTGAACAATTGTCTGAAATAGGGCGTTTTTGAAGCAAAATTTGTAATAGGACGTTATTCAAACAATTTTTGGAATAGGGCGTTTTTGAAACAAATTTTGAAACAGGGCGATCTTATTCTCAGCCGTAGATATATACATCGTCCCCTCAATATAACAATAGCGTATGTGCTCATACGCCATTATTTTTATACTCAGCTGTACTAGTACACAGAGTATTATAATTTTGATTTCATAACGGTGGATTGTAACATAATGAAATAATCGAGATAGATATGGACTTATATATATCAAAATGATCAGGGTGAAAAGAGAAATCGATTGAGCCATGTCCGTCCGTCCGTCCGTCCGTCCGTCCGTCCGTCCGTCCGTCCGTCCGTCCGTCCGTACGCACGATAACTCGCGTAAAAATTGAGATATTTTGATGAAATTTGAAATGCAAGTTGGTATCGAGACTGGGACGGTTGGTATTGAAAATGGGCGAAATCGGACCATGACCACGCCCACTTTTCCTATATAGAAAAAATCGGATATTTGGTATCTCAGCCACTAATATAGCTAGAGTGATAAAATTTTACCCACGTATTGAGCTCAGGCCCTTATGAAGAAATTTGATGAATTTTTGGAAAATGGGCGGTGCCACGCCCACTTATTAAGGGTCAAACATTGAAAGTTTTATATGTCATAACTCAGAAACCGTTGAAGATATATCGATGAAATTTGGTATGCGTAATATGCTTACTTAGGCAAATGTTTTGACGAAAAATTATCAAAATCGGTTGACGGCCACGCCCACTTTTATATATGGGTATTATAAAGTGACCTAATAAAACCATTTTAAGCGATATCTCTGTCAAATATAAAGATCTATCACTGAAATTTTGTGGCAGGAGTCCAACTACGGACGTAAAACAAAAAGTACAAAAATTTTGGAAAATGGGCGGTGCCACGCCCACTTATTAAGGGGCAAACATTGAAAGTTTTATATGTCATAACTCAGAAACCGTTGAAGATATATCGATGAAATTTGGTATGCGTAATTTGCTTACTTAGGCAAATGTTTTGGCTAAAAATTATCAAAATCGGTTGACGGCCACGCCCACTTTTATATATGGGAACTATAAAGGGGCCTAATAAAAACATTTTAAGCGATATCTCTGTCAAATATAAAGATCTATCACTGAAATTTTGTGGCAGGAGTCCAACTACGGACATAAAACAAAAAATACAAAAATTTTTGAAAATGGGCGGTGCCACGCCCACTTATTAAGGGTCAAACATTGAAAGTTTTATATGTCATAACTCAGAAACCGTTAAAGATATATCGATGAAATTTGGTACGCGTAATATATTTACTTAGCCAAATGTGTGGACGAAAAATTACCAAAATCGGTTGACGACCACGCCCACTTTTATATATGGGTATTATAAAGTGACCTAATGAAATCATTTTTAGCGATATCTCTGTGAAATATAAAGATAATTCATTGAAATTTTGTGATATGAGGTCTACAATAGACCGGAAACAAAAAATAAAAAAAAGTTTATAAAATGGGCGTGGCACCGCCTCTTTTTATGCAAAGAAATCTACGAGCCTATTACTCGACAAATAACTGAGATATTATGACGAAACTTGGTTTATGCACTTTTATAACTTGTGTTAATAGACACGCAAAAATGTATTGAAATCGGTTTATGACCACGCCTACTTTTTAACAAAGATATTTCTGGAACACCCTTTTGGAATTTGTAACGTGAAGTCTTTGTAACAAAAAGTCATAGAGGGATGCAATTTTGCACTAACAATAATATTTATATGCTTATTTGGATGATTGATACAAATTTTGAAAATGGGCGTGGCTGCGCCCTGTTTATGCAGCACTCGTTTCATATAAAATACACCCTATATCGAACAAACGCAAACAAACAATGAAAGCATACAGCTGAGTATCTAATGTTCGATTCCACTCGAACTTAGGCTTCCTTACTTGTTTTATTGCATATTTAGAATCTCCATCATTGATTCTATGTCTGGTCAAAATTTCGTCAAATTCTACTTCCACAAAGTGGGTCAAAATGTCATTCGAAAAAATGGTGTATAATTTCTTGTTCAAAAATTTAATAGATATTTGATTTGACAAAAACTTTAAACTCGATTTTCTCAAAACCCAAAAAAAATTATACGCTATTGTTATATTGAGGGGACGACATATATATACTAATTTGATTCGTTCATATTTTCGATAATGTTATCCATGTCTATTTCAACATTTGTGGTTGATAGTTGCAAAAGCGACTCGAGGTGTTTGTCTGACATCCGGTTTCTGTGTTTTGATTTTACAATTTTTAATTTTGAAAATACACTTTCGCAATTATATGTACTAAAAACATTGACGAAAATATATATAATAATTTTGTCACACTAATAATTAATTAATTATTTATTTATATATTTTGAAAAATTTAGAGGGCATTGAAAATTAATTAATAAATTCAGTAATTGTAGCCAAAGTCCATAAATCTCGTATTAAAGATGTTTTTTAAGCTTTCTAAAACCAATCCACTTTTCAATATTAATTAATTATTTATTTATAAATATTAATATTAATTTTATTAATTAAAAATGTATATATAAGGTAAGTGTACATAATTCCGTGATAGTACATTATTCCGTGATAATCATTTATATTCGTTAAAATAAGGAATTGGTACAATATTTAATCAAACAAAATATTATATTATATTATTTTAACTTCAAAGTATATTAATTTATGATTTTGTTGTAATTTTAGAGCTTACTGATTTAATAAAACCACTTTAAAACTGACAGGTCAGAAAATTAGCATAATACAGGAAATTTCTTAAGCGAATGGTTAAGAAGCATCGAGTATTTTCTTAAGACTATAAAAATTTAATGGTTAAGATTTTTATCAATATTATTATATTTTATGATTCAATAGGCATCTGGCATTTGTTTTTGTAACTTTCCACCTTATTTCAATAGTTATTTTTTTTCTCAAAAATCGATTTTCTTTATCACGGAATTAGGGACATCTTTCATTTCCCCATGTACATAATTCCGTGACTATCACGGAATTAGGAAATTTTAGTACTTAATTCTTTCTTCTTTTAAATAGCTTTTTTGAAAAGAACAAATAGTAATACAACATTTTTCCATTAAATAAATTCCTAGAGAAGTTCTTGACCTAATTCCGTGATATAGATTTTGTAACCTATTCGCTAATATTCAACTTATAAGTGACTGGCGATACTATCACGGAATTAGGGTCTTCATACTGTTCCTTATTCCGTGATACATATATAGCACATTTACGTTTTACGTTTTATGTTTTTTTGCACTTTCTTTATCTTTCGCTTAAGTTTGTATATAAATGTAATTCTTTAACATTAAAAAAATTTTAATGAAATTTTATTTTATTATTATTTTGCCATTTTTTAATTATTATCTTAATTTTTATAGAGAAAAAAATTTAAATTTTTAATAATTTTTTTTCTTTATTTAACCTTTAACATACGACGTGGTGGTAATTTTTACACCGACTTACAGTTTCTTTGAATATCTCTTTTAACTTACCATCCTGCAAGTTTACTCTCTTAGTATCTTCCCATCTCGTTATAATTATTGACCCGTTTTGTTTTTATGGAGGAAGGTGTAACATTTGACGAGAAATGATGATGGTGGGGTAAAAATTACCCCACGTCTAGGGTAACGTTAGTTTTTCTTCGAATGCAATTTTTGGAAATTTACCACTTCTCGCTTCTCTGCAGCATTTTGATGCGTTTAGAATCTACTCATGTCATCATATTTATCGATCAGTATAGTTTCTATGGTGGAAGATCTCCAATAACGGATAAATTATGATATCGGGGTAAAAATTACCACACCTCGACGTTAACGTAACTTTTTCTTCAAAAATAATTTATTTCCATTTAAAACTTCTCTCACTGGCAATTTGATTAACATGGATTATTAATTTTACCACTTCTTCAAATGATTATTGGAAGAAAAATTAAAAAAATCGTTTCGTGATTCATTTTATACGCTCACGTTATTATGAAAAAAACTTCAAAAAGACTGGCCAGCATTTTCTACAAAAAAATTTTTTTAAATAAAATTCCTATTATATATTTAAAAATATATATTTTTTTATGAAAAACCGTCTCTAAAGTTTAAAGAAAGTTTTTGTTTTACCTTTTATCTATAAGGTTCTCATGTGATGTTTTCGCTATTTTGAAAGAACAAGGCCTTGTGAATTATAGTAAAAACTTTGTTGATTTAAAAAATTTAATTAACTTTTTTATTAATTTCATTTGAAAAAGGACTGGCCTCTTTCCAATGCAAAAATTATTATAAAAAAATTTATTTTTTATTGAGAGTTTTAAGTAAAATGCGTAGAAAAAAATTTACCACCACGTCGTAAACTATGTCACAAAATTTCACCTCGTCACTTAAAGGTTAAATTAATTTTGTTAATAAACACAAATTTCAATTTCCTAAAAAAATATACTAAAATAAATATTTAAGTCTAATATGTAATATATTTATTTGAAAAATTATTTCTGTGCATTTTGTTACAAGGCCGGAATTAGGTACATTTATTCACGGAATTAAGGACATGGGACAATTTTTGTCACGGAATTAGGGACATTTGCATGTACATCAAATTTTAATTAAAATAAATAGTAATTGTAGTTATTTTAATTTTTTAGCAATTGAGAATGACCTTCAATGCATCAATTTATTTGAAACATTTTTGTTTTTCAGTTTGCGGTCTATAGTTTAAGCTCCAAAAATCCTTCAATTCAGAAAAGTCCTTAGTATCACGGAATTATGTACATTTACCTTATATTCCAATGCATATTCGATAGCTTTGTTTGCATAACATAAATACAAAGTTGGATTTTTAGTTAATTTCGATCATCAGTCTGGTTTGTGTCCTAATTTTTCTACTGGGTTATCGAGATGTCAATGAAGTTGTAAAAAACTACAAAAACAAACATATAGAAAAAAAAATTTTTTTTTCTTTAAATTATGACATTGCTCGCCCGTAAGATGTGTTTGGGCATCATTGATTTAGATTCTTGGATACGGGAAGAAAACTTGGTTGTCAAATATCTGAGAACTAAATTTTAAATCCATTTAACCAAATCCATTATTTATATTATATATAAAATTGAATAAAATATATTATTGTTCCTTAACCTGTGAATTGCTTTAAGCATTAAATAATATATAAAAATATGTTTCTAGCTACAAAAAATTTGGGGACACCTTTTTTCCTTTCTTCGGCCACTTTTTGAAATTTTTTAGCGGCAACACTGCCGGGCATTTTGACTCATACCAGTAAATGAGAAACATCGGACACATTTTAACCAATGCACATAGGTAGATTTTCAAGTTTTATGCGGCCAAAATTGAATTTTGGGGAGTTGTTACAATTACAGAAAAAAACATACCAACATATTGGAAATAGACTGGGGAACAATAATTCATCACTTTTTTCCCGACCCCATACTTTCCACTTGCTCCCAGATGGTCGAAACTTAGCATACCTAAAGTTAATTTTTTAGTTTTTTTTTTTTACATATTTTTAAGTGCTAGTTTCAACGTGAATATTTATTATTTAAAGCATTTAATTTAAGTAATCGTGATGGATCCTAAAGCTTCAAGTAATTATTAAATCTTTTCAGTAATATCCTTGATTTCCAATAATTCTAAGTTTATAGTTTTAAGCTTTTAAAGTTGGGATATTTAAAAAAAAATGTTCACTCTTTTTTGTGTTCAAAATTGATTTTGTTATGTTGCTCTGCCAGACTCAGTCAAATTAACCCTCGGACATGTTATCTAGTCCAATTAGTATTTTTCCGGCAAAAAATTACGTCGCACAAAGCCGCAATTCGCTACTAGATACAGGGTTTTGCATAATTTTCTTTTTTGTGTTTTATATTTGATTTTAATGTTTATATTTCTAACGCATATCTTGGTTAATATAGGTGATGCTCGAAAGTAACTGCGATATTTATAACCGATTATTTTTAACTTTTTAGGCAGTATTTTTAGTATTTCCAATTTTTCAAGGAAATAGTTATCATAAAATGGGGCTAAGAATTCTAAAGCTACATTTTTTTATAAGATTTTTGAGTATGCAATTTTGCAGCTCATTCAATTTTAATATCATAATATGCAACATTCAACTTTTTGAAAATTTTCATTGGCTTTTCGGAAATTCTAATTGGAACGGTCTCACGTACATATAAGGCAAACACCCTACGGAGAAAAATTTCTAAAATCGACGGAATTTTTCACAGCATTGAGAATTGCACTTTTTACACTAAAATTGGTTGGCTACATAACAGTGCACTTAGAAATCTCCTAAAAATCTTCTATAAATTCTGGCCGCGCTTTGAAATTTTTAATCCACTTTTAGAAATTTCTACGATTTTTCGGATTTTTTCCATAAGCTCAGAAATCCTGCTTAAAACGATTTTTATTGAGAAATTGTCTATATTTTTAAACGAAAATAAGAAAGTAAAATTTCCGGCAGAACTCTTTGAAATAAATTTAAAAACTCTGGCGTATGAGTTTATTTTGAGTCACTGTATATATTTCTCAATAAAATCGACTTTTAACACAAATTATTAAAATTTTGCATTAAACAAGCAATTTGGAATAGATGTAGAAAATAAAATATTTTTGGCCGCATAAAACATGAAAATATACCTATGTGCAATGTGGCGAAAATCGCTCTGCGCTCCCCCACGCAATCTCCCTCATAAGTTTGCCGTACTCAATTAAATGGTCAAAGTTGTTGTATATTAAAACGTGTGCAATTAGGATTTAAAATCAAAAAAGGTCTTAATGGTCTATTAAGCTCATGTCTGAATAGACGCTACATTTCTATTATCTATTGTAAAGTAAAAATTAATTGTCATTACTTATATTTTTTCTCTCCGAAATTATTCCATCCGCAAATCAAATTATGTTCAACCCCAAATTTTGCTTTATAAGTAAAGGCAGATACCAAAGCGACAAACGCCAATATCCGTAAATATTATAAACGCATTCCAAATATACACATTTTCAAAGACTTGTGCCATACATATTTTGTATGCAACAGCCGTAGAAGGTGGCAAGCACGACGCAACAGCGAGTTTGTCAAAGCCAAACAAAACGTGCAACCAGCAACTAATAAAACAATGAATGAGCGTATTCAACTAGGCAAACACTCATCTGTAAAATAATAAAGTCAATCACGGTAATAATAATAATTATCAAAATGCAAATGAATAATGGAACGTGCAACAAATTTCAAACATACAATTTCCCTCGTTTCTTTCATCCGAATGTCATATATGTTTCTACTGCACACGGTACAGGGAAAACAGTTCGGGGCTTCGAACACAAAAAACATGCTGCACATGCAAATGGAAACATATCCACACATACGCAGCTAAATTGACTTAATGCAATAATTGCAGCATTTCTCCCCACTGCTGACTTAATTCGAACTTTCCCCTGCACCTTGCAACCTTATTACACTTTATGTCCTTGTTCATTTCACTTTGCTCTTCCAGTTTATTTGCTGCTTTCTTCTGTTAAGTATATGTATGTATATCAAGCAAATAGTAGGGTTCATATGCGTCTGTGGTACTTAGCTATTGTAGTCGTTGATGGCATTTATATAGTACATATAATATTGATGACAATTTACTTGCGCATTTCCTGGTAGTGGATCGAAATCTTGTACATACTCGCAAGGTTGTGCAACACTGCACGAATAACAAAAGTAAATTAACGCTTCTAAGGGGAAATTTTGTGACTTTATAATGCAATTGGCGCACATGAACATGTTATCAATTACTCATCGCACACAACTGTCATTTGTGAATCATCGGTGCAGAAAAGCAGAAAGTGGGGAGAAGAACTCGAAGGAATATCTGGATCGCCGCTTGAGTGAATATGTGTATAGCTTTGTTAAATCGTATTGCAAACTGCTACACCGAAAATAAATCTTACCAAAGCACATTTTCTTGAAATGATCTCTTTCCGGGTTGATTTTCTCAATTTACCCCAAATTATTTGAACGTAAACATTTGACATGCTTGATTTATAAATTTCAGGTACCATATGAAAGGGATTGAGCTGGAAATTAGTAATTTATTATCTGTTCAAAAATTCAGTTTTACGCTATAGGTAGTTTGTGTAATTTTTAAATTTGAGGTGTCATATGAACGGGCCCTGTGTGAAAATAAGTAACTTATTATAATTTTTATAAAAAGGGTTGCCACCTATTCAAAATTTAATTTTTTCGCTATGTTCTGTTTAATTTTTAGATTTGAGGTGTCAGATGAAAGTGCTTTGTCTGAAAATAAGTAATTTATCATAATTTTTACAAAGAGGGTTGCCACCTGTTCCAAAATTTATTTTTATACTCAGCTGTACTAGTACACAGAGTATAATAGTTTTGATTTCATAACGGTGGATTGTAACATAATGAAATAATCAAGATAGATATGGACTTATATATATCAAAATGATCAGGGTGAAAAGAGAAATCGATTGAGCCATGCCCGTCCGTCCGTCCGTCCGTACGCACTCTAACTCGCGTAAAAATTGAGATCTTTTTATGAAATTTTAAATGCAAGTTGGTATCGAGACTGGGGCGGTTGGTATTGAAAATGGGCGAAATCGGACCATGACCACGCCCACTTTTCCTATATAGAAAAAATCAGAAATTTGGTATCTCAGCCACTAATATAGCTAGAGTGGTAAAATTTTACCCACGTGTTGAGCTCAGACCCTTATGAAGAAATCTGGTAAAATTTTAGAAAATGGGCGGTGCCACGCCCACTTATTAAGGGTCAAACATTGAAAGTTTTATATGTCATAACTCAGAAACCGTTGAAGATATATCGATGAAATTTGGTATGCGTAATTTGCTTACTTAGACAAATGTTTTGACGAAAACTTATCAAAATCGGTTGACGGCCACGCCCACTTTTATATATGGGAACTATAAAGGGGCCTAATAAAAACATTTTAAGCGATATCTCTGTCAAATATAAAGATCTATCACTGAAATTTTCTGGCAGGAGTCCAACTACGGACATAAAACAAAAAACACTAAAATTTTGGAAAATGGGCGGTGCCACGCCCACTTATTAAGGGGCAAATATTGAAAGTTTTATAAGCCATAACTCAGAAACCGTTAAAGATATATCGATGAAATTTGGTACGCGTGATATATTTGCTTAGCCAAATGTGTGGACGAAAAATTACCAAAATCGGTTGACGACCACGCCCACGTTTATATATGGGTCTTATAAAGTGACCTAATAAAACCATTTTAAGCGATATCTCTGTGAAATATAAAGATAATTCATTGAAATTTTGTGGCATGATTTCTACAATAGACCGGAAACAAAAAATAGAAAAATTTTGGAAAATGGGCGTGGCACCGCCTGCTTTTAGACAAAGGATCTACGAGATTTTGGAGCCCATAACTCGACAAATAATTGAGATATTATGACGAAACTTGGTTTATACACTTTTATAACATGTGTTAATAGACACGCAAAAATGTATTGAAATCGGTTTATGACCACGCCTACTTTTTAACAAAGATATTTCTGGAACACCCTTTTGGAATTTGTAACGTGAAGTTTTTGTAACTAAAAGTCATAGAGGGATGCAATTTTGCACTAACAATAATATTTATATGCTTATTTGGGTGATTGATAAAAATTTTGAAAATGGGCGTGGCTGTGCCCTGTTTATGCAGCACTCGTTTCACATAAAGTACACCCTATATCGAACAAACGCAAACAAACAATGAAAGCATACAGCTGAGGCTTCCTTACTTGTTACTCCACAGTTTGATTTTTAAATTTAAAGTGTCATATGAAATGGCTTTGCCGGGCATATGAAAATGCTTAGCCTGAAAATTAGTAATTTATTACTATTTTTACAAAACGATTTGATACCTGTTTAAAAATTTCTTTTTAAGCTACAGTTTCTCCGGTTTTCAAATTTTAAGTGTCATAAAGGTCTTGCCCTGTCATAAAAAGAAAGGGGAGGGAAAAATTAAAGGAACGGAAATGGCGAAGGAAAGGCAGCTAAAGAGACATGAGTACTAGGGTGGGGCGATTTGTATGGGGGGAAATTAATCGATATCGCGCCATCGAAATTGGGATTCCTCTCATTTTTCTGAGTAGAAAACTCCTCCACGACATTTGTCTAAAATTAATTTTGATGTTCCGGAATTTGATTTTTATGGACCAAGACGAATTTTTAAAAATAAAAAATGGACAAAAATCGACAAAAAAATAACCAGGCCAATATGCACATCAAATTGAATCGCAATTTTATGCTGAATCCAGATATGAAATCAAAATTAAAATCGGATAAGTCGTTTCCGAGATATAGCCTGATTTCCGGTTTTGGAGGGTTAATGCCCAAAATCGCATATTTACGCGATTATCTCTTGCTGTATACAATATATCTTAATTTTTTTTGCAAATTTCTTAAAGATAGGTCAATACAATATAGGAACAATATTTTAAAATATTAATTTATCTTTCACTATAGGAGAACTAGAATCCACTTTTTTTTCTTTAGGCCAAAATCGCGGTATGGGATCTCTATGTTATATTCATTCGATATCGATGATTTTCGGTGACAGCGCTATGTGTACAATAGATGTTCCAAATTCAAAATTTCAGAATTTTAACTGCAAGAATTGAAGAGTTATAGCCCAAAACGTAGACCTATGCTATATGACCTTATTTTTTCTTGAAGCCGTGTCCGGTGGCGTATGAGTAACATTGAATTTTCGTAGTTAAACATTTTATTGTTTGGCAATTAGTCCGTCAGTTTTTAAGATATCGGCTTGAAATTTGGTACGTGGCCGTTTTCTTAAAAGAAGCTGATCATTGGTTAGATTCGCCCGAAACGGACCACTATAACATATATCTGCCATATAACCGATTGTTCAGATTTAGACATAGCTTCTCCATTTAAACGGCTAAGGACATGAAACTTTGCAGTATTTGTACCCATATTGACCCAATAATGTTACCGAAAATTGTCAAGATCGAACTCTGACGAGTTTTATGGCCGAGCTTCTCTCCCAATTCGAGGTGTGCTCCTTTTGTTTTTACTAGTAATTGGGTGGACCTACAGTTTTATGCCGGCTCCGAACAGTGAATGCATTTTTTGTGAGAAGCTTTTTCATGGCAGAAATACACTCGGAGGGTATGCCGCCCACTGCCGAGAGGTGACCGCTATTTCTAAAAACCCAATAATTGGATTTTTACTAATTAGAAAGAATTTTGTTGGTGTTTGCTCGGACTGGGGTTTGAACCCGAGACCTATGGCATTGCAGGCGAGCACTGTACTCACTGCACCACATAGTAATAGTACTTCATAAAATGAGAACGGCTGGGCCGATTTGTGTAAAATTGTTTGTCAGTTGTTCGTATTTTCGAAGAGAGATTTTGAAAAATCCCTCCAGAAAAGTCGGAAAATGGGAAAAATCGAAAATCAAGTTTTTGTACGAAAGTTCGTGTCAAGTTATTCCTTAATGGCTTTTCAAATGAAGAAATATAAAGTTCTCAGCCAAAATCCGATAGATAGGTATAGGAATAGGGATAGGGATAGAAATGGAGATAGAGATATGGATAGGGGGAAGTAAGTTTGCGAATATAACTATATAACTTTTATTCAGAGAATAGACAATTTTTTTATTATTCGCATTCGTCATTAAGATGGACTATAAGATAATGGTGGGCAATACGGTAATCAAAGACTTTTATTATTTTTATTTTAGCAGAACAACTTCTGCCGGGTCAGCTGGTTTATTATAAATATTTAGTGAAAAGCACCAGATATTCAACTCAATTTCTAAAGTATTATGCGCTCAGTTAATAAGTATGTATTTAAATGTTCTTCACTTTTTAAATATTTCCCTTGAGATCTTGTTTGGTTTCCATCCGACGCAATTTCTTTCGGCCTTCTGACACAACTGCCATAATTCCTTCACGATTTTCATGTATTGAACGCTTAGCTACACCACTTAATAACTGAACGAGCCGTTCGGTACCTTGAATGTGACAGGGTATTTGTGGATCTGGTAGCGGCGGAGCTTGCTCATTGTCATTAAGATATTGTTTTAAATAATCATATGGTATTTTTCGTGTGAATGGCGGCTCTGAGAGCAATTCATCGTCGTCCAAATTAATCATATGAACGTAGTCAGAGCAATCGAAATTAATTTGCGGTTTTATGTATTTACGCAGCTCAGTAGAATCATATATGTTTTCACGAAAATATAAAATTTTTCTCACGGCTAAATTACGAATTTCTTTTCGATCGTCAAACAACATACTTAACAAAACATTCTCGCTGTGTGCAAAATAACAATTATTTTGAATAACTGTGTTTACTACTTCGCGTAATTTTTGCGGTAAGAATTGTGTCCATGTAATGAATTTAGCAAGTAGTACACTACCGAATATAACCGAGCCGTAGTATTTTACATTGAAGTACATAGGCACATAAACTTTCATAACATATCTCGCTAAAACTTTTAAATTTGCTGATGGCCTGGTTGTGGCAATGTACACACGCAGCACTCGGCTTGCCTTTGTGATCCATCTTGAATGTGCTTGAGGACCAGGTTTAATATTTGCAAGTTCATTTGAGCAGCTCCCACTAGCAACTGCATTAGCAATTTTATATAGATATTTAACGTCCGACGAGAGTTCATTTTCTTGATCTTGTTGTATTGCTGGAGGCATGTTTTCAAGTGGAATTAATTGAAAATTTTCAACAACCTAACAAGTAGATACAATATGTTTACTAAATTGTGTACATAGAGGAAATAGTTTAAATTTAGACCTGTAAAGTGTGACAAATATCCAACTTTTGTGATAAAACTCCGCTCTCCGTTGTTGGTCCAGTCGTTACTGATTTTTCCAATGAATTGTAAAGATGCCGAAAAGGCAATTCATTGAAATGTAGTAAACAAACGAACCAGTGTATTGGACGGTCTAGTTCTAATTCCATCCTCCGCAAAATGCCTTTGTCCACACCAGTATTTGTTGCTTCGCCGTCACAGCATACACCAATTAACTCGTCAAGGGCATGCTTCTTATATCGAAAAAAAATTATCAATTCTTTTTCTTTAGCCTCGGCAGTTTCACCTTTGCCTTCCAAATTTATGTAACCAAGTAATTCAGAGTGTGGTTCACGTGCAACGACTAAGTGGGATTCTCTGCTCAAATTTTTATGATAAACCCCATCAATTTTTTTTCTAGTTAAAGAATCGTTCTTTCTGCCATCAAATGTAAATGCAAACAAAGATTTCTCGTCATTTCTTTTTTGAAGAACACCTTGTCGGGCTTTGTCTCTTTCTCTCCTTACTTTTCTCTTATCCATTATGATTGTTCCACCGTGGTCATCTTTAAACCCAATATCGTCAAACAAGGCTGATGCTAAACAAGATGCCAACCTATCTGATACCCCAAATCTATCGCACATCATTGCAAACTTTTGTGTATTATACCTGGGCGAGTAAAATTCCCGTGATGTTCGAACATTTGTTTCAAGACTGTGAATGTCTGAAAGATTGGGGTTAAAAGTTGCATCACCAAATGTACCCAACGTTTCCGGGTAGTGCGTTGTTAATTCGTCTTCGGGGGAGGGAAAATACTCAAGCATTGAGAGTTTTCTTTGATTATGCTGATCAAATACGAACTCTCTGAGTCGATCGGGAATTTGACCGCACGTGCATTTATCTATTTCCAGTGGGCACTTGCATTTTCCAATATAAAATATCTTTTTTGTACTCTGCACAAATGCTCCGAAATTTCCATTATATCGGTTTTTATTTTCATATTGGTATTTATTAAGCAATGCAGTCAATTTCTTTGATATTTCCTTTCTAAGAATAACATCTATGCCAATTTTTTTCCAAATTTCTTGAAGCTTATCCGCAACTTTTGGTGTTAAGGTTTTATATGAAAACTTTTCATTTTTATTTCTACAGTCAGCGCTTAAGAAAAAATAGTATTTTAAAATATCAAACGCAGTTGGTAAAGAAATATCGTCTAATTCAGACTCTTCTCCAAATGTTAAAACATTATGCGAACGCACATGCTTCACGTTTGCCGTTGTCGAGGTTGATGTCGAAGCCATTATTCTATTTATAATTACATAAATAATTCAGATTTTCTTCCACAATCACAATTAAATAGCAACTGAATTTATCGAAAATTATCTCTTTTTTCAGACGAATTTTCGAAGTTTATTGTAGCAATTACTAAGTTTTTTTTGTGCAAGTGCAAATACTGCAAAGTTGCATGTTTTTAGTATTTTAAATGTAGAAGTTATCCACCAAAATGTCAATATCTGAACAATCGGTTATATGGCAGATATATGTTATAGTGGTGCGTTTCGGGCGAATCTAACCAATGATCAGCTTCTTTTAAGAAAACGGCCACGTACCAAATTTCAAGCCGATATCTTAAAAACTGACGGACTAATTGCCAAACAATAAAATGTTTAACTACGAAAATTCAATGTTACTCATACGCCACCGGACACGGCTTCAAGAAAAAATAAGGTCATATAGCATAGGTCTACGTTTTGGGCTATAACTCTTCAATTCTTGCAGTTAAAATTCTGAAATATTGAATTTGGAACATCTATTGTACACATAGCGCTGTCACCGAAAATCATCGATATCGAATGAATATAACATAGAGATCCTATACCGCGATTTTGGCCTAAAGAAAAAAAAGTGGATTCTAGTTCTCCTATAGTGAAAGATAAATTAATATTTTAAAATATTGTTCCTATATTGTATTGACCTATCTTTAAGAAATTTGCAAAAAAAATTAAGATATATTGTATACAGCAAGAGATAATCGCGTAAATATGCGATTTTGGGCATTAACCCTCCAAAACCGGAAATCAGGCTATATCTCGGAAACGACTCATCCGATTTTAATTTTGATTTCATATCTGGATTCAGCATAAAATTGCGATTCAATTTGATGTGCATATTGGCCTGGTTATTTTTTTGTCGATTTTTGTCCATTTTTTATTTTTAAAAATTCGTCTTGGTCCATAAAAATCAAATTCCGGAACATCAAAATTAATTTTAGACAAATGTCGTGGAGGAGTTTTCTACTCAGAAAAATGAGAGGAATCCCAATTTCGATGGCGCGATATAGGTTAGTAAATCGCCCCACTCTAATGAGTACGGAAAATAAAGTGGATAAAGGGAGGATGAAGCGCAAATAAAAGGGAAAGGGGAAGAGAAAGTGAAAGAGAAGTACGAAAAATGACCTTTTGGAGGTAGCTATATGGATAAAATATTGTAGGAAATTATTCCCATTAAAACTTCACTATGGGACTCATCGGACAAAATCTTTGTATACAAAATCTAGATCGACGGAAAATAAAAATAACCAGTAATTATGTATATGCTTAATTTTATATTTTATTAATAAGAATCTATGGGCTTAAAGCCGATATATATTCTGCCATTTTTAAGGGGAATTCAAATTTAAAATAGCAATCAAAAAAATTGTTAAATGTAGCAATAAATGGTCTTCCACACAAAGTGTAATTGAAAGCCACAGCATTGCGTGGCAGGGTTTATTAGTTTATTTTATTTTATTTCCCTCAGTGTATTTTAATGCATTTACATAGGTCTGTGGCATTTTCAAAATTGATTAAACCATAGTACCTACTCACTTTTGTGTCATCTAATGCTAGTATCGCTGGACGTCAATTAGAGCTACACACACATCCGGCGCCACATAACGGCCAACAAATGTTCATATAATAGGGATAGATTTATGGATTTAGAAACACCAAATTGTGAATATGTATACAAATGCACACATAAATACGTGTGCACGTATGCTCAACGCAAATGAGTACAAATTTGCGGCACATTTAAGTCTTTGGGACATTTGTTGTTCGAACCGCCTACATTTAGTTTGTACATTGAATGATGTGAATGACAGCCACACCCATTATACTTTCCCTTATGTATGTATGGACATATATATCATGTACAAATGTGTTTGTATGTATTTAATTAGCCTTACTTGCATGAGTGGTTGAAATTTTTCGAATTACTGTCAATGTCAGCGCAGATGTTACATGTTTTTCTTATTTGATTTCCGAACCAAAAATTACGACGAACTTGACATTGTATTTTCTTTGTGTGAAGCTGCATAGTTCATGACAGATGCAATATGCAAAAATATCTAGAATGTATGTATGCATGTATGTATGTATGTATGTATGTATGTATGTATGTTTGTATGTTTTCTACGAGAATCCCTGAGAGGAGCGAATGGGAGAATTTGAGTGGACCCTTAGCTCACACTTCATCAATTTCTACAGACGCCTCTAAACTAAATACTAAATGACAAGTTAGGCAGTGCAGTACTCTCGTGGGATTTCCAAATAAATGCTAGCCTACGACTATCAAATCACTGCATTGTTTTTCAGGCGGAACTACTTGCTATCTGGGAGGCAACCCGTCTTCTAGAAAAATTGCAATTAGGCAAAGCCGTCATGTTCTTTTCTGATAGCCAAGCAGCCATAAAATCCCTAGAATGCAGTACCTCCGTATCGCGGGTCACGGCTAAATGCAGGGAAGCCCAAAAACAAATTTGCTGGATGGTGAAGCTTGAACGTCGTATGCGCCGTGGACGAGTCGGCAAGGGAAGGGAGCCTTTTAGATGCAATGACGGCAACCAGCTGGGTGGCTTCTCCTCTTAACTTATGTAAAAACCAGTGGCGGACCTAGCATAAATTGCCTGGGCAAGCCTATGTGTGAAGCAAAACCATTAGCCATTTATGTAATTTCCTTTGCTGTATTATTTATAAGTCTGATTGCGTTCCGTCATTGACTTTGATTTAGAGTTATCGATTTCTTTTTAACATTTTCGAGTGGCCCGAATAAATGCTTTTCAATGCTCGAACACTCGTTTGTTTGTTTATTACGCGTATGTTTGTACGGCCATTTGAACAATTCGGGTATTTGAAGATCGTTTTTTCTCGTTTATTTTTGTTTTTTTTTGTTTTCATATGTATTTTTTATTTTTGTTTTCCTGATACACATTTTTTTGTTTGTATACTCAGAGAAAAGGAATCAAAAATAAAATTTTTATTTTTATAATGCACGTTTTAAACCAAGTCATTTTTATTTTATAAATAAAAATTTTTAAATTAAAAATTAAATTTTTTAAATTAAAATGTATTTAGGACTTCAAAAGGAACATGTTTGAATTAAAAATTAAAATTAATGGAATAAAAACGAAAGTTTTTCCTTCAAAATCTCATAGTGCTTAAAATAAAAATAAACATTTTTAAATTAAAATTGTTTTTTCTTGATTTTGCAATTTTACTCTGAACATTTTTAAAATAAAAAATTTCGTATTTACATACTTCTTAAATATAAAAACGTGCGCTAAGGAAATCTTACACGAATGCGCAGAGGTATTTTTAGTTTGCATATACCGACGGAAATTTCAGCAGTAGCAAGTGTATTTGCTTATTGCCTAACAAATGGGTGCTTTAGTGTTTGAAAAGCTGAGGTCCAATTTGATTTCCACCGCTTTTTAAAATTATCTTGATATTGCGCCAATAGTCGCCAAAAATCACAATCAACCCTTTTATAATCTGGTATTTGATATCTATGTTTGCATGCACATGCAGATGTAAGAAATTATGTGCATAAGTATGTACCTACATGCAAACGAAAATCAAATCAAATATGCACATGGCTGCGAATACTGAACTTTTGAATGCCGAAGCCAGCTTCATATTCGCATACAAATTTGATGTGAAAAATAAAAAAAGTGCTTTGCTAGTTTTTTGTTTTTCAATTTAAGTTTGAAAATAAGCAATTGGTTTCTCCTTAGCGAAAGCGAGAAAACAAGCTATGTTATTCTGTTTTGAAAGCCACGTAAAAACTAATGTGTGAAAACGTTGAAGCATGCTCACTGTGCTGTGATTGGCTGTACAAACAAAATACACATTGTGAGGTGGATTGGTGGTGTATTTGCGCTATTTTCTTAGCAGGCTTTTAGGGGCATGTTACAGTGGGAGCTATATTATTGACAACCTAAATAGTAAACACATTTAAAACGTAAAATAACCAGATTTTAAAGAATTTCGTATGAAATGAACGAAAATGTGTACGCAAGCCGGGCTTCTCGGCTTGTATGAAGCGACCACCTCTGGTAAAAACTATCGTCGATCCTACTTTATAAAACAAGCAAATGGCATATCGGCCATCCATAGAGAATCCACTTGCTCGATTTCCAGAGAAATATGGCCTAAACTGGATCAGTCAAGTTCTAGCTCAGTAACTCTTCTCAGTCGGCCCCGCATTGGCCCATTGGTGGGTATAATAACGGATCACTGTCTCATGGACATCAATGGAACTCGCGTGGGCCTCCTTTTAAACGACTTCTGTCGCAGCTGTAGGGATGAAGAGGAGGTATAAAGCGTAGGACTATGTATGTTCTTATCCCGCGCTGTCTAACTCCAGGTATGCTTGCCTCCACAGACATCCCTTTGGAGGTGTGGAGGAGCTCGAAGACGCGAAGGTATCTGAGATCTTACGCTATATAAAGCGAATCAGGTAGTTCAGTTTTATAGGCGTCTAATCTCTAACGGGGGAAATCAAGAGTTCCACGTGGTATCACAATGGGCCGCCAGGCCTTTGTGTGCCCTCGCTTGGGACGAACGGAGACAATCACTATAACCTAACCTAAGCTATGTATGTATGCTGATCTGTTGTTTTGAAAAGTACCGCAAGAATATTAGTGGTTAATTAGGAAATGGAAAGTGACAATTGTGTAATGTACAAGTGCTGAAATCGTTTTCCTTACGTTCCGAGTTCTAATAATGCCTTGTGTTTTAGAAATATTTTGGTAATTTTTTCATTTTTTTCTTTAAGAAAAACTTCTCAGATAAGCGGGAAGTTCTCATCTGTAGCATATGCCACCAGCTCATATCCCACAAATCTATAGCGATGACCGTGCCATACTATTGAATTAAATCAACGAATACATTAGAATGACAAAACGTAGTACATCTGCATTTAAATTGACTGGAAAAATTACTTTTAATTTACTACTTAAATTAATTTTATGGAATTAAGCATATTCATTTAATTTGCGCATATAAATGCTTAGTAAATTTAGTAATGAATAATAAATGTACAATTTAAAAATTCGATCATTTTTGGGTGTTAAGCTTTTATACAAAATTTTTATACAAAAATTACATTACTCTGAATGAATAAATTGATATAAACAAAACACTTCAGTAGCATAATAATCATTTAATCAGCATTTTCGTTATAATTGGTTTTTTAACAAACACGCACATACACACACGCGCTTAATTCGGCTCAGTTTAAATATTAATACATTTATTAAGTGGCAAACCACTGCATTCAAGTGCTTGGCGGTAATTTATATTAATGCCACTTAATCCTACCAAATATTCGCCAAAGCACACTAATTTAATTCACACGTCGGCTGGCGAAATTCAAAATTTGTCGCATGAATAAATATTTTAGTTTTCGATTAGGTATTGACAATTATTTTTTGGTTTTAATACGAATGGCATTTAATCAAATATGTATGCTGATTTTAAACTAATCTGTGTTGGCCAAATACAAATTTACATATATATGTACATATGTACATATTTCATTAGTTTAAAAAATTACTGGAATGCAATTACAAATCCAAGTAAAATTTATATTTTTATTGTTTTTTCGATCGCGGGCTTTAAATTGCTGAGAGGCTCTTAATAGTCTGTCGATTAAACGCACTAAGTTTGAGCCTAAAACGGCATGTGGCATAAAAAAATTTACCTCAAAAATCGTGAAGTAAAGAAATATTATTTGCTAAAAGAAAAATTCGATAAGTGAAAAAAAAACAGAAACAGACAAGTGTGTAAACAAAGCACATTGCTAAAGTAATTATTAGGGGTATTCGCTATCCATAGCATAACCCTAGCACGTAGCACGGATTGCACGGATTGCAAAGTTTTACAACGCACAACAACAAAATATAGGCGCACAGAAATATGCTAGACCTCAAAAATATGCTACACCAAAACCTATGTATATTTATTTGCTATGAAGTGTAGGAAATTAATTGCGACCCTGTATCAGCTGACATTTACCAATTGCTAATTTCAATTTCAATTTGAGCATCCGAATTTTGCTTAAAATGTTGTGTTTTGTGTGTATTTATTAAATTTACTAAAATAAAATGATTTATTTATTAAAAAGTGAGTGATGAACCCGTCCCTTTGGCTAAAAAGAAAAGCTGCTTCTTAAAATTTCCTACGACTGTGCAATGGGGTGCTCTCGATGTGTAGCATATTTTGGTCTAGCATATTTGCAATCCGTGCTATCTTGCTAGGGATAGCGAATACCCCTATTGTTTTTCCGTTGACTTCTTTTTTGTTGCGCTGCCCGTTGCTTCTTGGTTCTTTGGCTTGGTTTGGTGTGGATTTTTTATTTATTCATCAAGCGTGTGTTTGTGTTTGTCACAAGAAGCCTTCAAATTGATTACTTTGAATGTCAATAACCACTAGAACAAGTGACTAGCGGATGTTAATCCGTTGTGACATTGTCATGACTACTTTATTTGCATTCCATACACACGTCGTCAATCGGAACGGTAAGTGTATCTACTCGTTTACGTACAAATATGTATGCATGCTCTTGCATTGTAAGCTTTTCCGTTTTGCTGCTTCTCTTATTTTGTAATTTTATCAAACAGCAATGTATGTATGTCAATATGTATGTAGATAAGTTGCCAGTAGTTGGATGCTGTATAAAATACTGACTCGGTTCACAGCTCAATGCTTTTTCGTTTCTTTTAACTAGGTGTATGGGTGCAATAAAACCGATGTTATCAGCACCTTGGAATATATCCCAATATTTGGCTGACGACTCAGGTACAGCGGTGGTCTATTTATTCCTAGGGATCTTCTGCTGAAAACTTGCTTATTTCGAAGATAGCTTTTATGTTTTTCATTAGCAATTAGGTTGAGTAACGGAAGCCTCGCATAGTTTACGGACAGCTGATAATTTTGTTTTAAGAAAATACTTTCTCTTTGAAATACTCTAAGGAGCAATGCGAATATTTCCGCTTTTCGACTTTACAATTGGAACTTCGAATTAACTTCCTCTGGAACCAACAAAATGACTTCAGTGCGATTCTACCCCTTTTACTTCAACTGAACTTCAAATGATGTATTCACATTTGACGGCAGGGCTAAAAAGCGGTCACGTCCGATCCGAGCGAAAACACTCTTGACCAAATACATATACAGACTTATATTCATATGAACGCTCATCACTAGGGCAACCAAAAATTGGCACAGGCAAGTTTTTTCTATGGTAGCTATCACATAATGCTTAATTTAGGGTAGTTTTTAAGAAAAATTATACATCCTGACCTACTTTTGATAGAGCTAAAAATTGCCAAATTCAAAATAAATGATAATTCATGCTAATTTCACTATTAAATGAAAATTGCAACACAAAAAAATCGGAAAAAATATGTTACAGATTTTCTGCTCTCTGATTGGCTAATCGCTTCAATTTGCCAAGTGAATTACTCCAGATATGGCATGTATAGACGTCGGAGCAAAGGTTTGTTTTTTTTTCTATAGCTACGTTCCTGCTCCATTCTTAAAAATTTTTTTTTTGCTCTGGCTCTGCTTCTAACTCCCAATTTTTTTTTTTGTTTCGACCTCCGTTCTCGCTCCCATTTTTTTGTTTTGGTGATCGGGGATGTCGTATGTGGATACGTATGGATACATCGCGGTCATTATATTGCGCGTTAGAGGTCGGAAACTATCGATAGTCAGCACCATCGATAGTGTACGATAGTTTTTTGCAAACTATCGATAGTATATCGATAGTTGACGATAGTTTCGGGTGATTTGGGAGAGTCTATGGCTACGCTCACACTGTAACCGCCTTTTGCCGTCCGGCAGCAAACACATCCACAAACACATCTGTTTTAAATGAGCTCACCCGATTTTACCCGAATGCAAACAAACTTTGCCCACCTGTCCTGGTGTTATTCTTACCAATACATGAAAGTAATAGAAGATGATCCAATAAAACTTTTTTCAGTACATTGTTTTGTTTTATTTATTTATTAGCCATTTATTCTTGTTCAAAAAAAATAATATATTAACCAGAGACCATAACAATTATAACAAATAAATATAAAAATCACTCATAACAATTATTGAGCAATGGAAAAATTTTTCCATCATCAATAACAATTATTCAAAGATCGATATTTTTTCGATCATATCATAATTGTTACTAACAATTGATATTTTTTTCGATCTTAAATAACGATTACTGGATGATGGATATTTTTTAGATCAGTTCATAATTGTTACTAGCAATTGATATTTTTTTCGATCTCCCATAACAAGTACTGGATAATGGATATTTTTTAGATCATCCCATAATTGTTAATGTTAAAGTGTAATTTTAATGTTTTTGGGCAATCACATTTTGACCGATAACTCAGTTATCGATAAATTTATCGAAATATGTCAAAGTCCAAATGAAACCAGGGGCCATCCCCTTTCGTTTGATACCCATATTGTAGTGTAATTTTAATGTTTTTGGGTATTCACATTTTAAACGACCATGCGACTAGAATGCATAGTCGTATTTATGTTGCTTTGACTACTTGCTAGTCAGCAATTCAAACCCTGCATGGAATAGTTACCGTTTGTTTGGTGCCTAGTGGTCACATTTCAAATTTTCAATAAACTATCGATAGTTCAAACGATAGTCGGAAACCATCGATAGTGTAAACGATGTTCAGAAACCATCGATAGTTTCCGACCACTATTGCGCGTGTATCTTTCAATAGCAAAGAACAAGGCGTCAAATGGGTTAAATGAAAAACTTAATTAAAACTAAAATATTAACAGAAACGAAACGAATAGGCTAAATATAGCGGTTTTTAAAAAATTGATAGGTTGGAAGTTATTTTGGTAGGAAAAAAGTTAGTAGTTAGTGGGAACTCTGGTGGTGAAGTGTATATCGAATCGTCGTTCAATGAATTTTTGCAGTTCACTTGCGCATCATATTTATATGTATATACCACAAATATGTACATATGTAATGAGGTGAGGAGCTAGTTCCAGCTTCAGGTCCGCTCTTGCCAATAATATCGAATGTCAGTCTAATAGATTAAACAGAATCAGCGTCGGACGAATTTACATCGGGCGCGGCGTTCTGTCAAACAACCAAAATACACGGCAGTATATGAAAACGAACAGAACGAAAGCGATGGCGAAAATCGCGCGGCGAAAATTCGTCAGAAATTCTCACTCAGAATAGACTTATTTCTAGAACTAGTAAAAATATTATTAGAACTTGGTAAAAACATGTAATAAAACAAGAAATATACGTCTTTTGATGTAGAAAAAATTGAATATGTGGACAGAAGAGAAGAGACAATGGAATAAGTAAGAAACATCGTAATTATAAAAATATGCATATGGCAATTTCGCCTTGATTATGTTTTACTGGGCGATATTCGCAAACAAATGTAATCGCCGCACCACGCGAAAACTCGTCCGGCGATTGATTCTGTTTAAAGCTTAAAGCATCTTTGAGGTGCGATCATCGCGCGACCGACCTAACGCCAAATTACGATGCCGGCATATTTTCTTTATCTTTTGAAACATGTACCTATTTATATTTTGTTATTTTATTTTAGTTTACTTTATTTTACTTTGTGTTGTTATGTTTTAAGAAAATTAACTGAAATAAAAAAATGTTTAAAGCTAATTCTTTAAATTTAACGGTGATTTGAATTAATTTAATTTTAATTTTCATTGTGTTAAAACATGTACTACCTAAGATTTACATACATTTTAATATTATATTTTTTACGTTTGAAGAAAATGCATTGAAAAAAAGCCAAAAATGCATTTTTTAGAGCAATTTTTTTGTTGCCCTACTCATCACAATACAAGTGTATTATTAGCCACTTGTATCTGGTCATTTACAAGATGCCACATATAGCCGGAGATAATGCAATTTCTATCTACCTTAAATAACAATCAAAACAAAAAAAAAAAAACAAGTAAGGAAGCCTAAGTTCGAGTGGAATCGAACATTAGATACTCAGCTGTATGCTTTCATTGTTTGTTTGCGTTTGATGGAAACACGGATTATTTTATATAAAGCGAGTGCCGCATAAAGGGGGCGTAGCCACGCCCATTTTCAACATTTTTATCAGTCATCCAACTAAGCATATGAATATTATTATTTGTGCAAAATTTCATTCCTTTATGACTTCTCCTTACAGAGATGTCACGTTACAAATTCCCAAAGGGTTTTCCAGAAATATCTTTCTTAAAAAGTAGGCGTGGTCATAAACCGATTTCAATAAATTTTTGCGTGTCTATTAACACAAGTTATAAAACGTATAAACCAAGTTTCGTTATAATATCTCAATTATTTGTCGAGTTAAAGGCTAAGAAATCTCGTATATTCCTGTTTCTAAAAAGAGGCGGTGCCACGCCCATTTTCCAAAATTTTTGTGTTTTTCGTTTTATGTCCGCAGTTGGACTCCTGCTATAAAATTTCAATGATATATCTTTATATTTGACAGAGATATCGCTGAAAATGTTTTTATTAGGCCATTTTATAATACCCATATATAAAAGTGGGCGTGGTCGTTAACTGATTTAGGAAATTTTTCGTCCAAACATTTGCCTAAGTAAGTATATCACGCGTACCGAATTTCATCGATATATCTTAAACGGTTTCTGAGTTATGACTCATAAAACTTTCAATGGTTGCCCCTTAATAAGTGGGCGTGGCACCGCCCATTTTCCAAAATTTTTGTATTTTTTGTTTTATGTCCATAGTTGGACTCATGCGACAAAATTTCAATGATATATCTTTATATTTGACAGATATGGCTTAAAATGTTTTTATTAGGTCACTTTATAATATACATATATAAAATTGGGCGTGCCCGTCAACCGATTTTAACTATTTTCCTTTCAAACGTTTGCCTAAGTAAGTATATCACGCGTACCAAATTTGATCGATATATCTTCAATGGTTTCTGAGTTATGACATGTAAAACTTTCAAGGTTTGACCTTTAATAAGTGGGCGTGGCACCGCCCATTTTCCAAAATTTCATAAAATTTCTTCCTAGGGGCCTGAGCTCAACACGTGGGTATAATTTCATCGTTCTAGCTATATTAGTGACTGAGATACCAAATTTCCGATTTTTTCTATATAGGAAAAGTGGGCGTGGTCATGGTCCGATTTCGCCCATTTTCAATACCAACCGTCCCAGTCTCGATACCAACTTGCATTTCAAATTTCATCGAAATATCTCAATTTTTGCACGAGTTAGAGTGTTTACAGACGGACGGACAGACGGACGGACGGACGGACGGACGGACGGACAGACGGACGGACGGACGGACATGGCTCAATCGATTTCTCTTTTCACCCTGATCATTTTGATATATATAAGTCTATATCTATCTCGATTATTTCATTCTGTTACAATCCACCGTTATGTGATTAAAACTATAATACTCTGTGTACTAGTACAGCTGAGTATAAAAACAACGCACGAAACGAGCTTCAGAACAAATAAAAAATAGGCAAAGAAATAAAATTAAAAAGTAGGCGCAAAAATGTAAATTTACACATTTTCAGAACATGGCAAAGGAAGGAGAAATGGAAAGGAAGTTACCATCTAAACGAGGCGGAATAGTGAGTTTTTTATGTGAATGCGCTTTCAGGCTGAACCGAAAGCGAACCGGTTACAACAACAGCGCTCAAGCCAAGCTAAGCAAATTACCCAAGGCATGAGAATGAGAAGCAATTGTTTTTTTGCTTCTTTTGTTTCTCTAGTTAGGCAATTGAAAGGCCTTTGGCCATTTGCTCTTCCCCAACCTCCGTCCGCCCGCCCTTCGTTAGTGAATACTAGTAGAGCGCATGATGTGGTCAGCTCGTCCGATGGCAACAATGTGCATACATACATATCGTCGTTGAAGATGCATTTTTGCGTAAGAGGTATTAAATTACATACCTCTTACGCAAAAATGCATCTTCAACGACGATATGTACGAGTAATGTTTGTGTTGATTAACTGCAAATATTGCACTTAGCCATCCATGAGTGATGCATGTGTCCGTCCGTGTGTCCGTTTGCTGACGAAATGTGCACTGACACTTGAACTGCCAGAGAAGCAGTGAAATAGTTCGAATTGTTTTTTGTTTACATCTTTGAATATTTGTCAGTTTGCTGAATTAACTGTGGCGATCACTCACCACCGGCTTTTGGACGCTTTTAACAACAACAATAATAATAACAACAACAACAACAACAACAACAACAACAACAACAACAACAATTTGAAAGCAATTTTCATTGCAATTGTCTGTGACGGAAATTAGAATGTGAGAAAAAAGTGAGGTTTTTGGTGCACTTGCAGTTAACCAAAGTCATCAACGTCAAAGAAGTCATGATTGTTGACGCTTTTGAGAATGTGTTCGATCAACTTTTTTTTTTTTTTTGAAAGAGGTAACTGTGCTAATTATACAATGTAATTGTAGGGAAATTAGTGCAGGGAAATTAGTGACAGCAAAATATTTTTTGTTTTATTTCCCACTAAAGTGGCAAATGTTTTCAAAGCATTAAATCGAACGCACAAAAATTTCGGATTTATTCGTTTTTTTTTAGTAAACAAAATAACAATTATTAATGCATATTATAATAAAATAGTATTAAATATTTAAATTAATTATTACATGTACATATATTTTTTTATTTCTTTACAGGTAAGTGATTAAATCGACATTTTGGCTATATGTGAATTTGAATTCAATTGACCGTTAAGCGTTTTGTCTGCGTAAGTTTTTATGCAAACACAAAAAAAAAAAAAAATTACACGCATTACACATATGTAAGTATGTATGCTTTATAATATTTCAATTTTAGGCATAATCATTACGGTCACCAAACAATTGATAACAATTTAAAATGCGCATATTTTACACGACTACGCGCAATTATTTATACAAAATTTATTAAATATAATAAATCATCGATTTACAATTCATTACATAGCCAATGGCCAGACAGACAGACATACAGACAGACGGACGGCGTAAACGGATAAGCGAACGGACGCACATAGACCACAAAACTTATGAATACCCTGTAGGGAAAATCTCTAGTTCCGAACTAGGTCGCTTCTAGTGCATTTTTCGACACTACTAGTGCGAGCTAAATCTCTTTTGTATGTTATCAACTGGCGAATTTAACACGGCGATGTCCTAGGCGGTGTCAATTGTCACCCTCTGCACTACATTTTCGATAGTTCCGAACTAGTACTAAATTCTACAGTTTACACTAGTTCGTTTATTGGCACATTTTCGATAGTTCTGAACTAGCTACAAGTACAAATTCTACAGTTTTACATCTGCCGCTTAAGTGCAGCCTTTGACACACTTCATGCAAGTGGCGCGATGGCCGACTGGCTAACGCATGTGCCTTTCAATTTGAGGGTCGCGGGTTCGAATCCTGTCTGTGTCAAGGTGGATGATAATTTTTTTTTTTAACTAATTATTTTTTTTTAATTTATTTATTTAATAAAAATTTACAATAATATTTAAAAAGTAATAAAATAAAAAAAATTAAAAATAATCCTGAGGGATCGGAAAAGCATACTTAAGGGAACATTTCATTTCATACAAGTTAATATGCAAATAGAAAACTCTTTATATAAAACGCTTCACTAAACATCTGAGAATTGCAGAAATATACAAAGCCGACGGAAATTGAACGAACGAAAAATTGTCATAGAATTTTTGTCACTTCGAAATTGCATACAAATCAAAGTGTGTCTTATAATGGTCACTCAATTCACTCCTCCTGAACTGGTCGGGGTCTAACTACAATTGATCTAGTTCCCTTTTGACACCTTTTCGCTAGTTCGGAACTAGAAATTTTGCTCACTAGTTATTGAGTTCCCTGCAGGGTATATTGAAAATGTGCATGTATGTATATATGTATGTATGTATGTACACGCAGCGCGACAAAGTCGAAGCCATAAATATGCTAGTGGCTTTAGTTCACAATAAAACGGTTGTAATTAGAATACATTAGTTTTTAAACGCCGCAAAACATGCAACACAATAAACACGCGTCACCACACGAACTGAAAAGCTGTCCTGCACCGCCCGCCTGTTCACCCGCTGGGCAAACAACCACCCTGCAAAAAATGCGATTAATCCGGGACGTGTCCGGGATCAATCGCAAGGGAGCATGCGACTAATACAATTTTACATTCCTTTATATGGAGTGAATTGATCGCATTTGTTCGAGCATGTCCTATGAAGAGACTAATTGTTCAACTTGTATACCCGGACGGGTACCAATGTAGATTAATCACTAACATACCGAACGGGTACAAATGTAGATCAATCGCTTTCATCCCGAACGGGTACGAATGTAGATCAATCGTTTCATCCCGAACGGGTACAAATGTAGATCTATCGCTTTCATCCCGAACGGGTACGAATGTAGATTAATCGCTTTCATCCCCAACGGGTACAAATGTAGATCAATCGCTTTCAGCACGAACGGGTACAAATGTAGATTTTTTATTAAAAAATTGTAAATGTTCAAGCATATTTAAATAATGTTTTACTTTTGTAAAAAAATCTCAATAAATAAATTTAAAAAATTGCAAGTTTTGAGTATGCATTATATGAGCGTGATGTAAAGGATTTTTTCATAGGATATTTTAGGCAACATTTTGTTAAAATTGTTATTAAAAAAAGGTGCTCAATTCGTTTTACCGGTTGTTCTACAATTTTTTAAATACATTGCATATTTTTGTAAAATGTCTACATTTAAGGAAAGCGATTAATCTACATTTATACCCGTTTGGGAACAATTGGTCTACAATTAGTCTACATATATACTCGTACGGGAACAATCGGGGACTAATTGTGGACCGATTGTTCTTGAAAGAGATCAATCGAGGACAAATCTCTTTCGGGATTGATCGCACATTTTTTTGCAGGGCAACTAAGTATATATTTTACATATGTATGTGTGTGTGTGTGGAAGGGTTTACAAGTTGCACATTTAGCAAGCGAGTAGGCCGTTTAGCATAATGACATGTAAGCACATGTAAACGTTCGCAAACAAGCTTTAAAGTGCATGTTTATAAATAAACTAGAGGTTACCCGCGGGTTTCACACCACGTGCTTTTAAAAATATTAGCATATTGAGTTAGTCCAAAAAAGTTACATAGAAAAATATCATTCTTGACGTCAAAGATAGTTTTCTTATTTTTTTTTTTGTCCGTTGAGTACGTAATTATCTCATATGCCCAACACCAATTTTCAGTACCCTACTATAAATATTTCAAGAGATTTTCGCTGTAAAAATTTCAGTCTGTATGGGAGGTGCCCATCCCCGCTTTACCAAGACCTAGCGTTTTTACCCGTTTAATACATAGTTATCTCACATGCTCTCACACCAGTTTTCAGTACCCTACTACAAACATTTCCAGAGATATTCGCTGTGAAAATTTCAGTTTGTGTGCGAGGTGCCCATCCCTGCTTTACCAAGACCTAGTGTTTTTCCCGTTTAATATATAGTTATCTCACATGCCCTCACACCATTTTTCAGGACCCTACTACAAATATTTCCAGAGATATTCGATGTGAAAATTTCAGTTTGTATGGGAGGTTCCCATCCCTGCTTTACCAAGACCTAGCGTTTTTACCCGTTTAATACATAGTTATCTCACATGCCCTCACACCAGTTTTCAGAACCCTACTACAAATATTTCCAGAGATATTCGCTGTGAAAGTTTCAGTTTGTATGGGAGGTGCCCATCCCTGCTTTACCAAGACCTAGCGTTTTTACCCGTTTAATACATAGTTATCTCACCTGCCCTCACACCAATTTTCAGTACCCTACTACAAATATTTCCAGAGATATTCGATGTGAAAATTTCAGTTTGTATGGTAGGTGCCCATCCCTGCTTTACCAAGACCTAGCGTTTTTACCCGTTTAATACATAGTTATCTCACATGCCCTCACACCAGTTTTCAGTACCCTACTACAAATATTTCCAGAGATATTCGCTGTGAAAGTTTCAGTTTGTATGGGAGGTGCCCATCCCTGCTTTACCAAGACCTAGCGTATTTACCCGTTTAATACATAGTTATCTCACATGCCCTCACACCAATTTTCAGTACCCTACTACAAATATTTCCAGAGATATTCGATGTGAAAATTTCAGTTTGTATGGGAGGTGCCCATCCCTGCTTTACCAAGACCTAGCGTTTTTACCCGTTTAATACATAGTTATCTCACATGCCCTCACACCAGTTTTCAGTACCCTACTACAAATATTTCCAGAGATATTCGCTGTGAAAATTTCAGTTTGTATGCGAGGTGCCCATCCCTGCTTTACCAAGACCTAGTGTTTTTACCCGTTTAATACATAGTTATCTCACATGCCCTCACACCAGTTTTCAGTACCCTACTACAAATATTTCCAGAGATATTCGCTGTGAAAATTTCAGTTTGTATGGGAGGTGCCCATCCCTGCTTTACCAAGACCTAGTGTTTTTACCCGTTTAATACATAGTTATCTCACATGCCCTCACACCAGTTTTCAGTACCCTACTACAAATATTTCCAGAGATATTCGCTGTGAAAATTTCAGTTTGTATGCGAGGTGCCCATCCCTGCTTTACCAAGACCTAGTGTTTTTACCCGTTTAATACATAGTTATCTCACATGCCCTCACACCAGTTTTCAGTACCCTACTACAAATATTTCCAGAGATATTCGCTGTGAAAATTTCAGTTTGTATGGGAGGTGCCCATCCCTGCTTTACCAAGGCCTAGCGTTTTTACCCGTTTAATACATAGTTATCTCACATGCCCTCACACCAGTTTTCAGTACCCTACTACAAATATTTCCAGAGATATTCGCTGTGAAAGTTTCAGTTTGTATGGGAGGTGCCCATCCCTGCTTTACCAAAACTTAGCGTTTTTACCCGTTTAATACATAGTTATCTCACATGCCCTCACACCAATTTTCAATACCCTACTACAAATATTTCCAGAGATATTTGATGTGAAAATTTCAGTTTGTATGGGAGGTGCCCATCCCTGCTTTACCAAGACCTATCGTTTTTACCCGTTTAATACATAGTTATCTCACATGCCCTCACACCAGTTTTCAGTACCCTACTACAAATATTTCCAGAGATATTCGCTGTGAAAGTTTCAGTTTTTATGGGAGGTGCCCATCCCTGCTTTACCAAGACCTAGCGTTTTTACCCGTTTAATACATAGTTATCTCATATGCCCTCACACCAGTTTTCAGTACCCTACTACAAATATTTCCAGAGATATTCGATGTGAAAATTTCAGTTTATATGGGAGGAGAGTGCCCATCCCTGCTTTACCAAGACCTAAATTGTTTATCCGTTGAGTATATATTTTTGTATTATTCCTTCACAAAAATTTTCATTATTCTAGTACAAATATTTCAAGAGATATTACGAAAAAAAGGAAAATTTTGTATGGGAGGTGCCCATCCCTGACTTTTAATATAATAATAATAATACAATGGCGCTATTATAACTCTGACGAGTTTTATGGCCGAGCTTCTCTCCCAATTCGAGGTGTGCTCCTTTTTGTTTCTCCTACTAATTGGGTGGACCTACAGTTTTATGCCGGCTCCGAACGGCGAATGCATTTTTTGTGAGAAGCTTTTTCATGGCAGAAATACTCTCGGAGGGTATGCCGCCCACTGCCGAGAGGTGACCGCTGCTCTTAAAAAACCCAATAATTGGATTTTTACTAATTGAAAAATTGTTTTGGTGTTTGGCTCGGACCGTGGTTTGAACCCGAGACCTCTGACACAGCAGGCGAGCACTCTACCCACTGCACCACAGCGGTCCCTGACTTTTAATCAGATTAAAAATATGCCTATAGCAATTACCGGGTGAAAATACCTAGGTGTGCAAAGTTTCGTGAGGATCCGTTCAGCGGTTTTCTCGCCAATTGAGTTTAAACACAATTTCCATTTCACATTTATAATATAAGATACAAATGTTTGTTGTTATATGCACAAGTGTAAAATAACTAACAATATACAAATACATACATACATATATATATGTAGATAAAGGCATACATATTGACATATTTATTTAAATCCAGTTGTAATTGTGTATAGCGCTTATGGAGAAGGCGACAACTCGACAAGGCCACTCCGACATATTCGGTTTAAGGGCTTGTTGAGGGGAATAACTGCAGCGTCTGTTCACCAGAAGGTGCGGCTGCGAGCGGGCGTCTGTCTTGGAGCAAGCGGCTCGCTATATAAACGTGTAACAATATACAACTCCCGCAGGGCGGGTTGTGCGTCGGGCTTGGGACCCACCACGTAAAAATCCTATCCAATGAAAACAACAACAAAGCCTCGGATGAGACCACCCCTTTCTGATGACAACCACGGCAAACGTTTAAAGGACTATGATTTGAGGGTAAGCACCTGGAACGTCCGGACCCTTAATTGGGAAGGTGCCTCTGCCCAGCTGGTTGATGTCCTCGAAAGAGTGAAAGCTGACATCACCGCCATACAAGAGATGCGGTGGAAGGGGCAAGGCAAGAAGAAATGTGGGCCTTGCGATATATATTACAGTGGCCATGCAGAGGAGCGTATATTTGGTGTTGGTTTTGTGGTGGGAAAGAGACTCAGCCGCCGAGTACTGTCGTTCACGCCAGTGAACGAGCGTCTAGCCACCATCCGCATCAAAGCGAGATTTTTCAACATATCTCTTATCTGCGCCCACGCCCCGACGGAAGAGAAGGACAATGCGATCAAAGACACTTTCTATGAGCAGTTAGAGCATGCCTACGACCGCTGCCCCCGTCACGACATTAAGATTGTGCTTGCCGATTTTAATGCCAGGGTGGGTAAGGAAGGTATCTTTGGCAGCACAGTCGGAAAATTCAGTCTCCACGATGTAACCAGTCCCAATGGGACGAGGCTGATCGACTTCGCCGGGTCACGAAACATGGTCATTAGCAGTACCAAAATACACCAAGCCACATGGCTGTCTTCCACCAAGAATGATGTCAGCACGGAGATCCAACGAAGAATCACGCTTGCCAATAAATGCTACTTCGGACTAAGTAGGCAACTGAAAAGTAAAGTCCTCTCTCGACAAACAAAAATCACACTCTACAGGACGCTCATCGTTCCAGTCCTCATGTACGGCGCAGAAGCATGGACAATTTCAAAATCAGATGAGATGGCACTTGGAGTATTCGAGAGAAAAGTTCTTCGTAAGATTTATGGACCTTTGCGCGTTGGCGTGGGCGAGTATCGACGGAGATTTAACGATGAGCTGTACGAGCTTTACACAGACATCGACATTGTTCAGCGAATAAAGATCCAGCGGCTGCGTTGGGCAGGTCATGTCGTGAGAATGGACGAAGGCGCTCCGGCTAAGAAAGCATTTCTATCGAAACCCGCTGAACGCAAAAGAAAAGGGAGACCTCCACTGCGTTGGGAAAATCAGGTGGACAGCGATGCTGCCTCCCTAGGTGTTCCCAAGTGGCGCCATGCTGCACGAAACAGAAGCAATTGGCGCGCTCTGTTGGACTCGGCCAGAATCGTCTAGACGGTTAAGCGCCAATCAAGAAGAAGAAGAAGAAGTAAAAAAGATCGGCATACATGTTCATATCTGCATATTTATTTATGTAAGTAGGTGTTCCGATATGCTCAAGCACATGCTTGCATTTTCAATAAACAATTCACAAAACGTACAGTCACTCAATCAGTGAAAAAACGCTACTTAGCATTAGCCAATTGCTATTATAATCATCAACTGCCTAAAGCAGGGCTGCTCACCTCATAGGCACTCAAAGCACAATTGTTTTTGTTTTGTTCCGAATCATAGGCACAGATACATATTTTCACTTCAAATATGAAAATAAAATTTTCTATGCACTCCCACATGGTATAAAAATTCAGAAGGTAATTTCATTTCAAACTTTTTGACGGCTATTGAATTTTTCTGAAGTATCTTTTTTGTAAACATTATGAATGAGGCTGCCATATTGGACAAATATAAAAATGGATATTTTTTAAGAAAATTTTAGTAATTTTAGTTTTAGTTGAAGAAATCTCAGAAATTATCAAAGAAAGTCATATATTATTAAAAGGGATGTGAAAAGTGGGAAGCATTTGGCTCGAATATTTAATAAAAAGCCTTACGCAATACAGCAGACAGAGCATTTAACAACGAAGTAAGGCTGGAGTCATCGTTATGTCCGAACAAATTTTTTGTTTACATTTTGCTCGTTCTTTGTTCTGCCTAGGAAAAACCGTTTAACAATTTTTATATCACAATTAAATTTAGATATTCTCAATTAAATGTTTGTTTACGTGTCCACAGCCTCGAGATTTTTGTTCACAAAGCTTTCCACTAATTGCACTCTAAAAGATACATATTTTATTAAGATTTATGCACATTTTAATTAATGCATCCTTACTTTGTTTTCGCATTATAACTTGGCACTGCACATTTCGATAATAACGTTTTGTTGTTTGTGCTACTAATATCGCTAGCACCGAAATGCACTGAGCACATCAATGGGTTCTTTCGAAGATCAACTTCCTCTATTTGGCACGCTTGAAGCTATTGATTCCTTATAAACGGAATTGCTGGATACCTAAAAAACTTCACCGCCGATTTTTGTATTTTTTAATTTGCAAAAGTGCACTGTATTTTCGCATCCCCTGAAGAGGCAGCTCGTTTTTCCAATCTCTTTTTATGCATTTATCTATTTTGCATAAATTTATTTATTTATTTTGCATAAATCACACAGCTTTCGAAGCAATTGCTTTTTTGAAAATAAATTAATTTATTTTCACAAACGTCAAATTTCGGCCCAAAAAAACATTCGCTGCTGTTTACTCTGGTAGCATGATTTCAATGAAATGTCAAAAATTCAATAAAAGTCAAATGGCTAAGATGGCTGCATACGTCAATAAGTGATTTTACCTCTGTTTTTCTACCATGCACTCCCATAAGCACTCAGATATAAAAAATTTTTATATATATGTGCCTATGATTCATATTGAATGTGCAGAGCAAAGGCACTTTGTATAGGAGCTCGAGCACTGCCGTAAGAAATCGAAATTTACAATAACAAATTTGTAATGAAAAAAAAATTCAAAAAATGAAAGCACTGTAAAAAATTTGTATTCAAAAAACTTTCATATAAAAAATTAAAAAAATTTGTATGTATGTGATACTACCATTTGAAAATAAATTCTAAAATAATATTTTATTGGAATTCATAAAAAAATTTAAATGAGAAAAAAATTTTTCAGTGCATATACAAAATTTGTAGATGTATTGAATTTTGTACTTTCAATACGAGAGCGTTGAGCAGCCCTGGCCTAAAGACTGCCCCGTTTGTGGCTTCAAGTCGGCCAAGGCGTATGAGTAATATGGCAAAGAGTGATTGATATCATCACATGATAGAGCCAGCGTATTTGAATATGCAATACCTGTTAGATAGCGTGGAAATAATCAATTATTTTGCTGAAAAAATGTATAACTCAAAAATTGCGGACATATTTTTGTCTGAGAAGACCTTTATTTAATGCCTTCAATGCATTATTTAAACTTCTAGAAGGGTGAAAACCATTTATTTTATACATATCGTTGGCTTCGTGAGCAAATGTGCTAAGGCCATTTGTGGTAACTTTTCAGGAGAGGCAAAAAACCTCCTAACTTCTTTTGTTGTTACTATTTTAAAAATTTGAAAATGCTGTTTTCTTCCTCAGATGGTCGTGCTTGTCCAAAGTTATGAGCTTCTTTAGGACTTAGCACATTTGCTTTCTATGATTTTGTTTTTAGGTGGACTTAGCACATTTTCTCACAAATTATTATACTGAACTGTACGTAGTAAAATTGAAATCCTCTGATGAAATTTGGTACAGAGGCTCCTAACTAGACAGGGAAGGTTGGTATTGGAAATTGGATGATAACCACGCCCACTTTCCCTATATATTATATATCAAAAAAGACGCAAAAAGTGATAATGGATGAAATTCCATCCATGCAATGAGCTTACGCCGTTATAAATAAAAATAAATTGAAATTCTCGAAAATTGGCGGTGCCACACCCACTTATGAAAGGATAAATTGTAAAAGTTTTATAAGTGATAAATAACTCAGAAACCGTAGTAGATATATAGATGAAATGCGGAAAGCTTAATTTACTTGCTACGGCAAAGGTTTGGACGAAAAATTATCCCCATCGGTAGACGACCACGCCCACTTTTATATATGGGAACTATAAAGGGGCCTAGTAAAAACATTTTAAGCGATATCTTTGTCAAATATGAAGATAATTCATTGAAAGTTTGTGGCATGAGTCCAACTATGGACAAAAACAGAAAGCATAAATATTTTTGAAAATGGGCGTGGCATCGTGAATCTAAGACATTTCGAAGCCCATAACTCGACAAATATTTGAGATATTACTGCGGAACTTGGTGTAGGTACATATGTACTTTTATGACTTGTAGTAAAGTTTTAGTAAAAACGGATTGTAACCACGTCTACTTAAAAAAAAATTGTAAAACTCCCTTTGGAAATTTGTGACGTGGCATCTTTGTAACTAAAAGTTATAAAGGGATGAAATTTTGCACTAACAAGCATATTTTAGGCTTGGTCTGATGAGAGATAAAACTGTTGATAATGGGTGTGGCCACGCCCACATTATGCTGTACCCTCTCTATATAAAATAGGTGCACCGCCTTTCGATCAAACGCATACAATTATAAAGAAGTACCGCAAACTAGTTTGCATATCTAATTGGTAGGAAAGCTAACCACTCCCGCAAATTATTAACGTTTACAGTCCCAAGCCATCCTTTTTAAAGCAATGTAGTAATAATTCTATATCATTCTACAAAACAAATAAAAAAAAGCCAATAATTTCTCATTTTCACCTGGACTTAGCACGTAGATTTTTGAAAAAAAAAATTCTTTTATGGACTTAGCACATTTGCATAACACTGCATTACACCATGAAAAACAGACATTATGGTAACTTCTTTTTGGCAGACGATGTATTTTTAGTTTACTATCTTACTGCATTAAAATCTCAGTTTTGATAAAAATTGGACTTAGCACATTTGCTAACGAAGCCAACGATATATGAATCTTGCATATATTTTTAGTAGAGAATGCAATAAGATATCTGTTATTTCAATAACGATTTAATCTAAATTTTGTTTAAAAAAAAAGTATATCGAAATAACTTCAAAAACTGATTTAGTAAAACTTGATAAAAAACCAGCAAAGGAGAGTAAAAAGAAAACCTTAAATAAGGCCAAAAATATGTTAAAATTTCAGTTTAAATCCACAAGTCACAAAGCAATTATAGTTTATTTCTGCATTTTTGCCTCTTCGGTATCATCTCAGGTTGATAAAAGTGATATTAAACATTTCTAGACAAAAACCAACACAAAGTAACCACAGGAAATTTTCCACACACACACACACACACGCTAAAAAGACTGCAATGCACCTGCACATATGTAGTTATGTATGTATCACCAAAAGTATATAAGACACAACAAAATGTTTGACTTTGCGCAAGATCTTCGTTTGCAGTCTGTGTGCTAATGCGATTGTGTATATGTAAGAGTATGCTTGTGTGTGTGTTCAATTTATTCGCCTTTTAACCATCAATTTACCGTCATACATCGCTTTTGTGGCTGATGTGGTTTGTTCTTTGCGCTTCATTTGACATGCCAACAAATACCAAATACCAGATGCCACTTGCTAGATGCCGCAAGCCGCCACACATGCCGCACACAAGCAGTGCCATCCTGCGCACTTTCACAAATCGCTTTATGTATGTACATATGTAGGTATGTATGTAAGGCTTTTCAGTTAAAAAGATGTGCAACGTGCGGCTGGCTGACTTTAGTTGCTGACATTTTGGCGGTATGACCTGGTTTTTTCCCGTGTGACAATTACGGACTATCTTTGCAAATACTCTTTGGCATACATATGAGCTAGGGATTCCAATTTTTCCGATTTTTACGATCCCGGGATTTTCGAGTTTTTTTTTTGTAATCCCGGGATCCCGGGATTTATCCCGGGATTTGGAAATTAATTATACAGGCCGACAAAATTTCCAAAAAATTTTCTAACTCAAATAAAATTCTACCCTTCTAAAGGATTTCGGTGCCCTGAATCTGAATCTGAAGTCGGATTTTCGTTAATACTTGTAGGTTTTGAGATATTTATGCGATTTTTTGCTATATTCACTGCTCAATCTGTTAAATTACTTACTTTCATTAAAAAATGATTGCAGCTATTGAAAGAACGATCAATTCTCTTGAAAACAGCGCTTTGCTTTCTCGGGTTTCTTATTTATATATCTAGAAATATATGTTTTTGTACAATAAGGTATTTTTCTTCGAAATCAACGGCAGTATTTGTAGCGCTGTTTTAATCGAAATCAAGTTTTGTAGCTGCTCTGCCGAACTATTTTTATTTCAGTATAGAAAATATATACATAGTAGGCCACTGATTGGAATTTTTGTTTCAGTCACGCAAAATTTAGTCGTATTTACGATAAATTAATATAAATTAATTCACTTATTTCATTCTAACGCACAGTTTGTTGTTAATATAATAAACTGCCTAAAAGCGTGCTACAAAATTTTTATTTGCAATATTGCAAGTTACAAGCAAGATATCCGAAAAAGCAAAACATTGTCTTCAAGAGAAATGATCGTGCTTTCAATAGATTTAATCAGTTTTTAATGAAAGTGAGCAATTTTAAAGATATTGAGGAGTGAATATGGCCAAAAACCGCGTTTTTCGCCTCTTTCGACATGAATATCTCAAAAAGTGCACCGAAATCCTTTTGAAACGTAGAATTTTATTTCTGTTACAAAAATTTGTCGACCAGTATTATTTTCCCACATTTGAGGTTGAAAAATTAAATATGTATATTTTCGAGAAACGCTACAACTTTAACATGCAAAGAAAAAAGAGATTTTTATTGCCATTTTTTATTATTTCATTACTAACAAAATAAAAAAGGAATGTAAAATCATGCGTATTATTTAATAACACTTATGAGTTACTTTAAAAAACACAATCAACAAAGAAAATTAAATAAATTTGGTGAAGAAAACATTTTCCTTTATAATTGGTACTTTTATGATATTAGGATAAAATGGTTTGCGATCATTTGATAATTTCCAATAAAAATTTTTAGAATTTAACGACACACTTCGTTTAAGCGAATATTTCCAAGCTTGCCGAAAAATTCTGAAAATTAATGCAACTTCCGAAAATATTTAAAAATCAGAGGCACATATTTTGATATGAATTCCGAGAATGCAGCTGCGTAATTAATTTTAGTAGAGTAATGTAAAACTATCAAGTCTAATTAAAATTTTGTTTGCATTTCCTTCCATTATTTACTTTCCATATGGGAAAATTCCAAAAACCATTTGGGAAATAAATGACCAAAAATCAGGAAATAGAAATTATCAAATGAATTTTACCACAAGAATTCTAAAGGCTTTAAAAATACCTAACGTACGTTTCTTTACAACGCGTACTTCACGACAAAAAAATTTGATGATTAAAAAAAACATCAAAAATATTAATCCTTACTTTGACTAATGGACTTTTTTATTCTGGCAAAAATGTCGCACTTTCTTCGGGCTGTCACATTTTTTTGTTCTCTTCCACACAGACTCAACACTTTTTAAGGCTTTTCTTGTTATAATAGGGGAATATTCTGTCTTTATCTTATCCCAAAAATCCCGGGATAAAATTCTAGCGATCCCGGGATTTTCGGGGTGTCCAAAAGGGCGGGATCCCGGGATCCCGGCATCTCGGAATCCCGGGATTGGAATCCCTAATATGAGCATATTTTGGTATATATGTATGTGCATATATAAATGGTATATAAATGTAAACATATAAACATGTACATATTTATGTACATGTTTCCGTATGACTTGAAGATTCAGCACTTCTCCATATTTTATCTATTTGCGGTTTTGTTTGGCAGCGGAAGTTAAGTTACATACACTCAAAAAAAAAATTTCTCTCGATCAAAGACATAATTTTCCTTATTTTGAACACGCGTCCCAATACAAAATTTTCTTTGTTTTGTGTAAATTTTCTCAAAAATGTGGAAAAAACATAAAAAAACAGTCAAACAAATTCGTTGCCATGGGGATTTGTATGGGAATTTAATTTCTCAAAATTATAGAAATCAAGTCTTCAAAACAAGGAAAGTTGGGAATGGAATGGCGCTTAAAGAATTTTTCATTATTTTAATGTATGAATTTTTTCAAAACAAGTATATGAAACCATGGTAACGCATGTAACAACAATATTTTATAAACCTTTTAACATGTTTTAAGGAAAATTTACTCAAAACAAAGAAAGTAGTGTTCAAAATAGGTAAACAATTTCTTTGACCCCTCCATATATTTTTTTTCTCTCAGTGTACTAGTAGATTAAATGTTGTCAAAGTAAAATGGGTTGTTCGGTTGCGGACATTCAGGTTTTATCACTCCAACTAAAATTTTCACAGGAAGCGAAAAACTTATATTCCTCGAAATTTTAAACGTGTTCTATTTCAAGTTCTACTGAAGCGATCGAAATACTTCTTTTGCAAAAGATTAATGATTTTTGACGACGTTTAACACGCTGGCAAAAAAAGTTACACTAAGGTAGTATAAACTAAGTATTGGGTGGAAGTGACACCAATGGCGCACACAGGGTTAAAAGAATTATAAAGTAGAAACTCTCCTCTCAAGCCAAAGAGATGCTGTATCAAACTTAGGGCTCGGACCATAAATACTGAAGATATGAAAAAAATTAATTTTAGCGAAATCTAGCGGTGACCAAAAAATAAAAAAAATTTTCCAGAAATGTTTTCGAAAAAGAAATCATAGGGGGGCGATACGCTGTAATGTACATATGTACATTAGGGCGGAGTGAATTGGGGCTTTTTTTGAAATCACTTTTTGAAAATTTTTGAAATTTCCCCGAATTTTCAGAATTTTTGTATAAGCTTGGAGACACTGATTTAAACATTTTCCATCGAAAAATTACGTATATTTTTATGAGAAATTAGCAAATTAGTGTTATCTGTCTATTGAGTTTTATGCATCTGGAGCATTTTTTCCATTCTTTAATGGAATTGGGGCACCTCCAAACAAAGGACTAGGCCAATAATAATTTGCAGTCTTACTTTTGTACTAGAAGGGCAACTTTCTGCAGGTAGAGCAATAATGATTTCAAAAAAAGTCCCAATTCACCCCGCCCTAATGTACATATCACACCCTAAATCATAAAGTGACAGAACTCAAAATTCAAAAATTTTCAGTAGAGCCAAAAAACTGTTTTTTTTTATAGGCAATGATATGGGAAAAAGGCACGTATAATAGTTTTTGGCGGTCTATATATATATATTCTGTGTACCGATTTATGAAAGAAACTCGATTTCGAAATATTTTGAGTTGTGTCACTTTATGATTTAGGGTGTGATATGTTCAAAAATTTCTTTTTCGATTTTCAAGACAAAAATATTTTTCACTTAAAAAATTTAAATTCTCAAACTGAGTACAAAAAATCATAACCATTTTTCAGTCCATATTCAGAGCAATCCCACAGGGAAGCATTTTGGGAATCCTTTTTCGCTGATGATTGATAATTTCTGCAAAATAATATGGAAATGATTGGTTTCATTTACCGACATTTAAAATTCAGAATATTTGGTGCGTGTAATTGTGGTTTCATGACATGCAAAGTGTGTGTAACAATTTGCCTTGCTGTAAATCTGCGTAATCCATACGATTTCCTTCAAATGGCATACGTACGTACATACATACATGCAAATATGCATATTATTGAAGCGAGTGTGAAGTGAATATGGATACAAACATATTTAGTCATCGTTTACATGGAGCTATGTATATACGTATGGATGTATGGATATGTGTATAGATATTTATAAAAGGAATTAAGGGAATTTCGTATGCACATGTAATCGTATTTACAAGCTGAAAAATTACGGCTTGGGCTGCATGCACTTTTATTGTTCACAACCGATCATGTCATATCTCTTTGCTATCTTTATGGCATATTGAAAGATTTTATTGTTACTGCAGTTTTCATGTGCATATGTCCTAGCGTTTGTATGTATGTATGCAAGTGCACATGTACGCGTCATTAAGATAAACAGATAAACGCTGAACTCCATTGTTGCCTCGCATTGTTCCACACTCCAACGATTTGGATTGTCATTTGGTTTTACAACTTTTTAATGATATGAAAATGCATATGTACATATGTATGTATGTATGCTAGTCAGTGTGTGTTTTCATTTAATCCTGTTATACCATGATGTGTGAGATGTATTAAATTTATCTTACCATTTATGAATGCAAATGAGCGTTGTAAAAAATAAATCAAAAATATTTTAACATACATACGTATAAAAACTTACGTAAAATGATATTCTAATCTACTTCATAAACATACAGCAAGCGCCAATAACATCTCCAACATTTTTTTAAACGAAAATTAGTACCAGCGCACAGCTAGGCACATATTCGTTGGGTCATCGTTTTTTCGATATTTTCATGGAACCTATTGTTGTTTCCCGCCCACAGTGCACAGCTAGCGTGTATCTCAGCTCTAACTTTTTTTGAGTATTAACGTATAGATATGTAGGAATGAGAATTGGATCATTAGATTAAAATATTTACATAAACTAGCAAAATATTTGTACTTAAAATAGCATCATAAAAAAAATTACTTTTTTTTTTTGAAATTTTCAATTTAGATGCACCAAAGTACATTATGCACTGCAGGTACATCAAAATTCTGTATTAAAGAAATATTGCTTTATTTATTCTGAATGAAACATATCAAGGAATTTTCACGTAGAGTTAACATTTAAGGAGTTATACGCAAATTCAAGTGGGTACTTTTTGTGTTATTTTATATTTCAGTGGTTATCCTTTAGGTCCTGTTCACATTGGATTTTTCCACTATAGGTGTCCTGTTTTCTTTTTAATACCTTTTCTTGTATCCTCTAGCTACCAGATAATGTACTGAAATCGAAAAAATTTGGACTTTGGCGAATTTTCGATTTCGTCAATATTTGATCCATTCAAAAAAAAAAATAAAAAAAAAAAAAAAAAATGTGGATATCCTTGAAAAAGGAGCAGCTCGGATTTTAATTTCAACGGATGTTTTATCTATAGACATCACATAACACAACCCCACTTTCCTTTTTTGTCGACATTTTCATGCAACCTATCGTCGCTTCCTGCCCACCGTGTGTAATTCTTTATCGCTGCCGCTTTGACGCAGCTGATTTGCATAGTACCCCCGTGTGTGCTAGAAAGAGTCAGATAGGATACTGATCTTGCAGTGCAAGTTTAGTAAAACGCCTCCAACACGATGTTGGCAACAGTACACTCAGGAAAAAAAATTATAAAAACTTATGAAAACGTGCTTAAAATGGGCAAAAACGTATTTAAAAGTGATGTAAATACCAACATTTTTATTTTAAAAATGTTAATTGTAAAATTTTTAAATCAAAAAAAAAAAACATTTTAAATTTAAAAATGTTTATTTTTAATTTAAGCAATATGAGAAGAAAAAAAACGCTGCAGTGTTCTCTATATCATTTTCTCTCCCGGATTCGAAATTGAATTCAACGGCATTCTCTTCATCTTCTCTCAATCCGAATCCCAACTACAGAAATATAGCCTCCGCTTACTCTTCTCTTCTTTCTACTTCGCCTTAACTGTTTGCTATCTTTATTTCTTATTCTCCTTATTCTCCTTTTTCTTCTTTATTTTATATTCTCCTCTGGATTCGAACCATGACATCAACCTGAAATTCAACTCAACGCCATGAAATAGTGGAACATTAAACATTATATTGAATTGTAGTAGCCTATTTATACTTCCCTTTTCCTAAAAACGAATCCATGAATTATATAAATCATTATAAAAAACAAAATTAAAGAGATTCGATTCTCATTATTGTTTTTGTTGCATTTCTCACAAAATAATATTTTCTCACAAAAAAATTTTGAACAAAGAGCGAGTTTTTGAATCAACATTCATTTTCATTTTTAATTTAAGTATGTTTCTTTTTAAATCCAAAATGCATTCTTACTTCAAAACTTAACATTCTTAATTCAAAAATTTAATTTTTAATTTAAAAATTTTCATTGTTAAAATAAAAATGGTTTGGTTTAAAACGTGCATTGTGAAAACAAAAATTTTATTTTAGATTTTAAAATGCTGTTTTTCCCTGAGTGTAAGGACCATACTATGTGGTCTATGGGAGGGATCACTGTATCCTAGCCAACCTAACTTAACTTAACACGCATTGATACAACAATAATAGCAATGTTTCTTAAGCATTCAATTTATAAAACATGCATTTGGTTATATAAAATGCACTACCAGAAGACTTTCGACATTTTTCCAACTCCTCAAAAGGCATTGTGTGGATATTTGCAAGTGCAAACTGATTGACGGCATGCAAGTTTAATCCGTTAAAATTGTACACGCAATAAAGTACCGTTAAATAATAATACGTATATAAAAGTGAATACAAGAAATATATGAAAAGTGCAACCACAAATTGAGTGCGAAAACGATATTGAAAGGCGGTTGAATGGTTTGCGCCATTGTTACTAAGCGTAAAAGCATTAAATGCAAGTCATAATAATAATACTAAAAATATGTACGTATGTATGTATGTGCGAGTATAAACAACGTGCAATATCAATAGCAAACAAAAGAGGTGTTGAGATTTCACAAAAAAAGACGAAGTTTTAAATCCTTCATTGCGGACGGACACTTGCAGGCAGCCAAGGGACGAAGTGCCGAGAACGACGAAAACAAGGAGAAACGAAACGAGTTGGCGGTGCTCAAGCTTTGCAATATTCCAGCATAATCGCTTACAAACACTTACCGCAAGCAACTCAAATCACTTTTATGCTTGTTTATGCCACCGAGTGCACTTAGCAAAATACCATAACACTGCGTCAAAGAAGTTGTTGGAGTAAACATTCTAAGAAGGAAAATAAAATTACTGAAGTAATGTTGCCAAGAAAAAGAAAGAATGGAAAAAAAGTAAAAATTTAATACATATTTTAATTTTTTTTGCGCGAGTTTTTCCACCTACACATTTCTTCGTAGTTCTCCCATATAATGCCCAAACTGCAGGTGCCACAAACAGCAACTTTTACTAACTTTTTTGGCGTCTTCTTCTTATCCGCTGCTCGCTCTGCGGAGTTGAAGCATTTTCTTCGTCAACGAAATTTGCATGCCACCACAGGTGACCACTATTCTGCACGGCTTTCGCTACATTTTGTATAATTTTAGCGCGTCGCGAGTGACTGTGGTGATTCGAACGTTTTTCATCAGCTTTTGGTTTTGTTGGCGTCAGCCACTGCGACAAAGCACTTGAAACCATTTTGTGCCTGCCCAGTGCGCCCTTTTCTCTAACTTCTTCGCTAATGACATCACAATGTACAGTTATTCCGCAGTCGCGTGACTACACTCTCTTCAAGTTATTTACTGTCATTATTATTTTTGTTTTTTGAGCGAAAATACGTTTGTGCATGTTTTTGTTTTGCAATGTCATAGTAGGAAAAAATCGATAAAGGAACTCTCTAGGCAGTCGTGACTTCTCTAGGTTTGTGCCTACACTGAAAAAACAACTTACTCAGCTTATGGAAAAGTGGGAATGATTCGGCGCTAAAGACATATTTCCATATTTTGATGTACGATTTTCTTCAAATCAAGGAATAAAAACCACGTTTTAAAGAAAATTGTACATCAAAATATGGAAATATGTCTTTAGCGCCGAATCATTCCCATTTTTCCATAATCTGAGTAATTTTTTTTTTGAGTGTAAGCTCGTCAAGATTTTTCGTTTTTCCGACTGGTTACTGTCGCCAAATTCCTGAAAATCACTCGCACTATTCAAGACTGCAGTGAAAAAGTGTCCATGTAGTGCTCATGCAACATTACACAAAATTGGTTTAGTTTGTTACGTTAGTTAAAATGGAAAACAAAGAAACTGTGACACCTCACCATTGCAAGTGTTGCAATAGTGTAAAAGGAAAGGCAAGTGAGAAACTGAAATAGAGGGAACTAGTACCTCCGTGGTCGAAAATTCGACCAATTAAATTCCGATCGGAATGATTTGAGAGTGGAAAGACCATATTTCTTATTTAATATTTCTGTATGTATTAAATAAAACATATAGTTACTGGTACTGGTTGTTCGAGGAGACTTAGTGAAATTTTATGTCGAATAATTTTCTAGAATATTCTGAACCTCTACCGACCTCTAAAATTTCATTTTCCGGACTCTTCTTTCTCTTTCCAGTTTCCTTTCTTTTTCTCTTCTTCTGACCTTTTTGCGTTTCCTTCCCCCTTACCCTTTTTATTTTCCATACATTCCTCTTACCTTTTTCCCCATTTTTTCGTCTCATTTCGCCATTTCCGTTCCTTTCACTTTTACCTTTTTTATTTTCCTTTTCCTTCCTTTCCGTTCCTTTACTTTCCTTTCCTTTCTTTGCTTTTCTTCCTTTCTTTCCTATAGTGAAATAATGTCAACAAATAGGTGGCAAACGGTTTTGTAAAAATTAAATTTTATTATCCATCTACGGGGCAAGCCCTTTCAGATGACGTTGCAAATTTAAAAATCAAACAAATTATATCGGAATATTAAATTGTTTGACAGGTGGCAACACTTTTTCTAAAAATGATAATAAATTACCAATTTTCAAGTTAAGCCCTTTCATATTACACCTCAAACTTAAAAATCAAACAAACTGGACCATAAGAATGAATTTTTGAACAGGTGGCAACCCTTTTTGTAAAAATTATAATAAATTACTCATTTCGTAAAACCTCTCCCAAATGACAACTCAAATCGAAAACTCAAACTATAACGTAAAAATAAATTTTTGAACAGGTGGCAACCCTTTTTGTAGAAGTTATAATAAATTACTCATTTTAAAGTAAAGCCCTTTCATATTGGCAGGCAAAGCCCTTTCATATGACACTTTAAATTTAAAAATCAAAAAAAAACTGTAGAGTTTAATTGATTTTTTAAAAGGTGGCAACCCTTTTTGTAAAAATTATAATAAATTACTAAACTTCAGGCCAAGCCCTTTCATATGGCACCTCAAATTTAAAAATCAAACGAACTATAGCATAAAAGCGAATTTTTGAACAGGTGGCAACCCTTTTTAATAAAGTTAAACCTTCCTGTACATCTACAGATCAATCCCTTTTATTTGACACCACATTTTCCAAAATCTGTATAACGGTGTATGGGTTATGGTGCGTACAAAAAATCGCACACGGGCTTCACACCACGGGCCTTCAAAAATATTAGCATATTGAGTTTATTCTAAAAAGTTACACAGAAAAGATATCATTATTGACGTCGAAGATAGTTTTCTTATATTTTTTTGTCCGTTGAGTATATAATTATCTCATATGCCCTCACACCAATTTTCAGTTCCCTACTACAAATATTTCAAGAGATATTCGCTGTGAAAGTTCCAGTTTATATGGGAGGAAAGTGCCCATCCCTGCTTTTCCAAGACCTAGATTGTTTATCTGTTGGGTATATAATTATGTATTAGTCCTTCACACAAATTTTCATGATTCTAGTACAAATATTTCAAGAGATATGACGAAAAAAAGGAAAATTTTGTATGGGAGGTGCCGATCGCTGCCTTTTAATCAGATTAAAAATATGCCTATAGTAATTACAGGGTTTTTTTTTTTTTGTTTTTTACGAGGAGGAAGCATCGAAAGCCTTTACCCCGTCAGTGTGGGACTCTAACCCGAACTAAACCTCCTGCTGTCATCGTACCGAACCCCCCGGTACTACCGTCAAGCTACCGTCGTGAGGTGGGTTGAGCACTGGGCTCGCAGTCCGTAATGGTCGCGTTATTGCCCTCAGTCTGCCTTAAAAGGCTTCACCCATATATTTTTATAAAAGTGGTCAGTGTTAGGTGGTCTGCGAAGGCCAAAGATCCGTACCACGCGCATTGACGGATGCAGGAGGCCTAGCTCCTGTACGTATCCGTTTCATTCAAAGTGCACAATGTTAGGTGGTCTACCGGGTGAAAATACCTATTTCCATTTCACATTTATAATATAAGATATATGTATATAAAGATTGGCCGCTGTGGTGCAGTGGGTAGAGTGTTCGCCTGCTATGCCAGAGGTCTCGGTTTCAAACCACGGTCCGTGCCAAACACCAAAACAATTTTTATAGTAAAAATCCAATTATTGGGTTTTTAAGAGCAGCGGTCACCTCTCGGCAGTGGGCGGCATACACTCCGAGAGTATTTCTGCCATGAAAAAGCTTCTCAAAAAAAATGCATTCGCCGTTCGGAGCCGGCATAAAACTGTAGGTCCATCCAATTAGTTGGAAAAACAAAAAGGAGCACACCTCGAATTGGGAGAGAAGCTCGGCCATAAAACTCGTCAGAGTTATAATAGCGCCATTGTATTATATTATTATTATATTATATAAAGATGTCTACGAGAAAGAAGTAGAAATGATTCTATGTATGTTAATATGTGTGAGTATGAAAATCAACCAACCACTTGTATGCCAGAAATGTGACAAATTGCACTTACTTTACAATGAAGAAGTGAGAGAATGCAGTTTTAAAGTTACCAAGTTTTATGCGAAAAGAAGGGAGCTGTGAATTATTGCCAGTTATATCGCACGGAGATTAAACTCGAAATTAGAAGTTAGATAAATGTATTTGAAATTCTCATTGTTTCTATTCTAAATGTTAACACCATGCGAGGCTACGTATTAACGTATTCTCCAACTGAGCGCTCCAACGCAGTGGATGCGTCACCCCTCCTCTGCTGTCATAGGTGGATGTCGGTAGAAATATGTCAGTACTCTTTGGGCCGCAGCACCTTGATTAATTCGCGGAACTATGTATGTGGTTGTCTGTGTAAAGCTCGCACAACTCTTCAATAAATCTCCTTCGATACTCACTGTCAACAATGCGCAAAGGTCCATAAATCTTGCAAAGAGTTTTGCTGCCGAATACTCCAACGACCATTTCATCTGTTGTTGATATCGTCTACGCTTAGGCGCAATATGTGAAGAAAGGAAGAGCGACTTGTAGAGAGTGGATTTTGTTTATCGGAAGAGGACTTTTCTTTCAATTTTCTACTTGTTCTAAAGTAACACAAATTGCACAAATAGCGAGAAAACTGTGTTTCAATGGGTACGTATAAATTGGAATTCCATCATGGAATGAAATACAAACATCAAATTTTATTCACAAAACGTCGAATGTTACTCAAGCAAAACTTTGCTATTTAAACATTAGAAACACTGAGTTAGAAAATGCCACAACTTAAAATGCAAGTGAAGCACTATTTATAGAAAGTAAAAGTTACAATGTTTAATCTTTAAAGAAGAGTAAAGCCGAGAAGGCTTATAAAAACGCAAAGCAACTTATTTATATTTTACTGTACCTTCGGTAGTAAACTAATTCCTATTTAATTCATGTATACATAGAATATACATAAATATGCAAGAACAAGCACTGAGCCGGTACGGAATAAATCAAGTCAAGTTAAATAAAAATTGAAAGGCCACAACGAATAGACGCATGCCTGGCGAATGAATGAAGGATGATGTTGAAAGGAAGAAAAGCTAAATAAATAAAGCAAGAATAATAAAAATGCTGCATTGTGGACATCAACGCATAAAAAGTAAACAAGTAGTGAAATAAAAACACCGAAGGAGTGCGCTGTCAGTGGTTTTCTTATAAGATTAAATGCCTATTATTCGATACTGAGAGAGAGAGAGAGTTTACTTTGTGTTGCTGTGATGCTAAGGTGTAAAGCTCTATTACTTGAAGCTCTGGACGTAGAGCTCTTTGTTTAAGATTGTAATAGTATCGAGTATCGAACCAATGTTATAATATACGACCTAGTTCTGAAAGCAACTGAAATGATACAATAACTGCCATTCTAAACTTTGGCTCAATTGAAAATTTTCATTTTGGCTATGTATTTGTATATGCTAAACATTTATATTAACTTATTTGTATGCATACTAAACCGAAAGATATTCTACAGCAAACAAATGGAGGGCATTTGCATATTCAATTTTGCATAAAAAGCCCGTCATCAGCTGTTGCCAGCTACAAACTCTATGCTGTGCGCCTAAAAGTATGCTTACCACAAATAACAGCGATAAAAGTGCAACCACAACTGTCCTCTTTTCACACAAGTACTTATTAAGCTCTCTCTCCACCCACTCACCCTCTACAATTTAATTTAATTTAATTTAGCATCCTCGCCTTTATCGTCATTACCAGCTGCGCCGATGTGTGTAGAAAACTTTTAAACTAAATTAAGTCTCGTTATCTTCGGTATTTGTGGTCGCCACTAAAGTTGCCTTGCCTTGCCTTGTCTTGCCTTGCTCTGGCAACCCTGGCTTGCAAAAACAGACTCTTGAGTGAGACAACACCAACAACAATTATTGTAGATACAAACACTGAGAAAAAAATATATGAAGGGGTCAAAGAAATTGCTGACCTATATTGAACACTATTTTCTTTGTTCTGGGTAAATTTTCTCTAAAATATGTGAAAAGGATTATAAAATAAAGTTATTTACATGCTTTTCCATGGTTTCATATAATTGTTTTAAAAAAATTCATACATGAAAAAATAATGAAAAGCGCCATTCCAATCCCAACTTTTCTTTGTTTTGGAGATTTAATTTCTTTAATTGGGATGAATTTAATTCTCATACAAATCGCCATGGTAACCAATTTTTTTTGAATGTTTTTGAATGCTTTTTCCACATTTTTGAGAAAATTTACTCAAAATAAAGAAAATTTTCTATTGAAAATAAGGAAAAATACGTCTTTGATTGAGGGAATTTTTTTTGTGTAGGTGTGTAAATGTGTTATAATGAAATTGTTACCCTTTCTTGATATTTTCTGGAATTTTCTGAATTGTTTAGTGCCACCGCGCGCGCACACACACACACACAAGAAAATAAATTGCTCGTGTAATGAAGAGAACGAAGAAATATCGTAGTTTTCATGAGGATGAAAACAAACTTAAAAGGAAAAAATTAATATTCTGCAAACATTTTATTGCATACCTTAAGGCGTATTACAATAAGTTACCAAATGAACGAATTAAGCTTTTGACGAATGTATATAAACACCCACGCACTGCTGCATATTTATCTATGCATTGAACAAATAATGTCACCAACACTTGCAAACATAAAAATAGAAGTTTTCCAGTTTTATCAACCATCTTTCTGGCATTTTTTGCCAGCATCCGCTTTATTTGTTTGCTGAATCATCAAGTAGATCAAGCTGGCGGCCCGAGAGAGATGCCAGAAAACAGAAATGTAATAAAATGAAATGACTTTCGTTAGAGTGAGCTCTGTCGGAGGTTCACTTACAACTAGTCCCGAATGTCGAAAGGAATTTATTTCTTGCTGGTCGTTGTAGAACGAGGGCAGATGTTCGACTCATCTGTAAGAAGGACAAAGTTAGAGTTGTACTTTCAAAAGCACTCAACTCAATGAATGATTGGATGATTTCCGTTAGAAAAAAATGTGGCAACACTGTTTTTTAAATTATTTCAACCAGGAGCTAACTCTCAAGCCATACAAATCAGCTTCAACGCCAAACAGCAAAACGCATTGAAATATTCATTTATTCTTATTCCTGCCAACACGCTCGCTGACGGGATGGATGCTTATATGATATGCATAAAGTGAGAGAAAAAAGGAATTAAAGTACACAGAAAAGTTGGTTCAAAGTGCGTATGTATGAAAGACAACAAGACAACAAAGAAGAAAAAGAAAAAGCCAATTTAAATTAAGCGCCACAACTGTCAAAGAAGTGAGATAAAACTCATTAAAGGCGGAGAAGGATGTTGCTGTTGTAAAGAAAAGAGTAAATATTTTCGAATTCTAAAGGAATAAATACAGAATTGTGTATAAAAACTTGTACATTGGCAATGTACGATAATGCCTGCTAAAATGTAGCATTAAAGGCGGAATATATTACACACGCACAGTGGGGGCACCTCCATACAAACGCGGCCAAAAATAGTAATAATTGAGCTAGAAACTTTAAACTCGGAACTTAAGCTTTCTTGATTGAAGATAGTAAACTGTGAAAATTTGAACAAAATCGGCCCACAAATACACCCCCTCCCATATAACGGTATTTTTGAAATTTCAATATTTTGTTAACTATTATAGCTAAAATGCTCAATTTTAATAAGAGCACACATTTTTTAAATATAAATAATATACAGTAATCATTTTGGAAAAAGCGCAAAGTATTAAAATTAAAAATATATGCACTTTTGAGCATTTTATAAGCATTCATCATAAAATTTTCCTTCAAAAAAATCACATTTAAAAAAATTTTTATACCACAAATGAAACTATACTTTTCTAAAGGATTTCAGTGTGCTGAATCTGAATCTGAAGTCAGAATTTTCAAATTGGTTCTAGTTTTTGAGATATTCATGTCCAATTAGGCAAAAAAACACGTTTTTGACTATATTCCCTGCTTAATATCTTGTATGTAATATTTTCTTATTCAAAATCAAATACACCGTTAGAAAGCATAAACCATCCCCCTGAATATGGCGTTTAAATTTTTCAGATATCTTTATTAGAATTGGAGAAATTGTTGTTTAAGTTTCATTAACTTGGCAAATTTTCCCCATACAAAATTATTAATACTTTTTGAAGCATACTTTTGGGGATTTTGTATGGGAGAAATGTATGAAAACTTAGAAAAACTCACTCCATAAAAAAGTTCATAAAACAAAAAAGCGCAAACGAATTTTTAAGATTTCTTCACCTGTTTATAAAGCACGTTCACTAGCACCAAATATTAAAAATTTGGAGAGGTCATATTTTGTATTTTTTTTTTATTTCATGTTGAAATTTTCCAATTTTTACACAATTTTTTTTTTCTGTTCGAAAAGAAAAAGGCTGCAAAAAAATAATGATAACGCTGATAAAAAAAATTCTTTCATAATTTGAAAGTGTGAACCATTGCCTACAACACGGTGAACAAACTATTCGATTAGTCGCCTAAGAATAAGATTTTTCATAATGTCAAAAGTAGCCTAATTATTGCGTTTTGAAAAAGGCACTTTTAGTCAAATGGGAAAAAGATTATTTAAGCGAAAAGCGCAGGTGGATTTCAAGAATTAAAATGCAGTTTGATTAAAAATATATCATTTCAAAACATATGAAAAAATTGGGGAGGTCATATTTTTTATTTTTTTTATTTTTTTGTTTAAAGTTGAGCAAAATTTTTTTTTTACGACTTTTTTTGTCAATATTTGAAAGTTCATATAAATCTAAGAGTTACCGCTGGTTACAAAAGGCTTATTGTTTCTAAAAGGCCAAATCAATATCTATGTAATGATGTATCACTCGATTACATACGTTAATAATTGAATGAGTTACAGCATTTTGTATAAGGTGTAATTGTTGAGAAATAAAAGGACCTATTTTTTGCTCAGTTTTTAACACCCTGTACGGCTAAACAAAACGAGACTCAAAAAATTTTATATAAGCTTTTTTTTTACAAATTGTTATATCTGTCAATCACTTTCAAAAAATTTGATTTGCTAATACTTTAATTTCGATTTTATTTTTGGCCGCTATCACCCAGTGTGACACGCAGCAAAAATGTCGACAAAGTTTAGGATATTTAGTATGCAGGCTGATAGGTTACTTCGTTAACTGACTACATACAGTACATATACATACATACAAGGGATTCCAATTTTTCCGATTTTTAGGATCCCGGGATTTTCGAGATTTTTTTGTATACTCTCGAGATACCGGGATTTGTCCCGGGATTTGGACATTAATTATTTTCCCACATTTTGGGTTTGAAAAAAGTAAATATATATTTCTAGGAACGCTACAACTTTAAAGTGCAAAAAAAAAATTATTTTTATTGCCATTTTTATTATACTCAGCTGTACTAGTACACAGAGTATTTTAGTTTTAATCACATAACGGTGGATTGCAACAGAATGAAATAATCGAGATAGATATAGACTTATATATATCAAAATGATCAGGGTGAAAAGAGAAATCGATTGAGCCATGTCCGTCCGTTCGTCTGTCCGTCCGTCTGTCCGTCCGTCCGTCAGTCTGTAAACACTCTAACTCGCGCAACAATTGAGGTATTTTGATGAAATTTGAAGTGCAAGTTGGTATCGAGACTGGGACGGTTGGTATTGAAAATGGGCGAAATCGGACCATGACCACGCCCACTTTTCCTATATAGAAAAAATCGGAAATTTGGTATCTCAGTCACTAATAGAGCTGGAGCTATGAAATTTTATCCACGTGTTGAGCTCAGGCCCCTAGAAAGAAATCTGATGAAATTTTGGAAAATGGGCGGTGCCACGCCCACTTATTAAGGGTCAAACGTTGAAAGTTTTATATGTCATAACTCAGAAACCATTGAAGATATATCGATGAAATTTGGTGCGCGTGGTTTACTTACTTAGGCAAACATTTGGACGGAAAATAGTTAAAATCGGTTAACGACCACGCCCACTTTTATATATGTCTATTATAAAGTGACCTAATAAAAACATTTTAAGCCATATCTCTGTCAAATATAAAGATCTATCATTGAAATTTTATCTCATGAGTCCAACTGCGGACATAAAACGAAAAACACAAAAATTTTGGAAAATGGGCGTGGCACCGCCTCTTTTTAGAAACAGGAATATACGAGATTTCTTAGCCTATAACTCGACAAATAATTTATATATAATGACGAAACTTGGTGTGTACACTTTTATTACTTGTGGTAATACATGTTCAAAATTTTAGAGAAATCGGTTGACGGCCGCGCCCACTTTTATATATGGGTATTAAAAAGTGGCCTAATAAAAACATTTTAAGCGATATCTTTGTCAAATATGGAGAAAATTCATAGAAATTTTGTGGTATGATTTCTACAATAGACCGGAAACAAAAAATATAAAAATTTTGGGAAAATGGGCGTGGCTCCGCCTCTTTTTCGACAAAGGAATATACGAGATTTCTTAGCCTATAACTCGACAAATAATTGATATATTATGACGAAACTTGGTTTATACACTTCTATAACTTATGTTAATAGACACGCAAAAATTTATTGAAATCGGTTTATGACCACGCCTACTTTTTAACAAAGATATTTCTGGAACACCCTTTGGGAATTTGTAAAGTGACATCTTTGTAACTGGAAGTCATAAAGGAATGAAATTTTGCACAAAGAATAATATTCATATGCTTAGTTGGATGACTGATAAAAATGTTGAAAATGGGCGTAGCTAAGCCCACTTTATGCGGCACTCGCTTTATATAAAGTACACCGTGTTTCCATCAAACGCAAACAAACAATGAAAGCATACAGCTGAGTATCTACTGTTCGATTCCACTCGAACTTAGGCTTCCTTACTTGTTATTTCATTAGTAACAAAATAAAATAGGAACGTAAAATCATGCATATTATTTAATAATAAGAATTACTTTAAAAAACGCAACCAACAAAGAAAATTACATATATTTCGTGAACAAAACATTTGCCTTTACAGTTGGTATTTTTAAGATACTCGTATTAATAATAAAGCTTGATAATTTGATAATTTCCAATAAAAATTTTCAGAATTTAACGACGTACTTCGTTTAATCGAATATTTTCAAGCTTGCCGAAAAATAGTGAAAATTTATGCAACATTCGAAAAAAATTAAAAATCGGATGCACAAATTTTGAGATAAATTCCGAGTATACAGCTTTAGTACGTAATGTGAAATTCTCAAATAAAATTAAACTTTTTCCTGATTTTTTCTAATTTTATTTTTTGAATAAAATTGACCATATGTAAAACTGGCCCGATTAAGTGGCAACATTTTCTGTTCTTAGCACAAGTAAAGGGTTGCATTATTTTTGTCTCATTTATCACATGAAAAATGCACCATTTTCATTGGGCACAGGGCACAAGTTGATAATACTGCCATGTAATAATGCAACATTTTCGTTCAGAATAGGAAAAGCTATTAGTATACAGATCTGAGACCAATAAAAATTTTATAAAATACAATTTTTCTTTGCTATAATAGGGGAATATTCTCTCTTTTTTCTATCCCGAAAATCCCGGGATGAAATTCTAGCAATCCCGGGATTTCCGGGGTGTCAAAAAGGGCGATGAGCAACAACAGTTGCTTTATTTACATATTTGACTTTTTTCAGAAGCTTTTTTTACTTGAGCGGAAATGTTGTTGCCGTGTTGGTTTTACTAACTTTGCTGCGGGTCGTCGACGTTCGTCGCTCTTTGGTCGCCGCTCGTTGGTTATGCTTCATTAAAACACCGTTTATAAAGTGACGAACGGGCATATCTTGATTTTTATGCCGTTGAAAACAAACTAAAGCCACAAAGCACTTCAACGTACTCCTACGACCTCTCCTAAACCTCCTGCCCAGTGTAGTAAAAAAACAGACGCAATTCCAAGGGCTGCGGCAGTTGCAGGAATGTCATTGATCGAGTGGGCGTGCGTGTACCATCACCGCCCCGTGTTCTAATGTATGTACATATGTATGTGCTGCGCATAAATAAATGAGAATTTAAAATACCATAACAGAATATTTAATGCAGAGGGATTTGGTAAAAATCAAATCAACAAATGTTGCACGAATTTAAGTGAAGTTGACATTGCACTCCACGCCGCCATTGGGCATTTTCTTTTTTTTGGATTTTTTCTTGCCGAAGTTATGACAGTGTGAAATGTATTTTAGATTTACGAGTGCCGATAAATACTATGGGGGAATAAAATTATTCATTTCGAATTGAAGTGAAATTTCCTTTTGCCTTTTCTTTTATTTTTTTTTTACTGCATGCAAACAAGCTAAACAATATGGACAAAAACATGAGAGGAAGTTGTGCAGTGGATCCAGTGTGAGTTGTGTTTGATTTTAAATATTTCTTCATATAATTCGGGGTTCGAACATCGAATGGAGAATTTTTAGAAAACATAATTCTTTACAGAAAATTTTAGTTCATTATTTAACATATCTAAATCATCTTCATAAAATTATATCGAAGTATTTCCAAAAAAGAGTATCTGCCCACTCTATAGAAAGCTCCTCCTAAACCAAAAAATTTAATTTACTTCTTGCATGTGTAGCCCGTATGAGTTTTCCGAAATGCTTATTTTCTATGCCTTGACTTTGGCTTTAAAATGAAATAAAAGAAAAATCTTAAACTCAGTAAAAAGGAACCTCGTGTTAAGCTATTCATTCTTTGCAATTCGTTTGGCATTTTAATGCTTTAAAATTATGCATTCTTGTGTACATTTAAAAATGCGCATAAATTTCAATTTATTGGCTTTGAAAAATTATTAGCTCACGTCAACATTATTGTGGCAATTGTTATTGCCGTTAGTGTGGTTGTTGTTGTTTGTTGCTGTTTGTTGATTGTGGTTGCGTACGTGTTTCACACCATTGCTTCCAGCACTCTGCTTATTACAACAATTTAAATTAAATATGTAGGTATATAGTTAGTACAGCTGCGTATATACATATATACTTTTCTGAGTTGTGGCATTTTTCTTTACAAACTGACTCTTAGCTAACCACAAATTTCAATTAAACACAACAAAAATTTTATGGCTGAACACATCTTTTATTACTTACAAATTATTATTTGTATTGTTGCAAGAATTTATTTCCATTAATTGCAGTTAGCGGCAGTTGAAAGAATTTCAGTTATTTTGGCTAAAACATGTGTTATGTTTTGTGGTTTTTATTGTTTTTTTTTTTTGTTTTTTATTTGCTTTTGTTGCGAGGATATTATACGGGATAAACAGTTCATATTTTATGTTTTCTGTTTTTGTTTTTTTCTGTTTTTCTTACGTTAGCTTTTTTGTTTTAATGTTTCAAATTTATTTTATTTTATTTTCTTTTATTTTTTTCCTTATTTTGTTTTATACCATTTCATTTTATTTTTTATTTTTTATTTTTATTTTATTTTTATCTTATTTTTTTTTTCTTTTATTTTTTATTTTTTTTTTTTTATATTATTTTTTTTTGATTTTAGTTTATTTAATTTTTCTTATTTTACTTGAAAGGGTTTTTAGTGCTTAGCACGAAATTTTTATTTTTAATTCAATTTTTAATTGTTGGGGTAAGTGGAAAAAAATTCAACAACTATTTACAGCGAAGGTTGAGTGTATAGCTATTTCACGAAAAACCATTTTCGATCATCAGCACTCTTTTCGGAAGTGGATGCACCGGGGATTGAACCCGAGTCCATTCCAACATTAGCCGCAATGACCCAACGGATAAACACACTCGGCCATTGAGACTCTGTGCAAGCTGTTGGATTTTCCCCACTTTTGCCCTTTCAAGTAAAATTGTTAACGTTGTTTGGTATATACATAAAATAAATACCAACAACAATGTTCATTGCGAAAAGCATATACACACTAACGTTAATGTTGAAAATGAAAAAAGGCAAAAGTGGGGAAAATCCAACAGCTTGCACAGAGTCTCAATGGCCGAGTGTGTTTATCCGTTGGGTCATTGCGGCTGAAGTTGGAATGGACTCGGGTTCAATCCCCGGTGCATCCACTTCCGAAAAGAGTGCTGATGATCGAAAATGGTTTTTCGTGAAATAGCTATACACTCAACCTTCGCTGTAAATAGTTGTTGAATTTTTTTCCACTTACCCCAACAATTTTCTTGTTTTATTTTATTTTTATTTTTGTTTTATTTTTTTATTTTTTTATTTTTTATTTTATTTTATTTTATTTTATTTTTTATTTTTTTGTATTATTTTATTTTATTTTTTTCTTATTTTATTTTTATCTTATTTTATATTATTTTGTTTTATTTTATTTTATTTTACTTATTAACTTTTATTCTTATGTGTGTCTTTTGCTTTGCTTTATTTTATTTTGTTTTATTTTATTTTATTTTATTTATTTTTTATTTTACTTTATTTTATTTTATTTAACTTAAATTTTATTTTTTAATTTATATTATTTTAATTTATATTATTTTATGTTATCTTTTATTATTTTATTTTATTAACTTTTATTTTTATATGTGTATTTTGCTTTATTTTATTTTGTTTTTTATTTTATTTTATTTTTTGTTTTATTTTATTTTTTCCTTATTTCATTTTTATTTTATTTCATTTTATTTTAGTTTACTTTATTTTATTTTATTTTATTTTATTTTATTAACTTTTATTTTTATATGTGCATTTTGCTTTATTTTATTTTGTTTTTTTATTTTATTTTATTTTTTATTTTATTTTATTTTTTCCTTATTTCATTTTATTTTAGTTTACTTTATTTTATTTTATTTTATTTTATTTTTTCCTTATTTCATTTTTATTTTATTTTATTTTCCTTTTATTTTTTTTAATTTTTTTATTTTATTTTACATAATTTTTTTCTTATTTTAGTTTATTTCATTTTTTCTTATTTTACATTTTATTTTATTTTATTTTATTTTATTTTATTTTATTTTTCTTTTGTTTTTTTAATTTTTTACTTTTCTATTTTTTTAATTTTATTTTACATTATCTTTTTCTAATTTTATTTTTTTCTCATTTTATTTTATTTTACTTATTTTTTTTCTTATTTTTTTCGTTTTATTATATTATTTTTTTTTTTATTTTTTTTTTCAAATGATTTATACCAGCCCTACTTGATAATAACAACTTAAGGCTGCGGCTTTGTGGAAAATTGGGGGTGATTTTGCCATTTTGTTCAGCTGAAAGGTAGTGAAAAAAAAAATGAATGTGACCAGCAATATGTGCCCTCGAAAAACTTCAAGTATTTTCTCTTATCCTATTTGCATTCATTTAAAATTCCTTATTACGGTAATAAGTACATATTATGTAAGTTCCTTGCTCTTCTTAAATAAAATTTCAAATCGCTTTAATAATAATATTTAATATGTCACTCTTCATTCAAACTTGGCACGACAAGAAAATATAAAAGAAATACCACTAAGATAAAGCAAATAAATCCATCTTTTTCGCTCAATGGAACACCTCAATGAGCTAGTCAGACGTCTTGGCTGCCTTTCTGTTTCTTGGCAATTTTGTTCGCATACACACACAAACACACAATAACAGCCGCAGCCCCAGCCACACACCAGCGCTGGCATTTTATGAACTCAGCCCTGGTCAAAGAACTTTGCTTTTACTGTTGGCGTAACAAAGCGTGTTGAATGGCGTATTGGGAAAACTGAAAGCACTGAAAGTGTGCAGCAGCATTGTGGACTCGTGCTCTATCTACGTGCACCTGAACTTGTGGCACTTATGTACGCACGTCTTACGTAGCTTCGCCCCCTTGTTGAAGGTGAATGCTGCCGCCGAGTCGATGCTTCACGTTCACCGCCACGCAATGTTTGGCTTTACTTTTCGTCTGCCTTGTTTCTTCACTCCGCTTCACTTCACCTCACTTCACTTCACTTGTCTGGCTCTTCAACTTGCATAGATTCTTCATCTTCTCAGCTACACACCTTTTCTTCTAACAAATAAGCTGACAAACAGCTTTTCATATCTCATTCAATGTAAGCTTACGGCAGCCAGCGCGCGGTAGCTGGACGGGGTGGGAGTAGCACCAGCAACACCTCAAGACAATTTATGAAAGGAAGCTGCTAATAGTTTTGACGTCAGAAAGATATGAGTATTACGCACACATTCTCGCTTGTGAAATTACATGTGTATGTCTGTGTGTGTGTCTGTTCATGCCCTGTAGGGAAAATCTCTGGTTCCGAACTAGGTCGCTTCTAGTGTATTTTTCGACACTAGTAGTGCGAGCTAAATCTCTTTTGCATGTTATCAACTGGCGAATTTAACACGGCGATGTCCTAGGCGGTGTCAATTGTCACCCTCTGCACTACATTTTCGATAGTTCCGAACTAGTACTAAATTCTACAGTTTACACTAGTTCGATTATTGGCACAATTTCGATAGTTCTGAACTAGCTGCAAGTACCTACAAATTCTACAGTTTTATATCTGCCGCTTAAGTGCAGCATTTGACACACTTCATGCAAGTGGCGCGATGGCCGACTGGCTAACGCATGTGCCTTTCAATCTGAGGGTCGCGGGTTCGAATCCTGTCGGTGTCAAGGTGGATGATAATTTTTTTTCAATCTTTTTCTTAACTAATATTTTTTATTTATTTATTTAATAAAAATTTACAATAATATTTAAAAAGTAATAAAATAAAAAAAAAATTAAAAATAAGCCTGAGGGATCGGAAAAGCATAATTAGGGGAACATTTCATTTCATAAGAGATGCAAATAGAAAACTCTTTATATAAAACGCTTCACTAAACATCTGAGAATTGCAGAAACATACAAAGCCGACGGAAATTGAACGAACGAAAAATTTTCATAGAATTTTTGTCACTTCGAAATTGCATACAAATCAAAGTGTGTCTTATAATGGTCACTCAATTCACTCCTCCTGAACTGGTGAGAGTCTAACTACAATTGATCTAGTTCTTTTTTGACACCTTTTCGCTAGTTCGGAACTAGAAATTTTGCTCACTAGTTATTGAGTTCCCTGCAGGGTGTGCACACTTCAGATAAGGTGGCGTAAGTTGTGTAAGACGTCTGCGCTGATTGCACCTACTGCAGACAATTGCTCACCTTCGCCCTGGCGGTTTTTAAGTTCTGCACTACTTTGCGCCTCACGGTTATGAACTCATTTCAGGCATATGTATGTATATGATATTGCGTATTCTCTTCATATATGCATATACGTATGTTGAACATATATACATATATGTTGAATTTATTCGCTTCACAGTTGTGGGCAAAAGTTTTCACCGACAAGTTGTAAGTTGCAATTTGTGCCTTTCAAAATTATACACCAAACTTACTAACCAAGCAAACAAGCAACCAAGCAATGTACAGTGGGATAAAAGATTTGAAATTTCGATTCATGTCAAATATATTTTAGAATATGTGAGTAGCAAACCAATTAGCTTGAAGATGTATCTCTGAATTTGGTGTCCTCCACCTTATGTCCGGAACACTATTGCGACAGGTCAACGGATAACGAGCGACGGTCACCCGCTGTCAAAATTAAAACACACAGAAATGTATGTTGTTGCGCAGAATTGCGGCGGCAATGGAAATTCCGCCTGCGGTCAATTTTCCGGCGGTAAAATAATTAGATCCATTTCTAATTTTTCCGTCGGGTGTAATGATCAGAGTTGATGTTTGCTGTCAAAGCTGGATCCATATAATTCATGGTCATACCACATCAAAACATGCTTCCTCTTCTTGGTTGGCTGTTGGTATGGTTGTTGTACCATTTGACACAAGAGTGCACACTTTTGACATTAATCCATTAGCGACTACCATTATTTAAGGGATCCTGTGTCAAATAAGTTTCCGCCACAATTGTGTGTGCCCAGACGGATTTGCCGACGGAAAATTTCAGCTGCTCACTACCCGTTGGCCCGTTTTCCGTTGACCCGTCGCAACTGTGTTCCGGGCATTACACAATTAAATATCTTTATATATATTAAGCTAAGCGATTTTTTGTACGCACCATTATACCGATTTTCAAATGAAAAGGCTTGACCTGTAGATGTGCAGGAAGGTTTAATTTTTTTGAAAAGGATTCCAGCTGTCCGAAATTTTAATTTTCCTTTATAGTTTGTTTGATTTTAAAATTTTTGGTACCATATGAAACGGTCTGACCCGATATTGAGTAATTTAATAAAAATTTTACAAAAAGGATTGCCACCTGTTCAAAAATTCAGTTTTGCGCTATAGTTTGTTTGATTTTTAAATTTTAGGTATTATATGAAAGGGCTTAACCTAAAAATTGGTAATTTATTATCATTTTTAGAAAAGGGGTTGCCACCTGTTAAACAATTTAATATTCTAGTATAGTTCGTTCGATTTTTAAATTTGAAACGTCATCTGAAAGGGCTTGCGCCGTAGATGAATAATAAAATTTAATTTTTACAAAACCGGTTGCCACCTCTTTGAAAAACTTTGTTGACATTCTTTCACTATAGGAAAGAAAGGGAGGAAAGGAAAGGAAAAGAAAAGAAAGGCAAGAAAAGTGAAGGAAAGTAAAGGAATGGAAAGGAAGAAAAAGGAAAGGAAATTAAAAGAAGGGGAAAGTGGAAGGAATGGAAATGGCGAAGGAAGAGGAAAGGAAAGTGGAAAAGATAAGAGAAAGTATACGGAAGGTAAAAAGGATAAAGGGGAAGGAAACGCAAAAATTACAGAAGAAGAGAAAAAGGAAGGAAACTGGAAAGAGAAAGAAGAGTCCGGAAAATGGAATTTTAGAGGTCGCTAGAGGTTTAGGATATTCTAGAAAATTATTCGACATAAAATATCATTATGTCTCCTCGGACAACCAGTACCAGTAACTATATGTTTTATTTTAGATATATTTTTTTTATAGAAATATTATATAAGAAATATGGTCTTCCGCCCTCAATGTAATTAGCCGAATTTTCGACCACGGTGAGACTAGTTATATTTAATTGTGTATTTTGCTTTATCTGAACAGGCTCATGTCCTAATAGATAGCTCGTGGAGCAACATGAAATCAAAGTTATTATGTATAGAGAACTAAACCAGATACTGAAGATGGCATATAGCCGAAACCGGTTTATAACCAAATCAAACTTGACAAGGGATGACGGAAATTCGTTCCACAATACATCGCATCCTACCCTGTCGGAAAAGCAAACAACAAAAAGAAATGTATAGAGAACTTTTATTCTGTTTCTCATTAACTCTCGGTGCTTTTTACTTTTGAATGTTCAACGGTTGAACTTCAACCTGTTTCCCATTGAAAAAAAAATATATGTATATCTGTACAATAACATCCGAATCCCTTTTTTGCGGCTCAAGCAAATAAATGCCCAAAATTCAGTGCCAATCACTCCAGTGTGCCAAGTGTCTTGGTTTGGTTTAGCAAATTTTACTATTTGTTTGCTTGATTGGTTGGTTGGATTTTTTCATCTTGGTTTCGTTGATTTCTTTTACCCACAAAACCATCATTTAAGTGTCCTTGGGGAACTTTTCACTCAGACAAATGTGTGTGTGTGTGTGTGAATTTACCTTTGTGTGTGACTGAGTCAGTGGCGTAGTAACGGGGGGGTTTTGGGGACAAAACCCCCCCCGAAAGATTCGTTTTGACCATAAAACCATCTTTGACTTTATTAGCATACATTTCTTTTTCAGGAAAAAATCAATGAGAATAGTAATTTTTCGAAATTGGTAATTCGAAATTTAGCGCTTTTTCACGAAGTATTACTTATAATTCTAGCGTTTGTTGAGCCGTAGGAAAGTGCAAGAACCGCAGGAATTTTACCACAATTTACATTCTTTGTACTTATATTCGCTCTTTTGTGGTAAAATTCCTACGGTTCCTGCACTTCCCTACGGCTCAACAAACGCTACAATTATTATACGGTATTGCTTTTATTAACATGCTAATAACAGAAAAGTAACGCCAATTATTTAAATTTCAAGTTTTCTTTCAATTACTTATCATCTTAATCAAATAATATTAGTATAAACTACAATGGGAATAAATATGCAATGTATAAGAGTATCTGAACTTGAGATTTTACTTAATGTCTGTCAAAATGGAATATTAAAAAACTAAATTATATAAGAAAATTATTATTTATAACCGCAGCACATAGGTAGAAATATTTTATTGTGTACATCTATTCCAAATTGCTTGCTTAATGCAAAATTTTAATAATTTGTGTTAAAAGTAGAGCTCTCGATTTTTTTTGAACATTTTCGAGTAGCCCGAACAGTTGTTGTTCAAATGCTCGAAGAGTTGTTTGTTTGTTTATTACCCGTATGTTTGTACGGGCATTTGAACAATTCGGGTATTTTGAAGTTTGTTTTTTTCTTTTGTTTATTATTATTTTTCTTTATATGTAGTTTTTTTTTATTTTTGTTTTTCCGATACACATTTTTTTTGTTTGTAAGCTCGAATGTTTGTACGGGCATTTGAACAACAAACGGGCTTCAAACAAAAACGATCAGATCGAATTGCTCGATACCCGGGTATCTAGGGCTCTAGTTAAAAGTCGATTTTATTGAAAAATATATACAGTGACTCAAAAAAAAAATCATACGCCAGAGTTTTTAAATTTATTTCAAACAGTTCTGTCGAAAATTTGACTCTCTTATTTTCGTTTAAAAATGTAAACAATTTTTCAATAAAAATCGCCTTAAGCAGGATTTCTAAGCTTATGGAAAAATCCGAAAAATCGTAGAAATTTCTAAAAGTGGATTAAAAATTTCAAAGCGCGGCCAGAATTTATAGAAGATTTTGAGGAGATTTCTAAGTGTACTGTTATGTAGCCAACCAATTTTAGTGTAAAAAGTGCTATTCTCAATGCTGTAAAAATTTTCGTTGATTTTAGTAATTTTTTTCTGTAGGGTGTTTGCGTTATATGTACGTGATACCGTTCCAATTAAAATTTCCGAAAAGCCAATGAAATTTTTCAAAAAGTTGAATGTTGCATATTATTATATTACAATTGAATGAGCTGCAAAATTGCATACTCAAAAATCTTCTAAAAAATGTAGCTTTATAATTCTTAGCCCCTTTTTATGATAAGTACTTCCTTAACTTTGAAAAATTGGAAATACTAAAAATACTGCCTAAAAAGTTAACAATAATCGCTGCTAAATATCTGGGTTACTTTCGAGCATCACCTACATTAACCAAGATATGCGTTAGAAATATAAACATTAAAATTAAATATAAAGCACAAAAAGAAAATTATTGTAGGTACATATGAAAAACCCTGTATCTAGTAGTGAAGTGCGGCTATGTGCGACGTAATTTTTTGTCGGCTAACTACTAATTGTACTAGATATCATGTCCGAGGGTTAATTTGACTGAGTCTGACAGAGCAACATAACAAAACCAATTTTTAACATGAAAAAGAGTGATAATTTTTTTTTAAATATCCCAACTTTAAAAGCTTAAAACTATAAACTTAGAATTATTGGAAACCAAGGATATTATTGAAAAGTGTTAATAATTACTTGAACCTTTAGGATTCATCACGATTACTTAAATGAAATGCTTTAAATAATAAATATTCAAGTTGAAACTAGCACATAAAAATATGTAAGAAAAAAACAAAAAAATTAACTTCAGATATGCTAAGTTGCGACCATCTGGGGCAAGCGCAGAGTATGGGGTCGGGAAAAAGCGATGTATTATTGTTCCCCATTCTATTTCCAATATGTGGGTATGTTTTTTTTCTGTAATTGTAACAATTTTACAAAATTCAATTTTAAAGGCCCTTGGCAACTCACAATCTGGCATGTCAAGCAGTGTGTATGTGTGTTTTTTTGTGTGTGTTAGTGCAATCGGCAGTCGTCGTGCTACACGTTCTTGTTCGGGCTCGCGTTGATGAGAATCAAATCTTTTAGATATTTGCGTCAATCACCCGACACTCACACATATGTGTACTCTTCTTAACATTCCAGATTTTAAGTGGCCAAGGGCCTTAAGAGTTTGATATATGTATTATAAGCGATATTTGTATACTAAAATGTTAAATTATTGTCTGAAAAAATTACATTTCGCTAGCCTAGAGTGCAAACTGTGTAAGTCCACTTTTATGAAAAAGTGTATTTTTATGTAGAACGCTAGAAAAATCAAATACGCACCGCGCTAAACAAGTCTGAGATACTTGTCATATTTCTACTCGTTGTTATTCAGTGATACGCAAATTGTGTAAGTCCAAAAAGCGAAAAAAATTGTGTAAGTCTAAAATATTTATATGAACAGAAATTTTTTTTCATTTCGATTTTTTTTTTTCTTTTTTGTTTTTTGTCTCTCCTACAAAGTTTTAAAAAAGGACTTACACAATTTGCATTCTAAGCTAGCGATTTTTATCATTTGTAAAAAAATTTTTTTTTGGTAATTTTAATTTTGGTAAATTTTTTACATTGGCTGTGACCCCCCCCGAAAAATTCTCTAGCTACGCCACTGGACTGAGTGCTTTAAGAAGTTTGTTTGGAAGTTTTTCTAAGTCAAGTGCAGGAGTAGGCAGCCAGTCAGTTAACCAATGGAATGTAATGAAATGTTGAATGTGTTGCTGAAAGTTTGTTGAATTAAAATTACATTTTTGCTCCACAAATACACACTTATGTAGGTACATAGTTATGTACATATACATATAACTCAACAAATATGTCTTAATTACGCCTTGACATTAAGGTTCATCACATGGAAACAAAAAATTTGCTTTTCCGAGATTGAGCAGTCACATTTCAGACATGGCAAGTGGTGATCCACCTTAATGTTCGGGCTTTCCTTCATCAAAGTTTCATGTAAAGCACAAGCGAATATGCAAATAATGTAGCAAACACCACAACTGTAATCAGTTTTTTGATTTTTCAAAAAGTAGATAAACAAACACACACGCACACGCGCATACACATGTACATGTTTTGTCATTCACCTCCCTCAAAGTTAAAGCTTTTGGAGTGGAGCAGTTGCAGCAGGTGTCTGCATAATTTATTGCAAATGTGTACCTTTACTCGGCTAACGGTATCTGCATTTGTATGGAAATGAAAAATGAAATGAAAATAAAAATAAAATAAATAGAATCTTTTTGACTTGCATGCAAATCTCATTCAACAACTGCTCTTCAATATTGTCTTCTCATCTGCGATCAGTGGCCCTCTCAACAGGGCAAAGCGTTGCAAAGTTGGCGCCCACTTTAACTCACTTCAAAAGCTTGTGGTGGTTCCAAATGCTGCCAGCCAGTCAAGTGAAAGTAAATATGCAAATACGAATGTGCTTATTTGCAATGCGGTATTTATATTATTTTATTTGTGCTGGAGAATAAAATGTTAAAGCTTATAACAAGTATTGTATTTTTATGATTTTATACTAGAAAAGTTTAATGGAGTATGGAGGAGTTAGCAATATGTATGTATCACGGATTGCAAATAATCATTATTTTTTTAATTTTGACTAAAAAAATCATACTGAAGGAGAAATGCTAAACGCGAGAGAAGTACACAGATGTAACCACCGTAACGCAGACTATCTAGGTGCATTAACTTTAATTTTTCCTTTTTTTATAAAAAACTTGATTTTTAATCATTATTTTCTGAGTTTTATTTTCTGCTCAGAAAATAAAAGTTATTCTTGAGTTTTATTTTTCCCTCAGAAAATAAAAGTTATTTCTTGAGTTTTATTTTTCGATCAGAAAATAAAAGTTATTTCTTGAGTTTTATTTTTCGATCAGAAAATAAAAGTTATTTTTTGAGTTTTATTTTTCGATCAGAAAACAAAAGTTATTTTCTGAGTTTTATTTTTCGACAGAAAATAAAAGTTATTTCTTGAGTTTTATTTTTCCATCAGAAAATAAAAGTTATTTTTTGAGTTTTATTTATCGATCAGAAAATAAAAGTTATTTTTCGAGTATTATTTTTCGATCAGAAAATAAAAGTTATTTTCTGAGTTTTATCTTTTTGCTCAGAGAATAAAAGTTATTTCTTGAGTTTTATTTTTCCATCAGAAAATAAAAGTTATTTCTTGAGTTTTATTTTTCGATCAGAAAATAAAAGTTATTTCTTGAGTTTTATTTTTCGATCAGAAAATAAAAGTTATTTTTTGAGTTACACGGCTACTGCAAACCGAGTAAAAACTTTTCCTTTCAAAGCGCCACTGCCCGACCAGACTGGCCATTCTGGCTTGACTGCCGTCGTTCGCTGGCGGCTAGCGGCTGACCGATGACCAAACCCAACCAACCAACCAACAGCGCCAGCGCTCAATTCACTTTTCACATCTCTAGTGTGCAACCGCAAAAAAGAGCAAACTTCGTTTTACGCTTCAAATGCAATTAGACGAGGCGAAGGCGAAAGCGCACATCCCAACTGGCACATCCCATTTCCTGCGACTCGATTACTCAACTGCCAAGTTTCGTTTGTATACTTGGCCGCTTAGACGTTTTCGTGCTCTTACTTGTGTTCGCATTAGGAAGAGCGAAACGTTGACGGCTCGATGAAATGCTTGTTGAAAAGTGAAAAGTTGCCTCCTCAAAGTAAATTGCGAAAAACTAGAGAGTTTCCTCCATTTTCATTTCATGCGGTCAGTTTTGTGACCGAACGAGTTTGGAATTGAAAGTGAAAAAAAAAAATAAATAAAATAAAATAAAATTGCTATAATAAAAGGGACGAAAAGGATACATACACACACGCACACACATACATTTGTAGATAAATGCTTTCACAAAAACTTTGCAACCCATAATAAACAAGTTTAGTTAACTTTATTAAATATTTATTAAGCGTACCACTGTCGTTGGTTAAACAATTAATGCAAAATTAATTGTATTTTGTGTCGGCGGTTTAATTGAAGTATGTTTGTTTGTAAAAGTAGCTAGAAACATGTAAGAGCTTTGAAGGCGATTTAGTGAGGATGAAAAGACAGGGAAAGATGGAAGGGATACTGCAAGAAAAATTTAGTGAAAGCTAATAGGTGGCAACTGGCAATTTAAATGCAATGTGTAATTTGATTTTCACTTGCTTCGCTGGCCCAATATTAGCCACATTCTTTGGCATGCAAGTTCGAAAAAAACGGGAACTAGATTATATATAATAATATTATAAATAACGGAACCCCTTGGTTATATTATGGGCAGAAAATGCAGTCCTGTGGCCGGGGTCGCATATTAGATATATCGGCCATTGTTGAAAAATATTTGAAAAATTGAACAATTATTTTCTCATAGTCAGTTAGTTGAGACAAAGATATGGAAGGTATAAAAGAGTTTCTCGGCCTTCCAGATATAACAATTATTCGACTCATGCCCATCACCATTTCCAGTCACATTCTTTCAATTGAATCAATTCACTTTAATTCACGTAAAATTCACTCGATTTTGTGATTAGAATATTTCCATTTACTTGAATTCTACACGTTCAAAGGCAAAAAAAAAAACCTTGAGCCTCGCTTTTGGGTTTAAAGCAGAGAACCATTTTTTTTTTTTTTACTTATAGTTACATACAATTTTTAAACAAGATAATTCCAAGGGTAAACTGGCCCACAAATGCAAGTACAAAATGCCACGAATCCCATGTATGTATTACTTACCGTAAAAATGTTACGTATACGCAGAGGTGTTCTACCGAAGATATTTAAGCCATAAAATGACGTGAAAGTACTTATACAGGAAAAGATAGTTGAATATGAAGATTTTTATGTACTTACATATATAAATATACTTAAGTGTTTGTAGTATTTACAAACTTTGGACATATTTACTTAAATGTAATTTTTTCGATTAGGTAGTAAAAAATTAAAAACTTTCAACTACATATTTACTAGTGGCAATAGTCAGAAAAGCGTTGACTACAAAAATTTAAAAAAAAACATGGACCGCAACGGTTATGAGTGTTATCCAAAAAGTTGATTTTTAACGATTATTTTCTGAGTTTTATTTTTTGCTCAGAAAATAAAAGTTTTTTCTTGAGTTTTATTTTTTGATCAGAAAATAAAAGTTGCTTTTTGAGTTTTATTTTTCGATCAGAAAATAAAAGTTATTTTTTGAGTTTTATTTTTCCCTCAGAAAATAAAAGTTATTTTATGAGTTTTATTTTTCTGCTCAGAGAATAAAAGTTTCACAGTTTAATTTTGGCTGAAATTGTAGACTTAGCCATATAAATAGGTAAAGTATATACATAAATTTTTAATTTTTTTATTTATAAACTTTACCTACGTATTAATGTGGCAAAATCGACAGCTGCAGCTAAAATTAGACTGAAGAAACATTTATTCTCTGAGCAAAAAGATAAAACTCAGAAAATAACTTTTATTTTCTGATCGAAAAATAAAACTCAAAGAATAACTTTTATTTTCTCAGAGAAAAATAAAGCTCAAAAAATAACTTTTATTTTCTGATCGAAAAATAAAACTCAAAGAATAACTTTTATTTTCTCAGAGAAAAATAAAACTCAAAAAATAACTTTTATTTTCTGAGGGAAAAATAAAACTCAAAGAATAACTTTTATTTTCTCAGAGAAAAATAAAACTCAAAAAATAACTTTTATTTTCTGAGGGAAAAATAAAACTCAAAGAATAACTTTTATTTTCTCAGAGAAAAATAAAACTCAAAAAATAACTTTTATTTTCTGAGGGAAATATAAAACTCAAAGAATAACTTTTATTTTCTCAGAGAAAAATAAAACTCAAAAAATAACTTTTATTTTTTTTTAGTCAAAATTTAAAAAATCACGATTATTTTCAATCCCTGAAAAAAAATCTTATTGAATTTTATTAAAATTAACAAAAATTGTATAAAAAAATATTTAAGCAGATGTAAAAAGAATGTATGTATTAGGTGTTAACAACAACAACACTAGCGCATGTAGAGATACTCATCCTCCACGGTATGTATGTATATATATCTGTAGCTTATCTTTTGTGATCCAAATAGTTCATGCTTAATATTCCAAAATGTTTTTTTAAGAAATTTATACGCCAAAAATATACACCAACAGCGAAACAATCACTAAATTGTATTTCCTATATGGGGAAACAGGCCGCTCGCAATTTTCTGAAGTTTTATTTTTGGTGGTTCGGTGCATGTCACCCATTCCATTTTATACCGTTCAAATCGACCCTCCAATTTACATCCATCGTACGCTACACTAAAATAACTCTCTATTTGTGTCAACAGATAAGCTAAAAAAACAGATAAAGGAAACTATTAAAGATCTAAGAACGTAAGAACGTGCATAAGTACTTAGAGGGTTTGCCTTCCATGTCACATGCCGTTACAGAAGCCATAAAATCAACTTGGTGAACTCAAATTGCACGGAAAACTCACAAGAAATTGGCATGAATAAATATATACATATATACATACATATGTATACTCGTATATGTATGTATGTATGTATATGCTAACATATGTAAGTGGAAATAGAAATAGAAATTGTTTCATTTTATTGCAGAATTTTTTTATTTTATTACCACCACAAAAACACTAACACAATGAATAGCAAAACTGTTTATAAAACAAACCAACCAAGAATAGTGACACACGCTAAGCCAACGCACGAAAGGCAAATAATGCCCATACACTTATAAATTGCAAACATACGTACATACATAGAGGAAGCAATTTGAAGCAGCCGCCTTTTCGGCTTTTAATGCAAAGGCTTTACATCCTCTCTTATCATTTTCATATGTACATACAAGTACATGCTGAAATTTTATTTGAGGACCTGCAATAAATGTCAAGAATATTCGCAACGAATTTGACAACTCCCAAATGGAAAATCGAAAATGATTAAGCGTCATTCTTCCATTTATTTATTTCTTCCTTGCTTATAACTAGGGCAACAGAAGATATGCAAATGCATATTTTTCTGTTGCAGTCCTATTTACATATGATAAATATATATAGGCGTTTTAGCTCAAGACGAAGGGAATAAGCCTAACTTGTTAGGGCATATTTTCGCATATTTAGGTCAAAAGGCTTATTTTTGCATATTTTGACGTATTTGCATATTTTTGGCTTATTTTGCTTTAAATTCATATTTTAGCATAGTATTTCGTCATATTTTTCCATCTCACTCGTAAAATTGTTTTTATTTACATTTTTTACTCTGGCAACTTTGTTTTGTATATGCGCATACTATTTGCCATTCCTCTTTTTCTGACAAGTTCAAGGCGAATTTAATAATTTTCGCAATGCTTCATTCAAATGTGTTACACGAATCAGCTATGTATCTACATATGTACATAGGCATACGTCAGACGGTCAATATATATTGATGAAATCTGTGGATCGCGATTCATATTAACAGTGTAGCTTCGAGTATTGATGGATCGCGATTCTGGATCGCAGAATGTTTAGAAATTTTGAAATCCGCCATTCGGATCGCAATATTGGCAATAAGCGAATTGAAAGTGAAAGTGCGAAAACGACGGAAGTAAAATATCTTGTACCTCAGAGCGAGAAAAATATCGCAATATTCATATTGAACGTGTAGCACTACACGCTACATAGTGACTGAAATTCTTACTTTTAAATACGCCCCGATAACTTCAGTTGACGTGGAAAGATCTTTTTCTACGCCTAAAAACTTACCGCGACAATCGACATAGTTTTCTATTTGAAAATTTATCGCAAAATTTTGTAGTTGACAGCAATTTGAATAAATAAGTATTCAAGTTTTGCACTGGAATTTTGATTGCCATCCACACATAAAATTTTAAATTCATGCAGATAAATATATGTATGTATGTATATATTTTCGTAAGTACAAATATTTGTTTTCTCTTGGTAACGAAGATGTGTTTCGCAAATGTGAATTTTTTTATTTCGTCTTTTGAACCTATAAAACGTACCTTTAATAAACATAATTTTTTGTTACAAAGTGTTCTAATTTTATTTAAAACTAATTTTTGATATTTGTTCGAGCCAGGGTTTGCACCTGGAACCTCTTACATGAAAGGTGGGCACACAACCTACCATGCCGTATATCTTTTTATTAAGTACTAGCAAATACACGTCCCGCTTCGCAGCGACGAACAAAAGTTTTCTGTTATGATGGGTCTTTACCTTTACCTTTAACTTTACCTTTACCTTTACCTTTACCTTTACCTTTACCTTTACCTTTACCTTTACCTTTACCTTTACCTTTACCTTTACCTTTACCTTTACCTTTACCTTTACCTTTACCTTTACCTTTACCTTTACCTTTACCTTTACCTTTACCTTTACCTTTACCTTTACCTTTACCTTTACCTTTACCTTTACCTTTACCTTTACCTTTACCTTTACCTTTACCTTTACCTTTACCTTTACCTTTACCTTTACCTTTACCTTTACCTTTACCTTTACCTTTACCTTTACCTTTACCTTTATCTTTACCTTTACCTTTACCTTTACCTTTACCTTTACCTTTACCTTTACCTTTACCTTTACCTTTACCTTTACCTTTACATTTGCCTTTACCTTTACCTTTACCTTTACCTTTACCTTTACCTTTACCTTTACCTTTACCTTTACCTTTACCTTTACCTTTGCCTTTACCTTTACCTTTACCTTTACCTTTACCTTTACCTTTACCTTTACCTTTACCTTTACCTTTACCTTTACCTTTACCTTTACCTTTACCTTTACCTTTACCTTTACCTTTACCTTTGCCTTTACCTTTACCTTTACCTTTACCTTTACCTTTACCTTTACCTTTACCTTTACCTTTACCTTTACCTTTACCTTTACCTTTACCTTTACCTTTACCTTTACCTTTACCTTTACCTTTACCTTTACCTTTACCTTTACCTTTACCTTTACCTTTACCTTTACCTTTACCTTTACCTTTACCTTTACCTTTACCTTTACCTTTACCTTTACCTTTACCTTTACCTTTACCTTTACCTTTACCTTTACCTTTACCTTTACCTTTACCTTTACCTTTACCTTTACCTTTACCTTTACCTTTACCTTTACCTTTACCTTTACCTTTACCTTTACCTTTACCTTTACCTTTACCTTTATCTTTACCTTTACCTTTACCTTTACCTTTACCTTTACCTTTACCTTTACCTTTACCTTTACCTTTACCTTTACATTTACCTTTACCTTTACCTTTACCTTTACATTTACCTTTACCTTTACCTTTACCTTTACCTTTACCTTTACCTTTACCTTTACCTTTACCTTTACCTTTACCTTTACCTTTACCTTTACCTTTACCTTTACCTTTACCTTTACCTTTACCTTTACCTTTACCTTTACCTTTACCTTTACCTTTACCTTTGCCTTTACCTTTACCTTTACCTTTACCTTTACCTTTACCTTTACCTTTACATTTACCTTAACCTTAACCTTTACCTTTACCTTTACCTTTACCTTTACCTTTACCTTTACCTTTACCTTTACCTTTACCTTTACCTTTACCTTTACCTTTGCCTTTACCTTTACCTTTACCTTTACCTTTACCTTTACCTTTACCTTTACCTTTGCCTTTACCTTTACCTTTACCTTTACCTTTACCTTTACCTTTACCTTTACCTTTACCTTTACCTTTACCTTTACCTTTACCTTTACCTTTACCTTTACCTTTACCTTTACCTTTACCTTTACCTTTACCTTTACCTTTACCTTTACCTTTACCTTTACCTTTACCTTTACCTTTACCTTTACCTTTACCTTTACCTTTACCTTTAACTTTACCTTTACCTTTACCTTTACCTTTACCTTTACCTATACCTTTACCTTTACCTTTACCTTTACCTTTACCTTTACCTTTACCTTTACCTTTACCTTTACCTTTACCTTTACCTTTACCTTTACCTTTACCTTTACCTTACCTTTACCTTTACCTTTACCTTTACCTTTACCTTTACCTTTACCTTTACCTTTACCTTTACCTTTACCTTTACCTTTACCTTTACCTTTACCTTTACCTTTACCTTTACCTTTACCTTTACCTTTACCTTTACCTTTACCTTTACCTTTACCTTTACCTTTACCTTTACCTTTACCTTTACCTTTACCTTTACCTTTACCTTTACCTTTACCTTTACCTTTACCTTTACCTTTACCTTTACCTTTACCTTTACCTTTACCTTTACCTTTACCTTTACCTTTGCCTTTACCTTTACCTTTACCTTTACCTTTACCTTTACCTTTACCTTTACCTTTACATTTACCTTAACCTTAACCTTTACCTTTACCTTTACCTTTACCTTTACCTTTACCTTTACCTTTACCTTTACCTTTACCTTTACCTTTACCTTTACCTTTACCTTTACCTTTACCTTTACCTTTGCCTTTACCTTTATCTTTACCTTTACCTTTACCTTTACCTTTACCTTTACCTTTACCTTTACCTTTACCTTTACCTTTACCTTTACCTTTACCTTTGCCTTTACCTTTACCTTTACCTTTACCTTTACCTTTACCTTTACCTTTACCTTTACCTTTACCTTTACCTTTACTTTTACCGGGACCATCCATCACCATCCGGGCTTGAACCACCTCTGGGAAACCGACTTAAAAAATAAAAATGAAAAAATCAGTATGTTGAAGCCCTGCTCGACACCTTTCATTTGATACCAATATCGTTTAGAAACATTCGAAGGTCATCTGGGTCCACGTTTTGACCCATATTTGGGACCCGGCTTAGGCGTCGCAATGAAAATAACTTTATGTTGAAGGCCTGCTCAGCACCTTTCATATGATACCCATATTGCTCAAACACTTGCTGGGTCACTCTGGGTCCACATTTGGGCCTATATTCCGGGAAGTTCCCTATTATGTGCGCTAATACCATATGAATCCACTGTGAAAATTTCATAAAGATCGGTTGATTACTTTGGGAGTCCATAAAGGACACACACGCACATTCATTTTTATATAATAGATATAAACAAAACTTTAAGGGCATATTTTCAGTGCTTAAACCAAGTTTTAAGAGCATATTTTTAGCGCTGAAACCATATTTTTAAGGACATATTTTTAGCGCTAAAAACGAGTTTTTTAGGGCATATTTTCTGTTGCCCTACTTATAACCTTGATGAATATCAGTTTGTCCAAAACACAATTCTTGTAAATGCCAGAGGGAGAAGAGTTAGACCCTCTGAAACATGCATCGATATGATCAGAATCATGAACTGAATCGATTAAGCTATGCCCGTCATTGGACAGTAATGAATACCAACCAATGCATCATTTTATTTATCTCATTCATAAAAGGTACTTATGACATCTTCGACTGAAGATAGTCGCCACATTAAAATGAGCTACATACAACTACTTATCTGCAATACCAAATAGGTACTACAAAGTCTCTTTGTTGTACACTTTTCTATTTCTTCGATACCGCTATGTCGAACCGAAAATACTTCAGTTTGTTCTGCTTTCTTTAGTAGAGATCGGACACAATCCATGGCAAACAATAGAGTTGAAATTAACTGCAAACTTGTCATTAAGCTTAAGACTAAATGCTACCGGGAGCTCACATAACCGGACAAGCGCTTTCGAGAATCCACTGCTTGGAATCATTGTTAAAAAAATCGTTTTGCCACATAGTGGCTAAGAACAACAACTCTATTAAGCGAAGAATTGCATACTGATTCAGGTAGAACTCAGCTCAACATTTAATGCAGAATTATCACTTGGCATATCTTTCCCTATCAAGTTAAGGCGCACGTTCAGTTTAATCATAATATCCGCATTAAGGAATAGAACTTTTGTGAGAACCAAAGGAGCTCAAAATTGCAAGGAACTAACTACATACATATGTATGTACTGAAACAACTTGGTATAAAGAAGAAAGCTCAAAGGAAAAAACTACAAGAATAATCATAGGAGTGTATTTTTGTTTTACATTCCTCGTTTTGTTGGGGCAGACGTGTGAGAGAATACCTCATGCCGTCTGACGACAAGGGTAATTGAGGTAACCCTGCAAAAAAGTGTGCGACGAGTCTCTAAAAAGATTTGTCCGGGAGCGCTCTCTTTCGGGTACAATTAGTCTACAATTGTTCCCAATTGTACCCGAACGGGTACATATGTATACTAATTGTAGACGAATTGTACCCGAAAGGGTATCAAACGGGTACAATTAGTCGCACAAATGGATGTGTCGCATTTGCTACCCGTTCGGGTACAAAACGGGTACAATTGTGCGCTTTTGCTACCCGTTCGGGTACAAACTGGGTACAATTAGTCTCTTCATAGGACATGCTCAAACAAAAGAGAACACTTCAACCCATATAAAGAGATACAAATGGGTAGTAATCGCATGCTCCCTTGCGAGTTGTCCCGGATGTATCCCGGAGTGATCTCATTTTTTGCAGGGAATGTACTCGTATTTGCATACACACACAGAGAACATAAATACATACATATATGTAGATCGAATGAAATATACATATGTAAATACGTAAGTACTCATTGGTTGTTTGACAAGTGCTTAAGTGGGCGTTTGATCGAATACTGTAAATAGGAAATGGAATTTTTAAAACGAGACCACAATAACACACATTCACATACATAAGTATATACATATATACTTATTTACATACCATACATACGGTACGTCTTTAAGCCCTGCTAAAATGCGATTAAGCCGGGACGTGTCCGGGATCAATCGCAAGGGAGCATGCGACTAATACAATTTTACATCTCTTTATATGGAGCGAATTGATCGCATTTGTTCAAGCATGTGCTATGAAGAGACTAATTGTTCAATTTGTATACCCGAACGGGTATAATGCACGTTCTTGTTTTCATAATGCACGTTTTTAACCAAACTATTTTTATTTTAACAATGAAATTTTTTAAACTAAAAATGAAATTTTTGAATTAAGAATGAAATTTTTGAAGTAAAAATGCATTTTGGATTTAAAAAGAAACATACTTAAATTAAAATTGAAAATGAATGTTGATTCAAAAACTCGCTCTTTGTTGAAAATTTTTTTGTGAGAAAATATTTTTTTTGTGTGAAATCTAACAAAAACAATAATGAGCATAGATTTTTTTAAATTTTGTTTTTACAATCATTCATATAATTCATGGATTCTTTTTTGGGAAAAGGGAAGTATAAATAGGCTACTGCAATTCAAAATAATGTTTAATGTTCCACTATGTGATAGCGTTGGATTGAATTTCAGGTTAATGTCATGTTTCGAATCCGGAGGAGAATATAAAATAAAGAAGAAAAAGGAGAATAAGGAGAATAAGAAATATAAAGATAGCAAACAGTTAAGGCGAAGTAGAAAAGAAGAGGAGAACAAGCGGAGCAGAGGCGGATTATCCCTAAGGCAAACTAGGCACTTGCCTAGGGGCGCGAGCTCAGAATTTTTAAACAAATAAAGAAAATAACATATCGACGATTAAGAATTAAAGCTGATCTATAATAGATCGATAATAGAAAAATCGATTATATTGCACAAGCATCGATATATTGTGCAATATTGCGCGTTTGTTGCGTCGTCAGGCTTGCCAGTACTGGAGATTTGTCGCCAAATTGGCGATTTTTTACAAACTTTGGCGACCAATTTATGAAAATTGGCGATGGCGACTTTTTTGGCGATTATCAAAATATTAGATTATATTAATAAAAAAGCAATTACTTTTTCAAGCCTTTTTCTCAAATTTTGAAAGTTTCTTCATACAAATTTTTGTCAAATTACAAAAAATTTGAGAAATAGCAATTGCTTTTTGTTTATTAATACGACCCATTATCTCCACTTTGCCAATAAATCTTACGATATGTAGAGATCTATTGAGAAAATAAATATATACTACATACTCTAGCAACCATTTTCTGCACACTTGAGTGCAAACCAAAATTTTGGTCTGCACACTCGCCTATCTAAAGCTCACAGCAGATGAATCTGCTGAAGATATAACTACTTCATTATCGGGTCGGGAAACATTCCGAGTGACAGTATATATAGTAATTATAGACCGAATTTTCGTTGAACTTGAAAAGAGACGAAAAGCGTACAATAATTTTTGCAATAAATTTTCATTTTTATGCAATTTGACGAATTTAAACACCGAAGAAGTTCAAAATAGAGCAAGTTCGTTGGTAACTATGTATTCCAATGATTTAGAAAAATGCTTTGTTGACGAATGTATATCTACATCTACACTACATCTATATCTACATCTACACTAATATTATAAAGAGGAAAGATTTTGATTGTTAGGGTGTAAAACAACTAGATAGTTAAAATTTATAGTATTATGATGGCCATTTATGGTCGGTACAGGGGCGTCGAGAAAGTGGCTGCCTAGGGCGCTCTGGACCTTTAATCCGCCACTGAAGCGGAGGCTATATTTTTGTAGTTGGGACCCGGATTGAGAGAAGATGAAGAGAATGCCGTTGGATTTAATTTCGAATCCGGAAGGAAAACTGAAATAGAGAACACTGCAGCGTTTTTTTTTCTCATAGTGCCTAAAATAAAAATAAACATTTTTAAATTTAAAATGTTTTTTCTTGATTTAAAAATTTTACAATGGACATTTTTAAAATAAAAATGTTGGTATTTACATCACTTTTAAATACGTTTTTGCCCATTTTAAGCACGTTTTCATATGTTTTTATAATTTTATTTTCCCTGAGTGTAGATCAATTTTTTATGAAAATGTCTAAAAATTATAAATAGTTATATATATTGGAAGAAAGTTTATTCGATTAGCTTTCATCTTGTAGCGAAATATTTAAAAAAAGTTAAGTATTTTCTCCATATATTTTAAGTTTTGAGAATGCATTATGCGAGTGCAAAAGACATGTGAGGAATTTTTTTTTTGTTAGCCAAGGCTATTTTTTATAACAATCTTTAAAAATTATAAATGTTCATGCCTATTTAAATGAAGATTATACAATAAGTTTCACTTTTGTAAAAAAATCTATTCAATAAATTAAAATTCTTTTAAATAAAGTGTCAGTGCAATTGATTTTTCAATGGATATATTTGCTAACATTTTGTTAAAATTATTATTCATCATTGTTATTACAAGAAACTGTGTTCAGTTTTACCTATTATTATAAAATTTTTTTAATACATACATTGAATATTTTTGTAAAATTTCTACATTTAATCAATCTACATTTATACCCGTTCGGAAACAATCGGGGACTAATTGTGAACCGATTGTTTCCGAAAGAAATCAATCCGGGACAAATCTCTTTCGGGATTAATCGCACATTTTTTTGCAGGGAATATTTGCATGCTATTGTATGTATGTATGTCTTTACAAACAGAAATTTAAAATAAAAATGTTGAGCAAATAGAGGCGTTAAAGTCAATAGAAAATTTGCAAAAATGCTTCAGTTAAGGAATGAATGGAAAACCCGTGGAATGAAATAAATAAAGAAAATGCAAGGAAGAATTCTTGGTTGGCATTAAGGAAATCTTCAACACGTATAAATCTATATCTATGTACATATAAACAGACAAATATAACTGAATAAAAATTTAATGGAGCCGCAAGTTACCGCCTTCGACTTTAGAAGGACGTATGGCACACCAGTGAAGAAGTCGGCAATAAAAATGGAAATTGAGAGCAATAAAAAATAAAACTTTGACTTTTTCCGTTTTTGTTTTTTACTTCCCTTACTTACTAAGTATGCACAAGTCAATTCGCAGAAAGCACGTAAAATATATTTATCTGTATGCTACAACAAAGGTTGTGTGATACATACGAGAGTATGCCATGATATTGCAAATGATAGCGGCGCCATAAAATCTCAAAACGTGTAACATTTCTAGGCTCAGCATTTGGTCACAACACATACATACATACATACATATTTCGGAGGTCTTCATTATTTCGTTTACCTTAGGCATGGGTAACACAGCGCTGCGCGGCGCAATTGCGCTAACACCAACCCTGGTGTTATTGCGCTAACTCCGATTTGGGAAATGCGCCAACTCAATATAGCGCCAACTCAATATAGCGCCAACTCAATATAGCGCGAACTAAATGTAGCGCCAACTCAATGATGCGCTATTGCAATATAACACTGACTCAATTTCGTGCGCTAACACCAGCTCCAATATAGCGCTAGTGTAAAATGGCGCAACCACAACGCCAATAACAGCATCATAGTATATGTATACGTATGACAACCTCACAATTATGTGTGCTTGATAGTGATCTAAGTGACTCTAATTTCCAGCATATTTTCACATATATACGGAATATTTTTCCAAATAATTATGAAAATTAAAATTAATTGTGCCCTCGTATATGTAAGCAGAATTGCGCCAAAAGAAATAAAACGGGGATGGTAAACAGTAACAAGCGAAAAAATGTTATTTATCGATTATTCGATGACAATTGCGCTAAAGGTGTTATTGCGCCAGTACCGTGAGTTGGCGCCACGGTTGGCGCTGGCATTATTGTATCAGCGCCAAAAAATTGCGCCATTACCCATGGCTAGTTTACTTTACGCCAAATATGGATTTTTACACAACGAAAACGAAAAGGAAAACTAATACGTTGCTTTTCTCTCGCTGACTAAAATATGCAACAGGATATATTTAAAAGCTGAATTTAGATTGGCAGTCAGTGGGCTAGTACAGAAGCCCATTGTGAAGCCACAAAGTGCCGATTCATCCTTCTTCTGTTTCAACCACTTTGAGAGCCTGTTGAAGATCACCTGACCCTTCACGTCGATAAGCGCAACTTGACATCTTCGTTTAGGAAAGCAGCTGCCAGAGACTATCATCTGGTGCCAGTCAAAGCCGAGCAGTTACAAATGAGGTACCTACTCGAGCGTTTTCTTATTTTCATCGTACTTGCAACTTCTGAGCACTCCTAGTCCCTCTGCACGTTTTCCAAGGAAACAGTGCCCAGAACGTAGTCCCAATAGTTCCGTTCTGCTTAGAGTGCGTATGTCACGAGATCGCTTGTGATCTTATTTCGGCGCAAGTATAGCTTAACATCTTATACTGTGTTTTGTTCATTTGCATAAATTCGACATTCAAATATTCTTTGATACTTAATTTCATCCTTTTGTTTTTCAAATCTCATTCATTTTTAACACGCTTTTATTAGCTTCACCTGTATGTATGTATGTATGTATGTATGTATGTAACTTCATCCCATCCTAAAAGTTGCAACATTTAACTAAATTATTATATCTTCCAAACATTCACTTTTTTGTGTTCTCTCTATTATTTCTATTCTCCTCCGGATTCGATACATGACATCAACAGCCCAACGGCATCATATAGTAGGACATTCAACATTATACTTTATGCTTCATTGTGGCTTTTATGTTACCTTTCTTCAAAATAGCCTCTACGAATTTCAATTCACTCCCGTATACAGGCCAATAACCCTGCAGTATTTATCAGCTGGAAAACAGCACATATTTCCTACTGAATATTCAGTAGAGATGTAGTTCTAAAATCTGAAATTTCCCTTTCGTTTTTATATAAAGGTGGCGTCGAAAATCAACTACCTAAAAACTGCTGAACGAGGAGGGAGAGTTTCTGTATGAAAAAAGGCCTGAATACGCAGGGAGAACTTCCATAGCATGTATTTCAGTACACCTGATGTCTTCACTGCGAGTTCAGTTATTTTTTCAGCAATGAATTTTGAACTTACTTTCAGGCTATTTTTCATAATGAATATTCTATTGAATATGCACCTCCTTACCTCAAATACTGCTGGGAAGCTTTCTGTTTTGTTGTTATTGTGTTTGTAATAAAAACAATCGCATGTACATACATATGTATGCAAAGCAAGAACTGTTTTTGTTTGTTCAAATTCTATTTATTCCACGGTTGCCGAACTTGGTAATTACCAAAATAGGTTATTTTTTCGCTGTTGGTTTCTTGGTAACTTTCACATGTGTTTGGCTATTTTTATTTTCAAGAAGTTTGTGAGGACCAAATTAAACAACAACAATTTGGCCCACACAAAACAAACCCCATGGAAAAGCAACACAGCCGCCCACGACACTAACACGGCAACACAGCAACACGACGATCAAACACAACAAGTCTCAACAACACAAAGAGCGAACACAACAAGTCGCGGCAACACAACGATCAAACACAACAAGTCAACGCAACCATCCGAGCTAGCGACAGCGGACACAATAGCTATAAATAGAGCGACACAGCGCTACGGCAGTCAGTCAGCACGGAGCCGTGGTTGCGACCGGAGCTACTAGTGAAGCGCTTCTTGATTGTAGATCGGTTCTACCAGTGCAATCAAGAATAGTTTCACAGAGCGAGTCGTGGTTTAAAGTTTGTGGGTGTGACGGTTCTACCTCCAAACACCGCTTTAGATCACGCGCGAAGGTCCCCCCCGCGACTATAAACAGGCGACGCACGCCCGTACGTGCCGACGTAAACCGCGCCGCGAATATACCACGAAGCCGCGACGCTAGCGCCCGAGTGCCAAAGCGCAGAGACACCTACGCCGGTGCGACAGAGCAACGTCACCGTTAGCAACACGCCAGCGTCAGAGTTACGCATCCACTAACGGGATCCACCTAACGGAACCCGACCGGCCCGTTAACGTCATCGTTGGACAGCTACGCCAGCGTCAGGGTTACATCAACACACGCACCTACTAACGGGATCCGCCTAACGGAACACGACCGACCCGTTAACTCATACCCTAATAAAATAGAAAATATAAGAAATGAATTGAAGTTATAGAAAAGAGAATGTGGTTAATTTATTGTACATATTTAATGATTTAAGGAGTGAATAAAATTACATGAAGACAATTTGCACGGCGTCCCAAATTTACAAATTTATTGTAACCGAACCCTGGACACGGCGAGTATATCCCAGCAACTATTAAAGAAGCAACGGGGCAACAAGAAAGCTTCGTTACAATTGGCGCCCGAGCAGGGACCCTGCAAATCGTCCAAGCGTCAGAAGGAACATTCCTGACTACATATCGAGTGATTACAAAATGGCTGACCAGATAGACACCACGTGGTTGGACAACCTTTCAAAGGAACAACTGGTTTCTGTCGCAGAGGAACTGGGTATCGAACAGGCAGGCACCACACGGGAAATTAACGAACTACTCCAGAAGGGATGCATCGAGCCATCATGTAGCTTACACAGTGCACCGATCGTACTAGCAAAGAAGAAAAATGGTAAGTGGAGGTTATGCGTGGATTATCGGCAGCTCAACGCCAGATCCGTACCCGACGCATACCCCTTACCCAGGATACAACACATATTAGACAAACTACGACGAGCGAAATACATAAGCAGCCTGGACTTGAAAAATGGCTACTGGCAGATACCGCTGGAGCCCCAAAGCCGTCCCTACACAGCTTTCACGGTACCAGGACGCGGATTATTCCAGTGGCGCGTTATGCCGTTCGGCTTACACTCCGCACCTGCAACGTTTCAGCGAGTACTGGATCAGGTTATTGGACCGCAGATGGAACCCAACGCTTTCGCATACCTCGACGACATAATCGTCATAGGATCCACCTTGGAGGAGCACCTCCACAACCTAAAAGAGGTAATGTTACGGCTCCAACGTGCCAACATCAAAATAAATGCAGAGAAATGTGAATTCTTCAAGACAGAACTCCGATATCTCGGTCACGTGGTGAGCGACAGAGGAATTCACACCGACCCCGAGAAAGTTGCTGCCATCAAGGACCTGAAGCCACCAACGAACGTGAAAGAGGTACGTCAATATCTTGGTATAGCATCTTGGTACCGACGATTCGTACCCGACTTCGCCACGATAAGCCAACCACTGACCGCCCTACTGAAAAAGGGTAAACACTGGAAGTGGGGGGATGAGCAACAGAAAGCATTCGAGGCCCTAAAACAAAACCTCACGGAAGCACCGATACTCCCCTGCCCGGACTTTACTAAGACATTCACCTTGCAGACGGACGCGAGCAATTTTGGGCTGGGAGCCGTATTGACGCAGGAACTGGAGGGCGGAGAACGCGTGATCGCCTACGCCAGCCGAAAACTAAACAAGGCAGAAACTATTCGCCCACCGAGAAAGAATGCCTCGCTATAGTCTGGGGAATACGCAAAATGAGGCCATATTTGGAAGGATACCGATTCAAAGTAATCACGGATCATATGTCCCTAAAATGGCTAAATTCCATCGAAAATCCCTCCGGACGCGCCGCGAATATACCACGAAGCCGCGACGCTAGCGCCCGAGTGCCAAAGCGCAGAGACACCTACGCCGGTGCGACAGAGCAACGTCACCGTTAGCAACACGCCAGCGTCAGAGTTACGCATCCACTAACGGGATCCACCTAACGGAACCCGACCGGCCCGTTAACGTCATCGTTGGACAGCTACGCCAGCGTCAGGGTTACATCAACACACGCACCTACTAACGGGATCCGCCTAACGGAACACGACCGACCCGTTAACTCATACCCTAATAAAATAGAAAATATAAGAAATGAATTGAAGTTATAGAAAAGAGAATGTGGTTAATTTATTGTACATATTTAATGATTTAAGGAGTGAATAAAATTACATGAAGACAATTTGCACGGCGTCCCAAATTTACAAATTTATTGTAACCGAACCCTGGACACGGCGAGTATACCCCAGCAACTATTAAAGAAGCAACGGGGCGCAAGAAAGCTTCGTTACAAGTTGTTTACTATTTTTGGTATACAAGAAAAATATGGAAGTGATTATAGGACAATGAGAATATTTTGGAGCGCTGACTGTTCATTGTGAATATGCACAGGCAAATAAAGAAGAGCATATCTCCAATTAAAAACTGAAATAGTTTTGCTTCGATACACATAGTACATATTAGTTGATATTTTTTCGTTTAGGCTTCATTTTTGAGCTCCCATGACAAATGTTTTTTTTATAAGGAAAAAATGTATGTGAAAAATTTACTTTTATTCTTGCGTCCACATAAAACATCCTTTAATGAAAAATTTCACTAAAAAGTTAAAAATAAATAATAGCTTAAAAAAACTAAAAAACACGCTTTAATATTGAAAATCGTACTAAAAATTGAGAAATAATTTAATTAGAAACAAAATGATGAACGAAAATATAAGTATTTAAGGAAAAGCGTGGGGGTGCTCAATAATATTTGAACATGAAAATATTCGATTCATACAACTAGTACAAAAATATAAATACATAGTTGCGAAATTAAACAGTACATTATATGAAATCTCAAAAAAGTCAAAATAAAAATATTAGTAAAAACAGCGATTTGAAATATGTTTTGACATACTGAGCACCCCCACGCTTTTCCTTAAATACTTATATTTTCGTTCATCATTTTGTTTCTAATTAAATTATTTCTCAATTTTTAGTACGATTTTCAAGATTAAAGCGTGTTTTTTAGTTTTTTTAAGCTATTATTTATTATGTCTTTTGAAAGGTATAATAAATAAGAAATAGCCCATTGAAATTCAGTATGTAATGGCATTTTTAGAATTGTGAAACATTCATTTACTTTTAACTCCCACATCAAATATCTTCTTTAACCCGTCAATGCCGTTTTATTTGCGTTTCATAAACTCAAAATGCTTCCACCGAAACAAAAAAAAAATGCAAAAGCGTTACATGCAAGTACTTCAATATGCAATCAAAGCACACTCATCATCCTACCCTTCGCACACCCTTCCTCCATCACCCCGCCGTGCCGCAGCCGCGCGCTAGTCAAGTGTGTTGAGTCACATGAATAATACGCAACCGCAAGTGTACGTGTTAAAGGTTCAGACATTGGTGATTTATAAGTATTTCAGTATCGGTAACCTTATTGTAACTTTATCGCTATCCATGTGAGCTGTTAGTGGTGCCGTAAATCTGTAAACAGCTGACACTTGTCGAGGCAGACCTTGGAAGGTAGGCGCATAGGCGAATTAAGAAATTTCCCATGTATTTTGTTATTATAATTGGAAATTGTAATGTCAAAATAATATTTATCCTTGTTAAAATCTGAATTCGCTTGGGACTCGCCCATTACTATTGGCCATGATGTGAATTCGCTTTGATTTTGATATTATAATCTACCTTTGTAAATAAAACAAGTAAAAGCGCGGCTGTCTTCGGCCGTACCGAAGACTTCATACCTTTCATGAGTGGGGAAATGAAAAGTTACCTATGTATGTACATAGCCGGATTAAGTTTAATTTATAATTTTAATTCTGTGGGTTCATTTATGGAAAGATTTATTAGAAAAAATGGTGTCTTGGCTATTTAAATGGAGGAGTTATACACCAAAATGTAAATATCTGAACAATCGGTTGTATGGGAGCTATATGTTATAGTGGTCCGATCTTGACAATTTTCGGTAATCCCGTTTGGGCCCATATGGGTACAAATACTTCAAAATTTCACGCCGTTAGCTGTTAAAATGGAGGAGTTATACACCAAAATGTCCATATCTGAACAATCGGTTGTAGGGGAGCTATATGTTATAGTGGTCCGATCTTGACAATTTTCGGTAACCCTGTTTAGGCCCATATGGGTACAAATATTTCAAAATTTCATGCCGTTAGCTGTTAAAATGGAGGAGTTATACACCAAAATGTGTATATCTGTACAATCGGTTGTATGGGAGCTATATGTTATAGTGGTCCGATCTTGACAATTTTCGGTAATCCCGTTTGGGCCCATATGGGTACAAATACTTCAAAATTTCACGCCGTTAGCTGTTAAAATGGAGGAGTTATACACCAAAATGTCCATATCTGAACAATCGGTTGTAGGGGAGCTATATGTTATAGTGGTCCGATCTTGACAATTTTCGGTAACCCTGTTTGGGCCCATATGGGTACAAATATTTCAAAATTTCACGCCGTTAGCTGTTAAAATGGAGGAGTTATACACCAAAATGTCCATATCTGCACAATCGGTTGTATGGGAGCTATATGTTATAGTGGTCCGATCTTAACAATTTTCGGTAATCCCGTTTGGGCCCATATGTGTACAAATACTTCAAAATTTCACACCGTTAGCTGTTAAAATGGAGGAGTTATACACCAAAATGTGCATATCTGAACAATCGGTTGTATGGGAGCTATATGTTATAGTGGTCCGATCTTGACAATTTTCGGTAATCCCGTTTGGGCCCATATGTGTACAAATACTTCAAAATTTCACACCGTTAGCTGTTAAAATGGAGGAGTTATACACCAAAATGTGTATATCTGTACAATCGGTTGTAGGGGAGCTATAGGTTATAGTGGTCCGATCTTAACAATTTTCTGCAATCTCGTTTGGGTCCACATGGGTACAAATACTTCAAAATTTCAGGCCGTTAGCTGTTAAAATGGAGGAGTTATACACCAAAATGTGTATATCTGAATAATCGGATGTTGTGGAACTATATGGTATAGTGGTCCGATCTTGACAATTTTCGGTAACCTTGTTTGGGCCAAAATGGGCACGTCTACTTCAAAGTTTCATGTCCTTAGCTGTATAAATAGGGAAGTTATGCACAAATTACATCCAAAAATTTCATGTATATCTGAATAATCGGTTGTTTTCTATATGTTATAGTGGTCCGATTCGGCCGGTTCCGACAAATGATCAGCTGCATATAACAACATACCTGTATTCCGAATTTCATTCAGATATCTCAAAAACTGAGGGACTAGTTTGCGTTCACACAGACGGACAGACGGACATGGCTTAATCGACTCAGCTCGTGATTCTGACCATATCGGTATATATTTTGGTGGGTCCCCCACGCTTCCTTCTGGTACTTTCGACAAAAATTTTTTGGCACTAAGTTATAATACCATTTCATTCTCATGAAAGGTATAAAAAGAAGTTTCTGCATTCGCCAATGCGCCTACCTTCCTATATCTGCTTTCACAAGTGTCAGCTGTTTACGGATTTAGGGTTGCTAACCAAAATCCAATTGGTCTGTAAGTTAAGGATACAGCTACAGAATTACGATAAGGCACCAATGACTAGTAACAAAGCTTGTCGTAAGGTTGGTCGAATCAGCTGTTTTATAAGGTTACAGATAAGTCACCAATGTCTGCACTTTAAAGTTGCCGTCATCCGGCGCGGTCGTTCCGTTGAGCTGATGAACAGCGACAATCCATTCACTCACCTACCGGAGCAGGAGGAATGGCGTAGGAATTTGGAGGCTGTGCGCATGGGAATTTCATGTTTGAGTGTTTCGCGCGACCACAACAGCTTATGCCATGGCCCCACTTTAAATTGCCACCCTCTCCCTCCCTCCAACCTTCTTAGTACTTGCTGCATTGTGTATGTATGTATGAATGTATGTAAATCAGCTTCGCGCACGGATGCAAATGCAAATTTGGATTCGCTTGTTTGTTTGTTGCATATTTTCGAGTTACTCGCGGTAAAGCGTCATAAATTTTCACTCCTCCCTTACGATTGGGAAGTGGTATGATAGGGAAGGGGTTAGTTAACTGTGGAATCATGCATATTCTATTCCTTTTTGTTTTTTTGAAAACGCGAGCTTACGAAAATCCTTCTATTTGTTGGTGCTGACGGTGCCGATGATGCCGTTCAAGGGGATGACAAAATGGTGATGCGCCGTTGATGGCTTGAATACTTTATGTGAAAAAGAAATAAAGAAAAAGTGATGGTTTGGTCACGTGTCGAGGGAAATTTAAAAAATTGCAGGCGCAAAAATGTTTATTATTAAGAAAAACAACAAAAAAAAAAAACGAAAAACAAGTAAGCAGGAGTTATCCCAATGTAGGTGATTTCACTATTGCAATTTGATAAGAAACCAAAATCCAGGAGCGCAACTTTCTGCTTCATCAACAACGAACTACCGAAGAAGAGAAGAGCCAATTAAACAATAGAAGAATAAGGAGAAGAATATCATCCGTCTGCAAGAACATCCGTTTTGCCGTTGCAACTTTCTTTCTCCAATCAAAACGAATGCTAAATCTGAAAAGCCAATAAAGTCGACAGTTATACCTTAAAGAAAGTGAAAAATTCATTTCATTTCATGCATGTTCTTACGCCAATAAATTCGTATTAAATAAGTAATTTTAACAATCATCTCTAAAGGCAGGAATTAAAATAAATAACCAATTTAAAAAAAAGAGCGAAGCCGCAACGAATTGCATTCGTTTAAATAGGACTTAAAGGAAACACAAAAGCAACACATATACACAAATGGATGTTCATACAGGCGCGCATCCCTTCATGGCTGGCTGGAACAAATATCGTGTGCTGATGGGATGTGCATAAGCGAATTAAATCGCTTACATGCTAACATTTAAATGACGACGATCGATACAGATACAATACAAATTTAACACACCATTTAACTTTCGATTCCACATGCGGCGCGGCGTTTGCAGTCGACGATACGCCATAATTCGTTGAGTTGGCACACATATATACTACATACATATGAGTATGAGTGAGCCGCCGGGTTAAGCAGAACACATCGACAATATTATTTGCAAATATGCTACGTCTGTATATGTATATGCATTTGTTGAAATCTCTGCCCATGAGTAGCATTTACGTAAGGCAGTAGTTAATCTGCTTTGTGTAATGGAAGAAATCGAATCGATTGGAATATGAGAAAGATGCGAAGGGTGCCAGTATTCGCATGTCCTCAATTTTTGTATGTATGTATGTATTTATGTATATGCACAGATGATTTACTTGCTAACGTTAAAATGCAGTTGGAGTTAAAAGGAAATTAGGGAGTTAAAAGAATTTGCAGCAAATCAATTTCACAGATATTTTCAATAAAACTAGTTGACCCGGCAGACGTTCTGCTAAAATTTATTCCTATGAAGCCTAAAGGAAAGTCTTTGATTACCGTATTGCTCACTATTATCTCAGAGTCCATCTTAATGACTGTGAATCAGGGCCGTAACCAGGAATTTTTTTTCGTGGGGGGTTTTATCGTTGTTATTTTTTTTTTGTTGTTTTTTTTTTTTTTTTGAGAAAAATATATAACTTATTTCGTGCTCTAAATAAAAATAATAAAAAAAAAAATCTGGTTTCTAAAGTGCTATTTAGAAGAAAATTTTTTTTACAAAACCTTTGATTTTCAAATTAGAGTTTTTATAAGAAGTTCTAAAAATCAGGAAACTTTTATTCATTTAAAAATTAGACTTTTCTATTGCAAAAACGATGAATACTTTATTTTTGGTGATTTTATCCAAGTGAAAAAAATAATATTTTATGAACGAAAAACTCGGTTAGATTACCCAGCTGTTTTCAGCTGTAAAAGTCGCCCCAAGATTTTTAGCATACGTTGGACTCTAAATTGTTTTTTTGTTTTTGCAACTTTGTTATTTTTTTTAAAATTGATAGATATGTGATTATTTTAGTCTTTTGAGCAGAGTTTGAAATTATTTTCAACTTTTTTTTTCATTTCCATTGAATTTCATTTTCATTTGAAAATTAAAAAATAAACAGCGCAGCAGAAGTATAAAAAATAAAAAGTTCTACTGTACTGCAACTGCGCAGCCTTAAGTTTCAAAAAATTATAGTCGAATGTTGCTGTATTGTTGAAATTTGTACAGCACAGAAAAGGGAAAACATAATTTCGAGTTTTTACAGCACTGATGTTATTGTTTTTTTTTTTTAATTTATGGGAACACAATCGAAATTGTAATGTACAAAAAAAACCAATTTTAAAAAGCCGCACTTAAACTAAAATTCTGTTTATCTGTGCTTTGCTGTCGACTGATCTCTTTGAAATTACACAGTAAAGCAACAACACAAATAAACAAACAAATATATTCGACTGTTCTGTGCTTCGACTACAGATATTTTCAAAGGAAATCGAAATTCAAAAATTCTCAAAAAATTATGATAACTTTCGCAGAATAGCAACAGCTTATTTTTTGAGACTGTTGCTGTTATGCTGGCAAACACTGCTTGGGAAGCTATATATTTCCCTCTAATGTACTTTGATCTGTGAAGTCGTTTTCATATAGTTGGGTCGCCTAGCCGAGTTTTTCGACCATAAAACATCCTTTTTGTTCAACTTGGAAAAAATCGCCAAAAATAAAATATTCATCGAATCTTTTTAATATTACGCTTAAAATGTTTGCAATAAAACAGAATAATTTTTGAAAAGAATAAAACTTTCCTGATTTTTAAAACTTCTTATAAAAACCCCAATAAAAACTAAATTTTTTCAATAATTGCAAAAAATCAATAAAATGTTGACTTTGAAAAGTTAGTATTGAAAATAGGTGAAATCGGACTATAACAACTCACACATCCCATATATGGGATCTTTCGAAAAACACACAAAATCTTATAATTCAGACACTAATATAACCCAAGTAATGATTTTTCAGCCATGTAATGACTTTATGGAAATATGCTAAAATTTTAGAAAATGTGCGATGATTGACTGCCTTATTCCGGAGTGGTAACATAATTTAATTTATAAGTGGTATGTCGTTAGAAGCGTACTTTAATTACACTGGATCACAAAATGAAATTTTTTGTCTGTACTTTGGACGTGACCATCCTATCTATATGTAAAATCGGTCGCTGATTCCGAAAATCGGGCTCATTTTTAATTCTATGGGAAGGTTTTTGAGATATCGGCAATTTACCGTTATTTGGCCACTGGCTCCACTTAATCCTGTATACCTTTTTAACGCAGTGAGCTATCTTCCTTGGAGTGACACTCAACGAAAGAAAATTAAATTTCCTTTTCATCGCTGCTATAACATTTTTCTGTAACTCTTATAGTTTCTGAAATATTGACGATTCAATTTGAATTTTTTCGATTTTTTACGATTTTTTGAAGAAAAAATTGACTTTGTCAGGCAATATCTTTTAAACCAATGTCTTCACCTTCGGTTTTACTCCTTTACGTGAAGCTCCATTCTATTGGGAAAAATATAAGCTATCAACGAAGAAAATCCATGGTAAAATGGAAAAGTTATAGGCGATCAAGTAAATACATCCAACTCGCGCAATGCCTCTGCACGGGTATATTCTATGCATGTTATACCCGTAAATGGGCTTTTATCTACTGCGCTGCCAATGTGCTGCTACTGAAGATGTGTAGGTATTGGTATAACATGCATAGAATATACCCGTGCAGAGGCATTGCGCGACTTGGATGTATTTACTTGATCGCCTATAACTTTTCTATTTTACCATGGATTTTCTTCGTTGATAGCTTATCTTTTTCCCAATAGAATGGAGCTTCACGTAAAGGAGTAAAACCGAAGGTGAAGACATTGGTTTAAAAGATATTGCCTGACAAAGTCAATTTTTTCTTCAAAAAATCGTAAAAAATCGAAAAAATTCAAATTGAATCGTCAATATTTCAGAAACTATAAGAGTTACAGAAAAATGTTGTAGCAGGGATGAAAAGGAAATTTAATTTTCTTTCGTTGAGTGTCACTCCAAGGAAGATAGCTCACTGCGTTAAAGAGGTATACAGGATTAAGTGGAGCCTTTGGCCAAATAACGGTAAATTGCCGATATCTCAAAAACCTTCCCATAGAATTAAAAATGAGCCCGATTTTCGGAATCAGCGACCGATTTTACATATAAATAGGATGGTCGCGTTCAGAGTATTTTTTGGCTGTAGAGCAGTGTTATCTTTCGAACGGAGTAGATACGGTTTGCGGGTATTTGTAACTTCAGCCAAAAAAATTTTTGATGGAAGTTGTAACCAAAAAAACCCAAAATTACCGTTATCTCAAAACCCTAACTATAAAAAAATGGCTTTGACCTCAGCAGGTTCATGCCAGCCCTCCCCTATGCCTGAAATTCTTGGCATTTTCTCAAATTAATTATTTGTAAACTAGTGGTTTCAACATATAGCTTTGAATATGACAGAAGTAAAATTTATCTACCAGAATTTCGAAGGGGGTTCAAACACCCAAACCCCCCCCCCCTAAATACGGCCTTGCTGTGAATAATAAAAAAATTGTCTATTCTCTGAATAAAAGTTATATAGTTATATTCGTCGCAACAAACTCTCTATCTCTATCTCTATCTCTATCTCTATCTCTATCTCTATCTCTATCTCTATCTCTATCTCTATCTCTATCTCTATCTCTATCTCTATCTCTATCTCCATCTCCATCTCCATCTCCATCTCCATCTCTATCTCTATCCCTATCCCTAACTATTGGATTTTATTTCATACAAAACTCGATTTTTGATTTTCCAAATTTTCAGACTTCTGGAGGGATTCTCCAAAATTTTCTTCCGTAAGAACCTTCTCCTCGAGAATACGAACAACTGACAAAAAATTTACAGAAATCGGCCTAACTGTTCTCTTATAAAGTACTATACATTTTTATACCATTTTTATATACATATGGCCGATTTTCTGGGAAAGTAAACCAAGTAGTTTTTTTTTTTTTGTCAAATATTGCAAGCACTGGGGTCTTGCGGGGTTCATGACATATTATAGTAGCTGTTGAAAACAGTGGCATTCAATTTTAGTCGTTTTAAATTAAACTTTTCGCTCTTTTTATAAAACGTTGTGATTAAAAAAAAATATGGTCGGAAGTAGTTCAGTAAACAAAAAGTTAAATATAACATGTTTGTTGCGACTATATTTAGCCGTTCAAGTTTTATTTATTACAAAATTAGCTATAATATCATAACACGTAAAGTTTTTAAAAAAGTTATGTTATGTGAAAAGTAAATGTGCCGCAAAATCTTTTGTAACGTTAGCAGTGCAAAACCAAAAAATTTTTTTAAGACATGTTAAAATACGTTTTAATTTAATTTGTTTATATATTTTCTTAATACTATACGTATATCTCACGTTCCAATTAAAAAAAGTTAAACTTCCAAAGATTTGAAGACATTGTTTGCTTAAATAATATGTAACGTTAGCAGTGATTTTTTATCTATATAATACATATAATAAAATTGTAACAGGTCGATGTCTGTACATTGAAGATATTCAAGAAAAACTGATAGGAGAGGTCATTATTGGACCAGCGGAACCCAAATCTACAATTTTTAGAAGTCTATCTGTCTGTCTGTTTGTCTGTTCGTCTGTATGATTGTTCGCGCATCACGCAAAAACTACTGACTAGAATTGCATGAAACTTTCACCATTCTATCACTTAACGCCGAACTTAAAATTCAGGACAACTTTCATTTGAATATCTCATCCAGTTCCCGAGTTATTGACCACAATGTGGGAAAAATGTGACCAAAATGTGTTCTTTTACCATAACGCCCGCGTCACACAAAAACGACTGCATAGAAATGAAAGAAACTTTCAATAATCATTTTCTGGATGAAAAAATTAGAGCTATTGGAAAAGGGGCGTGGCACAACCCATACAAACTTAATCTTTCATGCTGAATATCTCTGGAAGTGTTTTCCGTAGGATATCAAAACTTGGAGGGATAGGGATAGGGAGATATCTCCGAAACCAATCGAGATATTGAATTTAATAGAATTACTTATTGCAGCACTCATCAGCACCTTTTATTTGATACCCATATTGTACTAACACATTTTGGATCACCCTTGGTCCACATATTGGTCGATAGCTCCAAAACTAGTTGAGCTATAGAAATAAGGGATATCTTAAATCTTAAAGTAGACATCTATAATAATAATAATAATACAATGGCGCTATTATAACTCTGACTAGTTTCATTCAAGTCCATCATTCCAATTTTTAGTGACCCGCGCACAAACATAAGGACAGACAGACAGTCAGACCGACAGAAATTTTAAAAACAGTTCATTTGGATTCCTCTGGCTCCTTTTTTTATTTTCTGTATATCTGCAATGTACAGAGATCAACGGTTACAATTTTATTATATGTAGAGTTACTCAGTTTTCGCACGTGTAACGTTAGCAGTGCTTTGTGTAACGTAGGCAGTGCCTTATTTTATGTTAAATTATGTTAAAAAATCCTAAAGATTTTGGTAAAGCGGTATGCCATGACCTTGTGACATCCTTGCTATATAACATGAAGTAAAATTGGGATGATTGTCTCAGCAAGTTCGCAGAAATTAAACCAAACATGATCTGTATCTTGATCTCACTTCCAAATGATGTAACGTTAGCAGTGCGTTTCACGCGCTTATAACTTTTGCGGTATGGTAGCCATCAGACTAATTTTACTCTTAAAATGAAGGTGTAGGTCTACCCGATAGCATAAGTAACAGAACCTTGGACGTTTCTAACATTTTTGTTATTATTTCGTATAAACTAAATAAAAACTCCATGCGAATGTAACGTTAGCAGTCAGAAAATTGACCATATGGTCAAGATCGCGAGAAATGTAACCAGAAAAAATTTTTTTTTGTCGAAATCTTTATATATAAAAATGGTGTAAAAAATGTTACTAACCTCATCAGATGAGAACGGCTGGGCCGATTTCTGTAAATTTTTTTGTCAGTTGTTCGTATTCTCGAGGAGATTGTTCGTACGGAAGAAATTTTTGGAAAATCCCTCCGGAAAAGTCCGAAAATTGGAAAAATCGGTGTGTATGTGTGTATGTGTGCATCTGTGGATGTGTGTCCTTTATAAACTCCCAAAGTAACCAACCGTTCTTTATGAAATTTTTACAGTAGATTCATGTGGTATTAGTGCACATAGTAGGGTATATAGAATTTCGAAAAAGTGGAAGCTTCCCGGAATACAGGCCTAAATGAGGACCCAGATCGATCCACCAAGCCTTCGAGCAATATTGGTACCAAATGAAAGATGTTAAACAGGCCTTCAACATAAAGTTATTTTCATTGCGATACCTAGGCCGGGTTCCCAGATATGGGTTAAAACGTGGGACCGAGTGACCCTGGAAAGTTTCTAAGCGATATTGGTATCAAATAAAAGTTGTTGAGGAGGACTTCAACAAAGAGCTTTTTAAATAGTGATGCCTAGGCCGGGTTCCAAGATTTGGGTCAAAGCGTGGACCCGGATAACCCCTGAATGTTTTCGAGCAATATTGGTAGCAAATGAAAAGCGTTGAGCAGGCTTCCACATACAGGTATTGTCATTGTGATTTCTAAGGCTGTTTCCCAGAGATGGCTAAAGTAGTGGGCCCGGATGGTGATGGACGGTCCCAGTAAAGTAAAGGTAGGTAGCTATAGGGACAGGGGTAGGGATGCGGATAGGCATAGTGATAGGGATAGAGATAGGGATAGGGTTAGGGATAGGGATAGGGATAGGGATAGGGATAGGGATAGGGATAGGGATAGGGATAGGGATAGGGATAGGGATAGGGATAGGGATAGGGATAGGGATAGGGATAGGGATAGGGATAGGGATAGGGATAGGGAGATAGAGATAGAGATAGAGATAGAGATAGAGATAGAGATAGAGATAGAGATAGAGATAGAGATAGAGATAGAGATAGAGATAGAGATAGAGATAGAGATAGAGATAGAGATAGAGATAGAGATAGAGATAGAGATAGAGATAGAGATAGAGATAGAGATAGAGATAGAGATAAAGATAGAGATAGAGATAGAGATAGAGATAGAGATAGAGATAGAGATAGAGATAGAGATAGAGATAGAGATAGAGATAGAGATAGAGATAGAGATAGAGATAGAGATAGAGATAGAGATAGAGATAGGGATAGAGATAGAGATAGAGATAGATATAGATATAGAGATAGGGATAAGGATAGGGATAGGGATGGTGATAGGGATAGGGATAAAGATTTAGATTGAGATTAAGATTGAGATTGAGACCGAAATATAGATAGGGATTGAGATAGAGATAGGGATCGGGGGAAGTAGGTTTGTCGCGGCGAATATAACTATAACTTTTATTCAGAGAATAGACAATTTTTTGTTATTCGCAGTCATTAAGATTGACTCTAAGATAATTGGTTAGCAATACGGTAATCAAAGACTTTTCTTTAGGCTTCATAGGAATAAATTTTAGCAGAACAACGTCTGCCGGGTCAGCTAGTATTATATAAAACCGTGTTTAATATGAAACGTTATTCTGCAAAATATCTGGTAAATGTAAATTTTAGGAAGTTAAAGATGTTTTTATATGATATTTTTTCATCTTTGCAAACTTATCTCAGAATTTTAAATTTTTTAAGAAGTTCATCATCAGAGAAAATGGCAATATCCACTTTGAGGCATAGGAAACGATTGTTATTATTTAAATCCCACCAAATAAAGAGCGAAATGTCTTTGGTTTGCATGTTTGGCTGAAAAGATTAGGGTAGCAAATTTTGTGTAACGTTCCAGTCAAAAAATACATATTTTTCTTTTTTTTAGCGGAATGCATTTATATAATGCAATGTAATATATATTTCTTAAACAGGCTTCATTCCGTGTTAGCGCCGGTAGAAAAAAGCCTGGAAAAAGACCGGTAATATGAAATAAAAAATGACCAAACATGTGTAACGTGGCAGTCTTCTTACAGAAAAAATTTAAAATTTGATTAACTAAATTTAAATTTTGTTGAATATGCAACATTGATTCGCGAGGCACCCGGGGCCTCTCATGGCAAGGGGTGACAAATGTTGGCAGTTTACATATTTATTGTCCATTTTAAGAAATTCGGTTCAGAACTGAAAATATATGGTCAAAAAATCGACTGCAGGTAAAATGGTAAATTATGTTATAATTTCGTATTTATTCTAATTTGATTCTGAAAGTTTATATCTTAATATATAACTAAAATAAGTATAAAATTGTTCCCAAAGTGTCAGATTATGAAAACGGTTTTGTAATGCAATTTTTGTGTGATGCATCTCCAATGAGCTGTTGGTATGGGGAGTGTAATACATGCGCTGGAATAACTGTTTCGAAGGTGACTGATTTGGTGGGTGACGCTAGTCTCGATACGCAGGTATAGTGGAAGGAATGGAAAAATTTTTTTCTGTGAGTCGAACTGAAAAACGAGAGCGAAACGGACTATTGACGGATTTAATTTTTCACATACATATCTGCGTTGGCACTGCAATTTTGGAACATAGCTTTAATAAACGTAAGCAGTCTCAAGTATTTAACTTGTACGATCGCCCAAAGGCACTTACGCAAATTATGCCGTAGAAGGTCTCCTTCAAGTGGATTTCGCCGGGAATTTCGTTTGTGCAAACCAAGACGAGGTGCAGAACGCCCATTGGAATCAGCTTTGTTTATGCAATGTATCGAAAATTCGTACGTGTAACGTGGCAGACAAATTCTTGTAACGTGGCAGTCCGCAACTTATTGTTCATAAATCCTCTTAAATTGTATTTTTAAGGTACACTGAACAACTCTCCCAATGGGTTTACCTCTTATATGGGACATATAAGTAAAGCAAAAAAATCTGTTGGTTATATTCGCAGATTTTTCGCAAAATGTACAGTAACATCAGAATACACTTGCAAAACTATGTAACGTTCCAGTCCGATGAAATTTGGCTTAACATTTTAGTTACGAAAGGTACAGAGAAATGGTAATATACAATATGATGACTCTAGGGAGACTCACGATATGCGCTTACAAGATATCATTTTAAAAATATGGTTCCGGAGATATGAGGTTAAACAGTGTACGATTGTAACGTGGCAGTCAAAAATCTTGACCATATATAGCCCTTGCCCTCCTACTATCATTGTACTGAACCCCCCGGTACAACCGTCAAGCTACCGCCGGGAGTTGAGTAGAGTACCAGGCTCGAAGTCCCCAATGGACACGTTCTTGCCATCATTCGGCCTTGCAAGTCTTCATACATGTCTTTGTAAAACATACTGCGTCCATGATAACCATGTTTATTTTCTACCATTTACAATAAAGGTCTACGAAGGCCATAGCTCCTCACCACACGTGATGACGCATGCTTGAGACTGAAAAGGGCCACGATTAATGAAAATTTGAATACATATGCTGAGTTTGTTTTTCTTCTTTATTATCTCTATTATCCGTTTGTCACTTTTGCCTTCATGTTCATTTATTCGTTTAGGTTCAAGTTCATGTTCATGTTAATGTCCATTTTTATTTTGATGCTTCCTTTAATGCTCATGCTCGTGTGTACGTTCATCTTTATACTAATCATCTTCACACTCATGTGCAAGTTCATGTTAATGTTCACATTCGTATTCGTACCATGGGCAACTTATCTCCACGTTCTTTATATGTTTACTTATGTTCCAATTCACGCCCCCCATCTTCGTGTTCGTGTTTATCTTCTCTTCATCAGCATATTCATCTTCATCTTTCTTCATTGATTTTCCCGATAAATCTTGAGCGGAATGTTCGTCAATTAATTGAAGGACTTGAAGGATTGAGTTTGGCGCAGCAGTACCACTCAGGTTTTTACTGTAATTTTTTAGCAGCGCGGCTATTCTAATACGAGTGAACTTGTTGGTTGGTTTCTGTAATGGACAAAAATATTTGGTCTAATCCCGGAAAACCAATCTTTAACATTTTCTAGTCCACCTGAATTCTTTTTTCGTATACATATCTATCTAACATGTATCTAAATTTGTACATATGTATATATTCACGACGCATACATATGTATATCTATATCATATATATTATTTCTAATTGGTGTTTTATAAATATCCCTTTTTCTGCTCACATAATTTACCAAAATTAAAAAGTAAGGCATCGTTTTAAAGGTATTAATTAGCTATGCATGCGAAATGGTGTTTTATTGGGCGTGGTACTTTTTTTTTTAATAGTATTTTGTAAAAATAAAATGTTTTAAACTAAAAGATTTGCGCCTAAAACTATGCCCTCAGAATTATTTTATTCTAACAAGAGTGCGGTGTTAGATACAAATTTCAAATGTAGATGTCGCTCCAGATGAATAGTCGTGTATATTTTAAAACACTTTTATAAGCTTCAGCTGTATGTTTGTATGTAAACACCACATTATTTTAGGCGAACACGTGTGTATTCATACTTACGCTGAATGGGGGTTTTTCAGCATGGGATGTGCTTATTTATACACAGCTGTTCGTAGTACAATATATGTATATGTATTTATAGTTTTGATCAAATAACGGTTTTACGTAAGACCATAAAATATTGAGATAGATATGGACTTACATAAATCGAAACGATCACGATGAAAAAAAAATTGATTGAACGGCCGGTCGTACATAATCTAACTGGCGCAAAAATAGAAATATTTTAATGAAATTTGGTACACAGATTCTAATGGGAACAGAGAAGGTTGGGGTTGAAAATAAGGCATATGTATGTATTTCGAAAAACACGTAAAACATGATAATTAAGTCACTAATAAAGCCCGAGTGATGGAATTTCATCCATGTAATGATCTTATGCCGTTATGCTGAAATTTAAAAAAATGGGCCAAGGGGGGCAAATTTTCAAAGATATATAAGTCAAAACTCAGGAACTGTAGCAGATAAATCGATTAAGCTTCGACCACTGATTTGCTTGCCAAGGTAAACGTGTGGAAAAAATTACCCAAGTCGGCAGGGACCACATATATGTAAGTACATAAAAATATATGTAAACTATATAAAAATATGATGCACATACCTATATACATAGGTATAATAAAAACATTTTATGCGATATCTTTGTCAAACATATAGGAAGTTCATTGAAAGTTCCATAAGTTCCACCAAACCAAATAAATAATAAGTTTTTTAAAATGGGCGTGACAGCACAAACCATACCGATTGGCGTCACGTATATTTTGTTATTTTTGCGCAAGATGCGCACGGGTCCAGCTAGTCTATACTAATTATATAAAATTGATTGTATGGAAAATGTATGTAACGCGATAACTCAAAAAGTACTGGACCGATTTTAATAATTCTTTTTTTAAAATGTCACAAATGGTAAATTCTCGAGAACCATGTACATTTTTTTTGCGAATTTCTAAGACTTTAATACCTTTTTCCCGGTTTTAGATTTCGAAAAACTCAAAAAAGCGCAAGCATAGACAGATTCGTTTGGTCATTTGCCGTGTTCAGTGGAGGCGTCGCAGTCGTGCCAGGCAGCGCAGCGTAGGCGACTCATATGTTTGTTTTTGCACGGTTTGTTGTTTGTCTCGGTGACAATAAAAAACCTGTTTATGCATGCATACTATGCTATAACTCAAGAACGCCTGCACCTACACCTGCGATATTAGCATCAAATGAAAGGTACTGAACCGGACTTCAACATAGAGTTATTTTCATTGTGATGCCTAGACATCCTCCCCAGGTATGGGCTAAAATGTGGACCCGGATTACTCCGGAATTTGGTTGAACGATATTGGTATGAAATTAAAGGTATTGAGCAGGGCTTTAACACAGACCTATTTTCATTGTGATTTCCATGACGGGTCTTCTGATATGGGTCAAAACGTGGAACCGGATGGCCCTCGAATATTTCTGAGCGATATTGCTACCAAATGAAAGGTCTTGATGAGGACTTCGACGTAGAATTATGTTATTTGTGATACCTGAGCCGGGTCCCCAAATATGGGTCAAAATGTGACCCCGGATTAACCCGGAATGTTTCGGAACAATATTAGTATGAAATGAAAGCTTTTGAACAAGGCTTTTACATGGAGTTCTATTCATAATGATTCCTAGACCGGGTCCCCAGATATGGGTCAAAATGCGGACCCGGATCTTTTTGAGCGATATTGGTATCAAATGAAAAGTGTTGGGAACGGTTGCAACATAGAGCCGTAGTGATGGGTAGACAAGGTCATCAAGTGGACCCAGATAGCCCCGGAATAACTAAACTTAACTTAACTTAACTTAACTTAACTTAACTTAACTTAACTTAACTTAACTTAACTTGGCTTCACTTGGCTTGACTTGACTTGGTTTGAATTGACTTGAATTGACTTGACTTGACTTGATTTGAATTGACTTGACTTGATTTGAATTGACTTGAATTGACTTGACTTGGTTTGAATTGACTTGAATTGACTTGAATTGACTTGACTTGACTTGATTTGAATTGACTTGACTTGATTTGAATTGACTTGAATTGACTTGACTTGACTTGACTTGATTTGAATTGACTTGACTTGGTTTGAATTGACTTGAATTGACTTGACTTGACTTGATTTGAATTGACTTGACTTGATTTGAATTGACTTGAATTGACTTGACTTGATTTGAATTGACTTAAATGGACTTGACTTGATTAGACTTGACTTGATTTGATTTGACTTGAATTGACTTGACTTGACTTGGTTTGAATGGACTTGAATTGACTTGACTTGACTTGATTTGAATTGACTTGAATGGACTTGACTTGATTAGAGTTGACTTGATTTGATTTGACTTGAATTGACTTGACTTGACTTGGTTTGAATTGACTTGACTTGACTTTACTTGACTTGATTTGAATTGACTTGAATTGACTTGAATTGACTTGACTTGACTTGATTTGAATTGACTTGAATGGACTTGACTTGATTAGACTTGACTTGATTTGATTTGACTTGATTTGACTTGACTTGACTTGACTTGACTTGACTTGATTTGAATTGACTTGAATTGACTTGACTTGACTTGACTTGACTTGACTTGACTTGATTTGAGTTGACTTGAATGGACTTGACTTGATTAGACTTGACTTCATTTGATTTGACTTGAATTGACTTGACTTGACTTGGTTTGAATTGACTTGAATTGACTTGACTTGAATTGACTTGATTTGAATTTACTTGAATTGACTTGATTTGAATTTACTTGAATGGATTTCAATTGACTTGACTTGACGTGACTTGGTTTGAATTGACTTGAATTTACTTGACTTGAATTGATTTGACTTGACTTGGCTTGAATTGACTTGACTTGAATTGACTTGAGTTGACTTGAATTGACTTGAGTGGAATTGACTTGAATTGACTTGACTTGACTTTGGTTAACTATATTCCTCATTGCGAAGCAACGGGTATTTGCTAGTGTATTTAGAATTCAGTAGTTTTATGCATCCAAGTTGTGCGCGCATTCATCCTGTCCCAGGTGTTTGGGATTTCGCAAATGCAATCATACTCGTAAAGTGCTAAGTGATCTCTCCCATTCAATCAACTTAAGATTAGATATTTCGTTAGCTTGAGTGAATTTGTTACAGTTTTTGTAAAAGCGACGAGTGACAAAAAACTCTCGCCAAAAAAAAGAAAAACTCTCGCAATAAAAGCACAAACTTAAGTATGAAGGGATGGATGATACAAAGAGACACATAGTCATAGAAACATACATACATAGTTAAATGCACGTATGCATACATAGTAAATTGTTTATGCATCTACTGAAATTCCAATTATTTTTAACCAAAATAAAGCGAACTCTGTGCACAACTATGCAGTGAAGTGCAGAAACAAGTTTTTAATTCAAAATATGCAATCGGTAGTAAATGGCACACACAAGTGTTTCTTTCGTAGTGTCATTATTTGCTTAAAACATCTTACTCATTCGCTTGCTAAATTGTATGCAGCATATGTGTAAGAAAATTAATTTAAAATGTCTGCCAATGTCAAATATATCGAGATTAGTTCAGTGTTTTGGCGCAGTACTCGAAACGGGCAGTGCCAGGCTCACAATAGCGGAGAACTAAGATAAAACCGCTGAATCTCGTATACATATATAAATTTAAGTTCTTCAGAGAGAAACACCGCTTCATCAGTTTCCAAAAACAATACCACAACGCGTCAAAAGCGCCTCAAAATGTTTTTATGTACCTATGTAGCAGACCTGTAAAGTGCAAGTACCAGTACAAGTACAAATACCAGTACCTCAGTACTTCGAAATTCCAGTACAAGTACAAGTACAAGTACTCTACTGATAAGTAATTTTTAAGTACTTACACATATCTGTGTTTTTGTTTTGCTTTTTTAAATGTTTTGATAGAAATAAAAATTTTAAATCAAAATCAACTGAGGTGATATTTTTTTGTTTGAAACAATCTGAAATATTTTGTCAAAAAAGTACTTGCAAGTACAGTAATAAGTACTTTTACTTGTACTTGGAGTAACCGGTTACTGTTCACACACCCACCCACATTACTGGCATTTCATTACATTCCTTTTTTCAATTTCACACATTTTCTTCGTGAAATAAAACAGACACACCAACAAGCGTGCTATATTGACATGATCGTATGGGCCCTCCAAGAAGGCCATGCTCATTATTGACACATAAGGTATTAAACAGAAATACGCATACAAATGCATGAATAATAACATTTCAACCCTAGCAGAATATATTTTTTATTACTAAATAGCCGCAATGCTTAAATTACGCCAAAAATTTGAATTATGCAGCTAAACAATAGCACATTATTAAAACATTTATAAGGTAAAAATACACCACATAAGGCCTGATAATCAGACCATAATAAGGCCTTAAAAAAGCCTTGTTTCGCTTGGTGGACAAGCCTTAGAAACAAGGTGTGCTCTCAGAGAGAGAGAGAGAGAGAGAGAGTATTCCTTATGGCCTGATGACATCAACACAGGAAAACCAGATTTATTTTAAGCCTTAGCACATACAACTTGGCTTCCTTAGAAATTTCAGGCTTTACTTCGTAAGCTTTTAAATCTTCTGTAATAATTCTTAAATAACTAAGGCGTAGATTTTTGCTGGGGATGTCGTACATACATATGGATCGTATACAATTTGCGTGTTCGTTGGCAAATATTTTTCTGCTGCTTTGCATGCAACAAACGGCGGCACCAATCAACCGCCACGCGGCAACATATCAACTAATATAGACAACGACGCCAACGACTCCAACAACGCCATCCTCATCCTCATCGTCCTCGCCTACGGCAGCAGTAGTAGCAGCAGCAGTAACAGTAACAGCGGCTTTTACAAATTCAATTTTCAACTGTAGCAAAAAGCACCACACACACACAGAGACAGAAGACACCTCGTGCAACAACAATTTTAACAATAAAAACGTAGCAACAGAAAGTAAACTAAATTTGAATTCACTTGCAATTCATCGTTTACGTTCGTAATTTGAATTCGGAATTGCTCTCGCCCCGCCTTCCGATTTTGTATATGTACATAGCTATTTCCACATCCGTTTGCCCTGCCCCAACAAAATTACTTCTCCACTTTTCGCGGCAAGTCTACCAACACTAAACAAATCAACATACATACATACATATATATGTATGTATACACGAAAATATTTGCTTGTCCGTCCTTTCCTCATGTCGTGTGGGTTACCTTAAGCGGGTCGGTTTTCAGTTGTGTAGGTGAATTGACTCAAATTTAGATGTTTTATTTTTTTTTTTTTTTTCATTTCTTTAGTTTTTTTTTTATCGGTTGCGCTGCTAGCTTTTATTACACTTGAATGTTTGAGTTGTAATTGATTTTTGACATTCATTTCCAATCGCTGCATGCGATATTAGGGAGTGTATTTGCATGGCGGTAAATACCATAATTTTTTCTGTCTCCTTAAGCGTTTCTATTAAAGAAAGGATTTGTTTTGTGTACACAAGTATGATATGCATACATACATACCTATATATGTAGATAGATACATTTCAGATTGTAAAAAAAAAAATCATTGCAATGATTCACAGTTCATTTCCTGTTGTAGGATTTCCTAATATTTCTTTTGATAACATTCCTTTGTTAACTCAAATATTCAATTCATTTGAGTCACGCTTTTCAAGTTTACAACAAAACTTTGCAATTTAACAGACGTTGAAAAGGAAAAGACATGAAATTTTCAAATTTGAGATCAGAATTTTAAGAAGAATTAGGAGTTTCTTGGCACAAGTCATGAAAAATTCCAGTTGATTTTTTGCAGTTTCTTTTTCCTTTCTGGAGCTTATTTTACTTACTCCCAGGGATGGAAAATAATTGTTATTTTTGAAATTTCAACCCAAAAAGTCAAAGGGTAAGGGTTAATATTTTTAACATTTATATATACCATTGTGATGCTCGTGGGCCACAGATGGTCAATCCGATGTGATTTTTATTTTTTTGACTTTTATCGAAAAAATCAAAAAATAAATATTAAACTTTGACTTTTATTTTTTACGTCAAAAATAAAAATCAAAATGGCGTAGATTAATGAATATTGGTATCTGGGTCATATTTGGTATATAGGTCGATGCGTATACCAATACGGAAGCGAATGCGAATACCGAATACGAATACCGAGTACCGAGAACCGAATATGCATACGAATATGCATATGAATATGTATGAATATGAGTATGAAAAGTGTGTGAAGGGGAATATGGATACCAGTATGCCGAATACTGACCACGAATACTGCATATCGAAACGAATACGTATAGTGAATTCGAGTCCCGAATTCAAATACCGACCAGTACCGAATATTAATCTAAAAAGTAGGTGAATGCATACATATTCATATGTATCATGACATCACATTATCACATCACATAATCACATCACATCATGACATCACATCACATAATCACATCACATCATGACATCACATCACGACATCACATCACAACATGACATCACATCACATCGTGACATCACATCATGACATCACATTTATTCGCATCCTCCTACTTTTTATATTAATATTCGGTACTCGGTGTTCGATATTTGAATTCGGGACTCGAATTCGCTATACGCATTCGTTTCGATATGCAGTATTCGTGGTCGGTATTCGGTATATATACGTGTTCATACTGGTATCCGTATTCCCCTTCACACACTTTTCATACTCATATTCATACATATTCATACATATTCATATGCATATTCGTATGCATATTCGGTTCTCGGTATTCGTATTCGATATTCGGTATTCGCATTCGCTTCCGTATTGGTATACGCATCGACCTATATACTAGAGCTCTAGATAACCGGGTATCGAACAAATCGAATTGATCGTTTTTGTTTGAAGCCCGTTTGTTGTTCAAATGCCCGTACAAACCATTGTTTATACTAAATAGTTTGGTCACTCAAATGGTCTTCTTCTTCTTCAATTTAAAAAATGCGTATGTGTTTGTGCGAAAATGAAGAGAATGAAGGAATCAATGCTGTGCAATTTCGCATAATTGTTGTTACTACCAAAATGGGAGCAAAGTCGTTAGGATTTACTTCGTTTTTACTGAATTTTTTTTCTTCACTACGAAAACGATTTTAATAAAAATATATCGCACCCTAAATCATAAAGTGATACAACTCTAAATTTTATTAAATCGACTTTTCATCATAAACCGGTACACAGAACATATCTCTAGCGATTGCCAACAAAAAAACTTTTCATTCGGAGTCTCTTTTGACTGAAAAATACGTGGCTTTTTTCCAATTCATTGGTTGTCAAGAAAAAGTTTTTTGGCTCCTGAAAATTTTTGAATTTTAAGTTGTGCCACTTTATGATTTAGTATGCGATATATATTAATTTTTTCCGCATATCGGCCCACGTGCGCATAAAATAACAGATACATGTTTTCCTGTTGATTTTACATTTTTAACTAGATAATTTTGCAAATTTCAGCTATTTAAATTAACACGGATTTTTTTTGATTTTACCTTAAATTTATTGTTAAATTAACTGGACTGATTTTACAATTTACAAAAATACAATATATCGCACCCTAAATCATAAAGTGACACAACTCAAAATTCAAATATTTTCAGCAGAGCCAAAAAACTTTTTTCTTTACAAGCAATCGTATGGCAAAAGACCACGTATTATGGTAATTTTTCGGTCAAAAGAGACACTAATTGAAAAGTTTTTTTGGCAATCGCTAGAGATATGTTCTGTGTAACATTTATGAAAAAACCCGATTTCAAAAATTTTTGAGTTGTGTCACCTTATGATTTAGGGTGCGATATGTACATTCAATAAAAAAAAGGTGCTTCGGTATTGCGAGATATGGAAGGACTTCCTCGTGGTAAAATTGCAAACTTTGAGGAGAAAAAAGAAAATATTTTACATTAAAAACTTTTAGAAATAAAAATGCATTTCACTTTTAATTCACCTGAAAACTGAAAATATAAGTGGAAACGCCATTATCACGCACTTCCACTGATGGTAAACTCTTCCCACGACACCAGATTTTCTTTTTATTTAAAAAAAAAGAATAATAATTGCGTTTTGCACGAACAGCAGAACTCCAAATGTTCAAAAAAATTGTGTATGTCTCAAAATAGTTTTGAAGTTCTTTTTTTAACATTTTTTTTTGTTTATATTGACACTATCATCATGTTAAAGAAACCAAATTCCAAATGACATTTAAGAATAAAATTTTATATTTAATTCATAGCGTATATTTTAAAATTGCTCTATGTTGCATCAACACTAAAATTTTGTTGCATTTACCAAAATGTCAAATGATGTTTAAAAAGCTAAAATCACGTTTGAAAAATCGTGTAATTTGAAAAAAATTGTTGCTATTCTATGTGTAAAGATCGATCATGTTAATCTTACATGAAATAAAATTTTCATATACGCGAATGAAGTAGTAAAGGCAATGGTATCCGTATATTCCCTTTTCTATATTTCTGGAAAAATGTATTAACAGAACAGTACGAGAAAGAGCAACCCTGCTTATACGAAAATGTTCAAAAGGAAAGAAAAAAATTTGAATTCAAACGGCCATTTTGCATGGCGAAACCCAACAAACATTTAGGTTAGATATCGGTTTGAGAATGACTCAAGAACTAGCACTTTTCTAAAATCTCTAACGTTAGAGGACGACTCGAGAAGCTGTCGAGAATCATATCGATATCAAAAAAAAAAAAAATGGGACATAACTCTCAAATGGAGAAAATTATAATTTCCGAATTGAAATCCAATGTAGTTTTCTAATGAAATTCTAATGAGAATTTGCAAATATTTCTTTTTCTAATCAGTCTCCAACTGATTTCTAATGTGGTTTTCTACCTTCGCTTTGGATTAGAGATAAGTTTGAGAATTACACTCTCTAACACTCTCAGATTGTGTTCGCTGATAAAACGCTGTACCAATTCATACTCTTTGATTAATGTCTGGATGCCTTCGAACGCTTTGGTTGCTTTGGAAACTCTACATTCTCCTACATTTGGATATTTCCCAATTAGCACGAATCCAATGTGGGGAAAAGTCTCAATTATCAAGTTTATATCCAACATGTTTTTACACTTAAGGTACAATACTTTTCCAAACTGAACTTAGTGCATAATTAGTATTAATTAAATTCAATCATATTAGCAATAAGTAAACGAAAAAGTGAGTGAAGAATAAAATTTAAAGAGGAATGTATAATTCAACTAATTTTTGTGTATAAAATATTGTTATTATTGTTAAATGCATAACAAAAAAGTGAGCAAATAAGTCAAGCAGACAATCATAATTGTTACATTTTTGTTCCTTTATTTCAATCGGATGAGAGTTTGTTGCTCAAAAGCTTTATTCTGACGGTTGATTTTGGTTGGAGAATATCGATAAAGTTCAAGTCAAATTCCAATATTTTTTTCAAGTGGAGAAACAGAAACATTTTCATATCGAAAAATGGGCTGTTTCTGAATTCAAGTTAAGAATTATTGTTGGAAATTGGAAAATGGATTTGATCTCAATGAAATTCAAATGCATTCAAAAATGCTTATTGGGTAGCAACGATTTGCGTCATGGATATTTCATTTTTGTTTTGAAAAAATAAATGTGTATCTATATTTTTGATACATACAGTAAGTCGCAGTGAAAATAAGCCACGTTATGTTGTCCGAAGTTTTATGCAAATAAAAAATTATACACAAACAGATTGAAAAACAAATTTATGTACTTAGGTATATTTTAGAATAAACCACAATTTAGAATTTCAAAAAATATTAGATGAACATTATTTTTTAGTTATAAAAATAATAGTTAAAACCGGAAAAGTTCATGAAACGGGCTCACAGTGAAGGTTAGCCACTGAGAGGAATATGCCCTAAAACGGTTTTAATACTTTTTTGCCTTGTTTCAACAGTTCAATTACTCTATCCCTAATATCTAAACTTGTTTGTCGGCCCATCTTTGCACACTGACATCCAAAATACAACTAATGCATCTATTGGCGCACTTGAATTGAATATAATACAAATTTTATTAGCAACCAATGTGTTTTATTCAACTAACAAAACACGATTTTTACGCGCTCTAGCGTGTGTTTTATGATAAGTACACCTTTTAAAAATGGAAAAAAATTGCCTGATCTGTTTTTTTTTTATATAATTAACACATAATGTAAAATGTGAACTGTAAAAATATATAAGAGAGAAATCGGTGTTCTAGAGAGAAAGTTTAAGTATTTAAATTGGAGTTGCCAGAAAGCTTGCTTTGATTGTGACGCGTATATACGTGTATGCTTTTGTTTTTCATCATTTCTGGCATGTTGTTGAAACTTTTCCGTCGCAAAAAAATTAGGAAAGTCAAGTAATTGTTAACAAAGATATTTAATAATAAAATGTCTGAATAAATAATGGCTCACTTTCTCTGTGACTCACTGTATCCCCATCAAAACAAACTTCAACCATGGGAATTGTTGTTGCAAAAAGTGACAGGCACATTATGTGTCAATGGGAGAATGGGAAACTAAATAAACCAAATGTGAAGAAGAATCGACCTCAGTGTTGTATTCAAACGTAGCAAAATCTTCACAAGAAAATAGCCAAAATTCCGAATAAAATCAATTAAAACTCAAAAATATGTTAATTTTTTGTTATTATCGCTACAAATATAGCATTACAAATTCATTTCACCCAATAATTTTAAAGATTTAAAGATTTCAAAATTTATTTGAATTTTTTTTCTGTAACTTTTGCACAGCACTGCAGGGTGACAGGCACAACATGTCAAAGAGTGTCGCAACTTATAGATATAAACTATGGTACAAACATTCGAGCATTCGAGCTTACAAACAAAAAAAATGTGTATCGAAAAAACAAAAATAAAAACAACTACATATGAAGAAGAAAAAAAATAATAAACAAAAGAAAAAAACAAACTTCAAAATGCCCGAATTGTTCAAATTCCCGTACAAACATACGGGTAATAAACAAACAAACGACTGTTCGAGCATTTGAACAACATTTGTTCGGGCTACTCGAAAATGTTCAAAAAAAATCTGGAGCTCTACTATATCAAATATGACCCAGATACCAATATTCATTGATCTACGCCATTTTGACTTTTATTTTTGACGTAAAAAATAAAAATCAAAGTTTAATCGTTATTTTCTGACGTAAAAAATAAAAGTCAAAATTTAATAGTTATTTTTTGACGTTTTTGATAAAAGTCATAATCGTTTCTGTACGTTATTGCGGCTTCTTTGAGAATCATGACAATTATTTACATTAGGGTACAGCCAGCCGACGCAAGAAAGTACCTTCGGAAAGTGAAAAATTCAAATTTTTGTATTTGTTTCTTTGAAAAAAAAAAAGAAAACAAATACAAAAATTTGAATTGCGTCGGCTGGCTGTACCCTTATAAATACTATGTATTTTTTTATGGAAGAAAATGCTGTTGAGAAAAAAATGTGTCTATAACCGATGGACAGACGTACATGGTTAAGTCCAGTTAGTTAATAATTGTAATCATATCGGTATATATTTCGGTGGGTCTATAATTTCTTTTTCTCACACCTACAAACATTGTCTTTTCGATAGTGGCAGTTTAGGATTGACATAAAATGCACACGAAATGTTTTCAACCGTGATCGGCAAGTTTCAGCAAACATTATCTCCAGAGATAAATCTGGATTTCGAATCAAATTTTATCACCATTCGGCTCTTTCCGATCTCCAATATGAAGAAAGTTCTATGTGTGCATGTATTTATAACTACGAAAATCTACGTTTTCGTCAGATTAGACACAACAAAGGCCTACCTACCTAAATATTTCCCATTAAATATCTGACAGCCACATATTCTGCTTACGAACATTGCGGCGCGTGGTAAGGGAAACTGGGTTAATTGAAAAACACAAAGCCTAATTATGTTGATTCATTTTTTGTTGAACACTCATCAGAAAAACCAGTAGGCGCGGCTTATTTGCTACTTAAGATTTTCATTCTATTGCCCAACCGCGCACATTTCTTTATACATACGAGTATAAGAGTACATCCATACATACATAATGAGACCTTGGTTAATTTTTCAACGCCTCCTACACAGTCGTTGTTTCTCAGAAGCGTTGTATTTTGGTATTATGTACATGTAGATATGTATTCAGCTTATTTAAAAAGCTGGTATTATTGACACCTACAAGAGGGTAACGTTGTGCTAGTCTGTCAAATCATCAATATAAGCGGATTTCTACAAGTACACGATTTACTAGGATTGGGAAGTACACGTGTTTGTACAACAATAAAAACATAAACCAATTTGTGTCCACATGAGTGTGCATTTAAACGAACACAATCGGGAAAAGCTTTGGAAAATAGGCGGATTTGAATTAGAAAATTGCTTTAACTTAAAAAGTCGGAAAATGTTTTAGAGATTTTTATTTAATTTAAATTTGTGAGTTAAATATGTATGGATGTACATTAGGGTGGTGCCCAAATGTATGGAGACGAATTGTATATCATATTTCTTGAACCTCACCCCTTAGTTCGACGCTAATACAGTCGAAGATACCACTGATAAATTTTTGACCTGTTCGCATACGGTTAAGGGGTGTCGCACAGGGGTCAATAATAATAATAATAATATAATACAATGGCGCTATTATAACTCTGACGAGTTTTATGGCCGAGCTTCTCTCCCAATTCGAGGTGTGCTCCTTTTTTGTTTTTCCGACTAATTGGGTGGACCTACAGTTTTTTATGCCGGCTCCGAACGGCGAATGCATTTTTTGTCAGAAGCATTTTCATGGCAGAAATACACTCGGAGGGTATGCCGTCCACTGCCGAGAGGTGACCGCTGCTCTTAAAAAACCCAATAATTGGATTTTTACTAATTAGAAAAATTGTTTTGGTGTTTTGCTCGGAACTTCGTTTGAACCCGAGACCTCTTGCATAGCAGGCGAGCACTCTACCCACTGCACCACAGCGGCCACAGGGGTCAAAGCTCAGAAAACTCTATGGAGACTGAAAAATTAAATTTAATCCTTTGTATATCTAATGCCTAAAATCGATAGTCCTACACTCAAGGATATCAAATATAAATTTTTGATCCCGATCGAAGGTGTTTAAGGAGTGGCGCACAGGGGTCAAAGTTCACCCTCTCCCCCGACACCCTTTAACTATCTCCGATCGAGACCAAAACTTATATGGAATATCTTTGACTGTGCTGTCACCGATCTAGGGGGTGAGACGGAAGAAAATCGCTAATTTGGTTTTAAGTAGGTACCAGCCTAATGTACATATGTATGTATATGAATGCCAAAAGTGACTAAGTACAACAATGGATTTTTTTCAGATATTTAATGCAATACACTTAATTATTAGGAGTATTTTTTGGGCACTTCGCTGCCCGCTTATACTGAATTCTGCTCTCTTGGCTGACAGTTTCCATACAAAATATTAAAGACTTTAAGAGACTTTTAGAGAGTATGCCAGCTACTCATTAAACTGATCTTTACTGATTATGCCAATTTTTTCTATTGTGAATAAGTGAAATGGTTTAAAATTTTTGTCGATAGGTGTCTCCCCTATCTTCGAATCTAGCTGAGACTCAACGCAATACCGTTCGTTCGAACATTTTTTCCAATTCCGTACTTTAACGAAGGGTGTTGGTTTGAGTCTTGGGTAGATTCGAAGATAGGGGAGACATCTATCGACAAAAATTTGAAGCCGTTTCATCAAATAAACACACCTTTTTTCCAATTCCTTTACTTTAACGAACGGTCGTATAATTTTCACTTGTTTTTATACCAGTGGTTGTTTTTTTCGCAAGTCTCTAACTATTGCCCAAACGAATGCGGCTATTATTAATAGTTTAGTAAGTCCGAGTGTCTAGGGAATCTCTCCTTATTCGATTGAGTTCTACTGTATTAAGGTTAGAAGCTTTAAGAAGCTCTACGTAAAATGGTATGAGCATAAGTAAGAAACAGCCTTCTGAGTTAGACCCACAAAGAATGTAACATATTATGAACAATGATTGTCAAGCCTGAAATAAATGCTGCTAATACAAAAAACTACAAATTGGGTTCTTATTCAATTAGTTAATTTATTTTTAAAATTTGATATTTGTCCTGGATTTAGGATTTCTTGCATGCAGAGCATAGTTTATTTCTAGAAATCCAAAGAGTATTTTTAAGAAACCTTTGATGTCAGCTTATTTATTTAAAATATTTTGAATAACTTTTTTTCTATTACTAATGTATACTTTTTCGAGTGCAAGTGTTTCAAAAAAATGCCACATTTATCGAATCATTATACATATATTTACTGTGTAGTATTTCTTCTTTCTTGTAAGCGCATTGCTTAAAAATATATTAATTTTATTATTTATTTTCTTTTCAGGTATGTACAAACGAATTTCCTTCCCAATCTAAACAAATATCTGAATACATCACACAGGTTTGTTATTCAAAAACTTTCAATCATAATGTGCCACAAAATACTTTAAAAATTCCAACAGAAGCCAAAGGCGAATAACAATACTAATGTCGGATAATTAAGATGCATGAAAGTAGTAAAAATAACGCAAACACCACCCAGAAAAAATATTCCAGATAGTAGAGCAAACTTACATAGGCGCATAAGAATATAAATTAATATTAGGGTGCACCGTCGCACAAAAACTAATTAATATTTACTGTTTTTTGCCATCTAGTGCTCCTTTGGAGTCCTGCGATTTCTATGGTTATAATATAATAATACAATGGCGCTATTATAACTTTGACGAGTTTTATGGCCGAGCTTCTCTCCCAATTCGAGGTGTGCTCCTTTTTGTTTTTCCTACTAATTGGGTGGACCTACAGTTTCATGCCGGCTCCGAACGGCGTTTGCATTTTTTGTGAGAAGCTTTTTCATGGCAGAAATACACTCGGAGGGTATGCCGCCCACTGCCGAGAGGTGACCGCTGCTCTTAAAAAACCCAATAATTGGATTTTTACTAATTAGAAAAAAATGTTAGTGTTTGCTCGGTCTGGGGTTTGAACCCGAGATCTCTGGCATAGCAGGCGAGCACTATACCCACTGCACCACAGCGGCTTGCTTTATATAAAGAGTTTTAGGTTATTTGGAATTGTTCTGTGAGCGATGGCATTGACCATCGATACAGTGCCTTGCCACATCAAAACTCAACAATGCCTGAGAGCTAAACTTTGGCGTGCTAGTGTTTTTTTCCTTGTTAAAAAGGCATGTGCAATCATACCACCCTAATGCGAATACCCTGTCAAGTACCTACAAAAGGAATTAAAATGTCAAGTTCAGTGGCAACACACAAATCACTTTCAAAACTGTTGCCTTACCATTATCAAAGTGAGTGTGTGTAAGTAGCTCACGTCCACCTCCATTCATTCGCGCCGATTCGTTGATTAGCCGCACAGTAATTTACACGAAGAATCACAACATGCAACCAACAACAACAAATGCAGGAAAAGTGCCAGTTCTAGGAAAGTCGGTTGTAGGCAGGTTGGACCGGACGATCGGCCTTTTTGTGGTTCCTACGTAGATACCTACATATTTAATAGCGAAACAGCTGACGAAGCAACAAAAAATAATAAATGTTCCCATTAACAACACCTTAGCCTATTTGGGGTGAGAATTTGTTATGATTTATAGGCATCGTCGAGGCGGAAAAACAGAAAATAATCGCATTGCCGCAGCAGCATATTTCCTAAGCATTGTTGTTAGTGTTGCTTGTTTGCTAATAAGTAGGCAAGTTATGCAGCCATAAAAGAAAACAAAAACGAAATAATGAAGTAAAATACGAGTTCATTTGGAAAAATTCCAACTTGGTGTGTAAGCATTTTGAAATGAGTATTCCGTGCATAAATCAAAATCTCAATGAAATAGTAGTTTATACTAGCACTAGATTGAAGTATACAAATACCTAGGGTTCCAACGATACCATTAAAGTATCGATACTTCTACTTGCTCTAGTATTGCCAAAAAGTATCGGTACTCGAGTATGTATCGGATGAAAAGCATCGATAATTACTTGGTATCGAAAATCGTTAAACAGCCTTATTCTGGAGCAGTAGTACCTGCTAAAAGTCAGGAACTTTGTACAAAATTTTCGTATTATTCCAACGAGGAATTGAAGGTTCCACCTCAATAGGCTTGTAAATGGTAAATGGTAGCTTAATTTTCCTGTTGCAAATGGTGTTTAAAGTTCCTAATTTTTTACCGTTAAATTATGTAAACGCGCCAGAATAAGGTTATAAAAATAAAAATTGTAATAAATTATATACATGCACTAAATAAAAAACACCGTTCTTTTACTTCATTTATATCAAGAGTATCAGTAAAGTAAGTTTTTACACAGTGCAACTCTAGTTCTGGGGCTGATTGATTCTACCGCAGAATGAAAGGCTTTGCTGCATATAGTAAAACCTCCAAATATTTTTCCATTCTCAGGTCAAAGTTGTTTGCTATGGTCACTTCAATTTGAAATGTTTTGAAAAAGTGTTTTTAAAAAAAGTGGAAAAAAGGGTTAAAATCCATATCGGATCGAAATATTAAATTCAGGTGCTTATATTAAAATTATGCCAAGAAAAATTTTACAGAATATCTTAACCCATTGGCTCTCTCCAAAAAGGGTTTTTTTGACCCTTTTTTTTCGAAAATTCTATCAAAAATATTATTTGCGAGGTCGTGAGAGGGTTAAAATGTTCTAGGATATTGCGCGCCGGAAAATTTCACTAGGGGTCTTCTAAGGCCAAATCTTTATAAAAAAGATTTTGAAGTCCCAAGAAAACAAAAAAAGCAAAAATGCCCCTTGAAATATGCAACGATTATTATATTTTTCTCAGCTCTTTTCCTTTCCTGTCCCAATGCCAATTGCGTATGGTGGTCTCAAAAATCCTATTGCTGGGCAGAGCTTGTCTTGGAATTTTCTTCATATGTAGGTACATTAGGGCGGAGTGAATTGGGGCTATTTTTGAAATCATTATTGCTCTACCTGCAGAAAGTTGCCTTTCTAGTACAGCAGTAAGACTGCAAAATATTATTGGCCTAGCCGTTTATTTGGAGGTGCCCCAATTCCAAAGTATCGATACTTATTGGTATCGGCGAAATATCGGAGTGAAAAAACATCGAGTAAAAAAGTACTCGGTTTCGCAACAAAAGTATCGAGTATTTACTTGTATCGGTGGTATCGTTGGAACCCTAGAAATATCATGTTAATATGTTAATAAATACTCTTTTGACTTATTTTTTCACTTGTACAGAAGAATTTGGAAATATTCTCGCAGTGAATTTCAATTTCAGTAACAATCTTGTTTTCGATTTCAGTTACCTCTCGGTTGGAAAAAACATGATAATATTTCAGCATCAAGTTAGGTCGTTTTATCATTTTGTCCGCGCATTTACAATTTTCTATATAAAAATTCTACCACTCCCTAATATTTAATAGTTGTTCTCTTATTCGATCCTTCCTTTCAAAGCAGTCGTCACAATCGAAGCTAAAATCTAAAGTTTTGGCGCTATCATGTGATGGAGCAGCCGTACCTGCAAACTTTCAAATAGTTAAGGGTTAAGAAACAAATAAACACAAATAGGAATAAACACAAACAGGAATAAATACAAACAAGTAAATAAGCAAACACATGTCAACATATGAGGCATTGCATGTGTACCAACATTACACCTTTTCACTTAGCCTAAGCCACTCGACCGATTTGGACATGACTCCAGGCGCCAGTCATTGCTTTATGCTTATTGTTTTTACAGTTTGTTATTGTATGTATAGTTTTTTTTTATTTGTTTATATGTATGTTCACGTGTAGCACACAACTGGCACTTTGCTCCCATTCATATAATATGCCAATTTATGCCACATATACCACAGGTGCACAATCAACAAAAAGGCTAAACCACCATCACCACCTCCACCATCCGCCTCTCCACAACAATTCATCACAACTCACTTTCGGCAATTTTTTATTTACCTTACACATCCACGCTTCCAAACAAAACTGTACTAAGTCTGAAAACTGTGTTTTGCAGGAGAAGCTCTCAAAGTTTAAACTCGATATGAAACTTCAGTTGTATGCTAAGTATATTTTCACTTGTCACTTTTGTTTGGATTGAACGATCAACACCAAAACTCTCCAATATTAAAGTTACGGTACGCTTTATATAAAACCGTAAGTAAAAATAAAAATTTGCTACGTGGGTTTTGATGGCAAGCTCTCAAAGTTTATATTCTGTAAAAATCTCGAGTTGTATTATATGTACACTTTTGCTTATAACTTTTGATTGGATTGTCGGATTGATACCAAGATTAGACAGCATCTAAATTAAGACACATAATAATTGAAAACGCCAAACACGGGAAAATGTACTAAGTCGACTTAGTACAGTATTGTTTGGAAGCGTCGACATGCAGGCTACCCTTAATACTGCTTGCTTTCTTCTCATCCTTCGCTATTTCATGCCATTTTTCGTCTCTCTCCGCCAGCCGCTGCTTACTTGCAATCTGTCATTTTCGCTTAACAGGCGCTTAAAATTTTTTTGGGACTTATTCGACTGTGTCCTTCCACTTCCACGTTCATTTCCTCTTTATGCTTTCGCCAAAGAGCCAAAGTGGCCATTAGTAGCTGTGCGTGTTGGAACGAGGAACGAGGCGACAGCGTGTGCTTGCGTGTCTTAGTATTAATCTGCCACTTTAATGTTGAATTTTTTGATCTCTTGTGATTTTTTATTGGCCAATCGCCATATTGTTTTCAAAGTTTGTTTGGTTTCTTTCATCTTTTTATGAATTTTTGTGTGATTATTTGGTACATATGTACATTAGAGCGTATCGCGAAAAAAAAAAGTTCGCCGTACGCCCCCGCATATGATTTCTTCTTCTAAAACATTCTGGAAAATTTTTTTTTGGACACCGCTAGATGTAGCGAAAATTCGTTTTTTTCATATCTTTGGTATTTATAGTCCGATCCCTAAGTTTCATACACCAATCTCTTTGGCTTGAAAGGAGGGTTTCTCATTCATAATTGTATTAACCCTATGTACGCCATTGGGGTCACTTCCACCCAGTTCTTAATTTATACCACCTTAATATAACTTATTTTTGCCGGCATGTTAAACGTCGTCAAAAAATATTAATCTTTTGCAAAAGAAGTATTTCGATCGATTCAGTAGAACGGAAAATAAAACAAATTTAACATTCCGTGGAATATAAGTTTTTCGATTCCTGTGGTCTTTTAGGTTCATTTTACAAAGATTTTTCTGAAGAGACTCCTACTGAAATTTTTCGCCGAATAATTTTCTAGAACATTTTAACCATCTAGCACCCCTGAAAAAAAATTTTTTTATTTTGATCCCTTTTTATACAGCCAGGAAATAGAGTATTATCAGGAAATAGTATTCTTACGGTCGCTAGAGGGTAAAAATGTTCTAGAAAATTATTCGTCATAAAATTTCAGCAGGAGTCGCTGCAAAAAAAATCTTTGTAAAATTAACCTAAAAGATCACAGGAAGCGAAAAACTTATACTCCTCGGAATGTTAAATGTGATTTATTTCCGGTTCTAATGAATCGATCGAAATACTTCTTTTGCAAAAGATTAGTGCTTTTTAACGACGTTTAACATTCCGGAAAAAAATGTTACATTAAGGTGGTATGCACTAAGTACTGGGTTGAAGTGACCCCAATGGCGCACGTAGGGTTAATGCAATTCGAAAGTGGAAACCCTCCTCTCACGCCAAAGAGATTGGTGTATCAAACTTTTAGGCATCGGACCATAAATACCGAAGGTATGAAAAAAATGAATTTTAGCGGCATCTAGCTGCGTCCCAAAAAAAAAATATTTTCCAGAAATGTTTTCGAAAGAGAAATCATATGGGGGGCGTACGGTGGACTTTTTTTTTTGGTCCATATAAGGCGAGACGGCCTAATGTACAATGTACATACTTATATTAGTTCTATGGCCAAATTTTTTTAGCATGCGGAACATTAACAAATGTAAATAGGTAAAATTCATTAAAATGCAAATAAAAAGCAATATCAATGTTATGCTAAAAATAAACAGATCTTAGTGATAAAAAAAAATCAATTTGGAATACATTTCCGCAAATTTCGAAACAATTTAATAATACGGAAAAATTTGTACCTACACATTTATGGCTTATGTTCGTATGTTGTTTGGATTAATATTTTCCAGTTTTATTTGCCTTGTGATTTATTAGAACTACACTAAAAAAAAAAATTACTCAGATTATGGAAAAGTGGGAATGATTCGGCGCTAAACAAAATTTTCGTTGTTTTGATGTACAATTTTCTTCAAATCAAGGAATAAAACCCACGTTTTAAAGAAAATTGTACATCAACACAATGCAAATTGTCTTTAGCGCCGAATCATTCCCACTTTTGCATAATCTGAGTAATTTTTTTTTTTTTTGAGTGTAGGACAAGCAATCTCATCGAGCAATAAATCCTCGTCAGCTGCATCCACTTATACATACAAGTATGTATAGGCGTATTTATGATTGAGGTACACTGAGAGAAAAAAAATATATGGAGGGGTCAAAGAAATTGTTTACCTATTTTGAACACTACTTTCTTTGTTTTGAGTAAATTTTCCTTAAAACATGTTAAAAGGTTTATAAAATATTGTTGTTACATGCGTTACCATGGTTTCATATACTTGTCTTGAAAAAATTCATACATTAAAATAATGAAAAATTCTTTAAGCGCCATTCCATTCCCAACTTTCCTTGTTTTGAAGACTTGATTTCTATAATTTTGAGAAATTAAATTCCCATACAAATCCCCATGGCAACGAATTTGTTTGAATGTTTTTTTATGTTTTTTCCACATTTTTGAGAAAATTTACACAAAACAAAGAAAATTTTGTATTGGGACGCGTGTTCAAAATAAGGAAAATTATGTCTTTGATCGAGAGAAATTTTTTTTTGAGTGTACCTGTGAACACTATCTGAAGAAAAAACTACAAAAAGCTTGCCTAAAACTATTATTATCTTTCCTTGCCAAGTAGCAGTTTCAATTGAAATAAAAAATTTCTGCCACTTAGTGGAATTCTTTACATTCCGTCGAGCTCCTTACACACATGAAATTTACGAGAAATTTTGTAAGGTTCCCACTTACGAAATAATTTTGAATAATCAATGAAACAGATTTCCATTTCTTAGTTATGTAGATACATATGCTATTTCCAGCTTCTCCACGAATTATTGATATGTTCTACCGGCGAGTCCATTTTCGATAGCATGCATCAAAGCTGTAACACATCCTGTCAGAACTTTGCAGTGTTTTCTACATACATGTCTTTTTATCTCACTTGAAGACGGCATATTACGTAAAATATTAGTATCACAACAATAAGCGATAGTAGTAGATCGTAAAAGTAATGGAAATGACAGTAACAATGACAATGGCAGGTGTAACAAAGCAGTCTCGTCTACGCGTTCAGTCACTGTAACAGTGAAAGCAAACCGAAAACGACAACATCAATGTTTAACTTCATTTTACTTAGCGGTGTTAACGACAATTTTATGATGTTATTAAGTAAGATAATCTGTAGGGTCATAATGTAAAAGTGACGATGGTTAACCCGTACCATTGTACACATATAAGTACACAGAGAAAAATATCAACCAAAGTTGGTTAATAGTATTAATTTTAAACATGAAAGGGAATTAACTAGAGTTTTATGTAATATTTCGCTTTAGAACCAAAAGAATAACCAAAAATTGATCGAAATGTAATAAATGTGAGTTTTGTTAAATATTACATACATGGTTCAAAATTTCGTTTTTAATACAAAAAACTCAGCATTGCAATATCAACCAAAACGCTGGTGGATACCCTTTCATTGTATTTTTTTTCTCGGTGTATTCATACATACATATCATCATTCCCTGCGAGTATTTTTCAAGTAAAAACAAAGGAATATGTTTTTTTGCCTTATGTGGTCTGTTGGGTTATTTATACAAAGATTTTGTCTGAGGAGACCCCCGGTGAAATTTTATGGCCAATAATTTTCTAGAATATTTCAACACTCTATCGACCTTCAGAATAGTTTTTTTTTCGGACTTTAAAGAAAAGGAGGGTCAAAACGACCCTTTCGTGGAGGTGGTAGCGGGTTAAAGTATTCCACGAAATTAAAATTCATGAAATCTTACTATATGTTTCCTAACAACACTTCTATACGACATGTATTTAACCCTTTTTTCCTTTATTTAGAAATCACTCAGGCACTTTTCAAAGCTGGCAACCCTCCAGTTTGCCCCACATTTCGTACGCGTTTTAGCTAGGCAACCCATGTAATAATAATAATACAATGGCGCTATTATAACTCTGACGAGTTTTATGGCCGAGCTTCTCTCCCAATTCGAGGTGTGCTCCTTTTTTGCTTTCGTACTAATTGGGTGGACCTACAGTTTCATGCCGGCTCCGAACGGCGTTTGCATTTTTTGTGAGAAGCTTTTTCATGGCAGAAATACACTCGGAGGGTATGCCGCCCACTGCCGAGAGGTGACCGCTGCTCTTAAAAAACCCAATAATTGGATTTTTACTAATTAGAAAAATTGTTTTGGTATTTTGCTCGGACTGTGGTTTGAACCCGAGACCTCTGGCATAGCAGGCGAGCACTCTACCCACTGCACCACAGCGGCCACGCAACCATGTGCGATGTGTTAATATGCTTAGGATCTGTCAGCTCCCACTGTCCATTGGTAAATAACAGATGAGGGGATATATTTGTTCTGCCGTAGCTCGGACTATAATAAAATTCGAAATTCGACGTGAATGATGAACCGTGCTGCTCTATGAAGGGACCGAAGATATAGCATTACATGGAAACAAACTATCCTCCAAAAATGTTTCAGAAATACAACACAGTTCGTCAGTATAATTTTACCTTGAAGATTTATTTTAAACAAAAGTCGATAATAAGAAGATATCTCTGATGAGCTTTAGACTCAGTTTCTTTTACAATTTCTGTTATGCCCTTTAATTTTTCATACAAATTGGATGGGCTTACAATAATAAGCCGTCTCCGAATTTTTTCTGCGATGTCTTATACATTTTTCTGTGAGAAGTTTTTCATGTATCTAAGAACACTGTTAAATTCATTAATATTTTATATTTTATGTTTGCTGGCCAAGGACTCAAATTCAGGAAAATCCAGTTGATTGCTAGATGAGCACCTTAGCGATTTTATTTTGACTAAGATCATTGGTTATTATTATCTCAGATCACTCATGTATCAATTTAAGTTTGTAAGAATAATTAAAAAGGATTTCTTCCACCTTCTCTCTTTGTTTCTAGTCGAAAATTTACTCTAACTCTGATACATTTTTCGGTTCCAAGTTGAAACTTTCAACAGTCTTGATAATTCTTATACTTATGCTTACGTGTAAATTACAATGCCCTACTGCTTTAGTACACATTTAACTACTAAATATGTATATTTAACTTGAAACACCTGTTTCGTTTCCTTTTCGCTTTTCCTTTTTTTCTATTAGCTAATACATATTGCGGAAGTGTGTACTTGTGCTGACTCATTTGGTGCTGCTCCTTTGGCTGTTAAATGGCACCGCCTCGCACATTAAACATAAAACAACAATGCTCGTAATTGTTTGTTGGTCCTTATTTTAATTTCATTTTAAGTTCGGCACTAACACTTTATTTTTATTATCTCACACCGACTAACATTTCTTACTTGATCCACGGTATGCACCAGCCACTTACTTTCATAGTTTATTTTTTATTCCTTACTTGTTGTTTCCTCTTACTTGTTTTTTTTTTTTTGTGTTTAAAGATGTATTTTATTTGAGCTTTAACGTAAGTAAGCTGTACAAGAAAACGAGCTTAGGTATAAGAGTAATGAAATGAGATTACATGATATGGAGTTTTTAAGGTTTTCTTCAACGGGTTTCAAAGCGCATGCAAAGAGAACTAAACTCTGTGTGATTGCCACACACACAAGTGGGAGCTTAGAGTTTTATGCTTTTTGATAGAATTATACTCAGTAAAATGGTTGATTAAAAATTTATCAAAAATTGACAATGTAGTTATGTAGTAAGAAGAAATTCGTTAAGTATGCCCTAAAATATGGAGGTCAAGATATCCTCATTCCACCTATTTCTTCGTCTTAATCTTTACGAAGTAATTCCATGCCTTATGGCTAGAGCTCGGAAAAATAGGTGAAATCAAGCGCCTAAAAAATGCTACATTTTGTAAATTTTGTTTGTTTTCAGTGGAGGGATTACAATTTAAATATAAAGGGGTAGCATATTGATATGGTGGGTCAAGATTTTATTAGATAATTTTTTAATCATGTTATACAAATTTGCAGTTTGAATAAACATACAGTGGTGTGTGATGAAATAAAGCCAAAGAGGGATTTAGCTTCTTTGACATTTTTACTGAAAAAAAGTATGAAGAACACTCGTTCGTCTTGCGTTTAGAAAAAAAAACAAAATTTATTTAAATTTTGTATTTTACATTTTTGTACATCGTCAATCTTTTTGAAAGCAAAACAAAACTAGCTGTAATGAAAATAAAATTTGGAAAAAGTAAGAAAATTATGGCATAGTTAATGTTCCAATAACTCATAAACAAAAATGCTAAACCGTTTTTACCACGAGAGAAATTTGCATTTTTACAGATATGGAATTATGCCGAGTATCCAATTGGAAAAATGTAAACACTGAAATGGTCATAAAAAAAAATAGGAAAGTTCCAATCAAGTTTTTTTTTACCTAAAATATGCAAATGTTTAAAGTCAGACCACTACAAATTAAAAAGCTGTATTATATATTCCATTTGCTAATATGCACTTGCCTCATTTTCATTCAAAATATATTTGGTTTAAAACTTTAATTGCTTTTCCTTCACGTGCGAAGATTTTGTCTCAAATTTAAGCGAGTCACTATAAATTTTTATAATTTTTATGCTTTATAATTATATGTATATTTATTTATTATTTATTTATTATACTTTATTTATTATTATTCTTTATTATTATATTTATTTATTGCAGCTTTCTTTGCAATTTTTCACGTGCAACCCATAAAAAACCTTAATAATTTATTTTCTGGCATCCTAGTAGGCAAAAAACCCCATTGAATTAACGGGGTGCTTAGACCCCAAGGCACCCCACCCTTAAACTTGCCACTGGATGTGCTCACAAATATTACGTAGCATAATTTTAGGCGTTTGATTTTCACCTATTATCCGAGCTCTACTTATGGCTCTTACACCCCATCACTATCCGGAATTTGCATTACCAATTCTCTCAAAATTTCTTTTTTCAACTGTCAGGTTACCTTTGATTTATAACGATTTTTTCTATGAGGAAAGTCTTGAAGTTTTGAGCATGTAAAACAAGAATAAATCCATTACAAAAGTTCAATGCATACTTTCAGGCGACAACGAGTTGCAATCAACAATCAAGGAATTTCAAGAGTTTGCAATTAAATGTTCGAACTCTTAACATTTTCCATGCATTTATTAAAAACACGAACATAACATACGTATTCATATTAAAAAAAATAAAATCTAATAATTGCATAATTTAAAATTGCAACGGAAAATAATACAAAAAGTAAATAAGCCTTAATTTGCATATCAAAGGCACGTGAATGAGAATGTTGGATGGCATCAGCGGCACCACCACCAGCCTATACACCGAAAAATTGTGAGAATACCTACCCACAGCACATGCTGAAGTGTTCCTTGGAGCGCTCGTGACTTTATGCTCTGCGGCCGCCGCGGCATGGCTGACGGTTGTTATCGCCAGCTTAGCCATTTGTTGTTTCCAATTGTAAATGCCAAATTCAAATGTCATAAAGTGACGTCAATAGCTTGGCGGGCGGCGGAAATACAAATGCAAAGCAACAATAACAATAAGCAGTGCAGGGGTGTAAAATCCCTTTTGACTGAAATATGACACGCAGACGTCGACTAGTGAATTCAAACACCCTTCGAGTGTGTGTGTGTGTTTGTTTGTAAATGAGCTTGAATTTCAAACCAATTCGTCAGAGCTGGCGTTAAAATGCAATTAAATTTTTATTTGTGAATACTTTGCAGCGCTTTAGTTGTGACAATACACGACGATTACACCCAACCGCCACCACGACGCCACCTCGCCTTACACTCAGCATTTTTGTTGTGAAGAGCAGCGATCATTCTTCTCGCTCTGTGCGTGGAATTCACCAACAATATTTTTTCCACTTTTTATTTACATTCACAATATAAAAGGGAGCCTGTGGTGTGATGCAAGCGTTGCAATAAATATTTTCCGCCTTTTTTATCACTCATACACACACATCTACAACAATACATACTAAACACCCAGCCATCCATATGACAATGTGACATGACAATTTATGCAACTTGAACAACTTGAAGTTACAATGCCAACATGCAACACTCACTCAGCCACATACATACCTAAATACCATAGATGGGCAGTTTCAAGTAGCAGTAGTAATGCATTACCAGTATTCAAGCAGTAAAATATTTGTCTTTGACTCCCCACCGACAATTTTTGCAAAACTCAGTTCGAACTGGAATATTTTGCAACATAAAGTAATATTTTAATAGCTATTGCAATTTTATAAGCATTCAGTAAGCTTTACTGCACTTGCTTTTTTACTGAATTACTGAGTTTACTGCAGTATGCCCATCTAGGCTAAATACATACATATGTAGATATACCGCTTGCACCTTGCACACACAAATTGACTGACTAACTGACTGCGTGACAGATGGTTTTGTCAAGAGTCGTCACCTGAGTGCTCTGTTGTTTGGGGTGTTGCATATTTATTTACAAGTGTAGTATTTGTTCAGCGACTATTTGACTACAATATACCCCTCCGCAAGCACATACATAATTAAAAGGGTTTTTGAGGGGACACAAGTGGTTCGAAGGGGGTGCGCCAGGATATGCGCTGCATTATTTTTTCCAAACAAATCCGATAAATATGCAGACCGAAACAGGTGTTGCACTGCTTTACATATATGAATATGTATGTATGTATGTACATATATACAATGTACAAGTAGATACGCGAATATGAACCTGACTCTGTTTGTAAACATATGTACATAAGTGTACACTCAGGGAAAAACAGCATTTTAAAATCAAAAATAAAATTTTTGTTTTCATAATGCACATTTTAAACCAAATCATTTTTATTTTAACAATGAAAATTTTTAAATTAAAAATTAGATTCTTGAATTAAGATAAAATTTTTGAAGTAAAAATGCATTTTGTATTTAAAAAGAAACATCCTGAAATTAAAAATGAAAATGAATGTGGATTCAAAAACTCGCTCTTTGTTCAAAATTTTTTTGTGAGAAAATATTTTTTTGGGAGAAATCCAACAAAAACAATAGTGAGAATCGATTTTTTTTTTAATTTTGTTTTTAAAATGATTCATATAATTCATAGATTATGTTTTAGGAAAACGGAAGTATAAATAGGTTACTATAATTCAGTATAATATTTAATGTTCCACTATGTGATGGCGTTGGAGTGAATTTCAGGTTGATGTCATGGTTCGAATCCGGAGGAGAATATAAAATAAAGAAGAAAAAGGAGAATATGGAGAATAAGAAATAAAGATAACAAACAGTTAAGGCAAAGTAGAAAAGAAGAGGAGAACAAGCGGAGGCTATGTCCTTGTAGTTGGGACTCGGATTGAGAGAAGATGCAGAGAATGCCGTTGAATTCAATTTCGAATGATATAGAGAACACTGCAGCGTTTTTTTTCTCATATTGCTTAAAATAAAAATAAACATTTTTAAATTTAAAATGTTTTTTCTTGATTTAAAAATTTTACAATGAACATTTTTATAATAAAAATGTTGGTATTTACATCACTTTTAAATACGTTTTTGCCCATTTTAAGCATGTTTTCATATGTTTTTATAATTTTTTTCCCTGAGTGTATGTTAAATAAATGTAGGCATGCATGTACATATGTATTTACATAAGCAGCTTTCTTTTGCAAGCAAGTTCGGAAAAAACACTAGCAGCTTAGCAAATAACATTAAAAGCAACCTCAAAAACCAAGCTAGTTGGATTAGTTAAGCGAGTTGAGTTGGATGCGCTTAGCACTTTGTTGAGCTGAACAGCAGTGTTGCAAAGTAACAAAATAACTAACCTTCATTATTAAATACTCATTTTGTTTCGTTATACACTATTTTTTGCTTGGCTATCAGTGTTGTCAGAACTTTTCCAGAGTTCCAGCTAGATTCTCAAAAAAAAAGCTAGAAAACGCTAAAAAAACGTTTCACACACCAAAAACAAAAATTTAAAGCTAAATAAAGAAGCTAAAAAAAATTACGAAATTACCCAGTAGAACTTCGAGCGAGGTCTCCCCAAGCGATAGCAGAAGAATACTCTATTTAATATCCTTTCCGAGCAATATCAAAATTTTTTCAGTTTTGTTTTATTTTGTTTGTGTTTATTACTTCCCTTCCTAGAACATACAATGTTAAAAGCGAGTAGGTATACAAAATTGTATGCTTATACACGAAGTATAGGGAGTAATAGAGTATCTATTGACAAGTACTCCCGGATTAATACAATGATGATCCCAAATTCTAGTCCGTATTTTAATGCTTTATTAATAGGTCACTTCCCGTGGCAGTGATCCGGACAAAAAATTTGCAAGCAACTGCAACAATTTTTTGATCCTGATGTTTATCTGGATCAAAAAAAATCTATTACAATCTATGGATCCAGATAAACATCATGATCACAAAATTGTTGTCCCATTTGCATGCAAAATTTGTATGGGGATCTGGATGACAGCCAGGGGAACTCGCCTAATGTGTTTTCAAACACACATAATTCGAGGTCAATTTAACAGGGCGGTTCAAGATACATACACGCCGTGAGCTTAATGTCGAACTCTCGTGACCTTAATGTCAAAACTGTAAGGAAGACGAAATAATGTGACATTTGGCTCACGGGCGAATCATGGATAAACTCAGAGAATGAAGAATTTGACGAATTGTAAACACGAATGCATGTATAGAATATGCAGAAGAAAACAAAGTGGATAGCTGTCGAAGAAGAACAAGAAGTCAGCTGATCTGAAAAACCGGCCTGTTTAGTGGACCCTGCATAAGTTATTTATTTTCATATAGTATATGTAAATTTGTACTTTAGTGTCTATAAAAATAACGAAATATTAAAAAGAAAAAATGTTTTACATTCAAATAATGGTAACTATGATGACTGTATGTATATGAGCAGTGAGCAGCGCACATTTTTTGGGAAGTTCTAGCAAATAAAAAAGCTAAAAAAAGCCAAAGCTAAATCAGAATTTTTGCAGTTAAAAAACAAGAAAAAAGGCTAAATCTAGCGTGAAAAAAGCTGGAATGGCAACGCTGTTGGCTATATGAAAATATATGTTGTGCAAAATTTATTAATCTGTTTATTTATTTTTCTCGTTCACAACATTTAATTTTTATAGCTGACACCAGAGTTTCAAATAAGCAAGCAAGCAAGTAGCTGTTTAGCAATTTGGAGCGTACTTTTCAAGGTCGACATAGAAAGAAAACCACTATACATGCGCACATACAAAAATACATATGAAATCGCAATCAAGTGGTAATGGCATACAAAAATAAAAGTACCTAACGAAAAGAAGAAGCCAACAAATTAACAAAAATAAAGAAACAATATTACAATAGCCGTATTCGTTTCGGCAAGAGTTAGAGACTTGCGAAAAAAAGCCACTGGTATAAAAACAAGTGAAAATTATACGACCGTCGTTAAAGTAAAGGAATTGGAAAAACTGTGTGTTTATTTGATGAAGTTTCTTCAACTTTTTATCGATGGATGTCTCCCCTATCTTCGAACACCGTTCGTTAAAGTACGGACAAAGAACGTATATTATAGAATATACGTTTTTTGGTACGGAATTGGAGAAAATTTTCTAACGAACGGTATTGTGTTGAATTCGAAGATAGGGGAGACATCTATTGACAAAAATTTGAAACCATTTCACTTATTCACAATAGAAAAAAATGGCATAATCAGTAAAGGTCAGTTTAATGAGTAGCTGGCATACTCTCTAAAGGTCTCTTAAAGTCTCTAACATTTTGTATGGAAACTCTTAGACAAGAGAGCAGAATCGTGTATAAGCGAGCAGAGAAGTGCCCAATAAAACACTCCTAATAAGAATTAATGTTAGCAAATAATGTTCGTTTACAAAAATAGAGATAGACGATAGGAGCGAGGGTAAAAAAGTAAAGAGATCGTGACTCTCAGCTAATAAGTACAACAAGAATTTGTAGCAAAATTGTGACAAATATCAACGAAGTTTACATACATAAATAGTAAAGTTATGTTAGCACTATGTCATACATTTTGAACTTGGAAAGAAGTACATACTTCTAAGTATATTAATTAAAACCATTACAAAGTTTTGTTACTCACACCGACACAGCCACACACCAATACAAAGTTCGTTTACGCGCCTTTGCAATTAGGTACACGCATAATTTGCTTTCGTTCGAATTGTTTTGCTTAATTTTCCGCAAAATGAAAACTCAATTTACACCAACACCATTTTTCAATTCATTAAAATCATCCAGCAACATCGTAATACGTGTGTATATACATAAATACTTAGTACATGTGTTTCTAACGCCACCACATGTATATATCGTATGTATATATGTATGGATATATGCACATTTGTACACATATATATATATATATATATATATATATATATATATATATATATATATATATATATATGCCCTCCCACATAAAAATGCAATAATTGTAGCAACGTCTGGTCGCAAGCGCCAGCAAAACCGCTAACAGCAACACGAAAAATTAGAGAAACAAACACCACAAGTCCCCCCATCGCCATCCTGCTTAGCTTCTGATACCAATTTTTTCTAGCACATGCATAGGTACATAAATACGGGGTGGGTTTTTAGTGCGGTGAGTCGAAAGGCAAGTCCCACACTTTTCGGCTTTCAATGCTTTGTGCCACCTCTTCAACAAAAACAAAAAAAAATGTATTTTGCTGTTATATGAATGGTACATATGTACATATTTGTTTTTGGTTTCGCATACAGTTTTATTGCCACCCACACATAATAAGAGATGGTATAATTGCATGATCACGCTACATACTGCCGCCCACTTATGTACATATGTACACGTATACGCTTCCGATGTGCCGCAACCACATATGTATATAAATTAGCTATAAAATTTTATTTCATCTCTTCTTTTTATTTCTGTTTTATTTGTTTAGTTTATGCTTTTTGTTTTTGTGTTTTTTTTTTTTGCAAAACATTTGCACAACAAGAAAATCATCTTAGAATTACGACTCCTGGAGGATTAAAAAGTCATTTCGGGGGCGTGTTTTTGAAATGAAAACGAAGGAAATGCTGTACTGAGCGTTGTTAGGTAAACTTTTAGGTATACATACATATGTACTTGTATATGTACATAATATAATATAATAAACATAAATATCCACTTTGTTAGTGAGCCAACTAACAAACCGCAACACAACAGTCATAAAACAATAATAATAGAGTTACCACCAAAAAAAATGCAAAAATACATAAATGTGGACACAAAGGAGTAATAAGCAATTTAGCAATAATTGTGCGGAGATTTCATTTACTAACACATTATGAAACTTTTTTTTGTTTTTTTTCAAATGCAAAAACTGTTGTTAACAAAAAACTCTATGAAGTTGTTTTTGAGAAAATTTTCTGGGTCTGAAAACCTTACTACGAGTATTTGCAAGGGTTTATAAGCATTTTCAAAAATGAGATGGTTCACAAAACTTAAACAAAAACTGTCTCGAACACTGGCATATGCTTTTATATACTCTGTTAGACTAGAATTGAATGGGCTAGCAAACTGCATAGGTAGTAAGAAAATTTGTAGAAATAACAAATGCAAATTTTGAGGGCATTTTCTAAAAGTAAAGTAAGGTTTAACTAAACACTAACGAGTAAAAATTAAGTAAAAAAGTAAAAATAGTACATAAATTGTTCTGCTAAGCAGGTGTAAATAGCTTCGTTAAGTACAGTGGCTGTCAAAGTTTGAAAATTCATGCAAATTGGAAATAATATTCTGGGTTTTTTTAAGTTCTTCTGTAACGCTGTAATATCGAATGAATTTCCGTCCTGTCTTGTCAGTTTGATTTGTTTATATCTCGATTTCGGCGATAACAAAATATGTTTCTGTTTTTTCTGTTTTTTTCAGCTTTAATCAAGCAAAATAAATTAAAAAAAGATATTTAATTTTCAAATGAAAATATGCCGCATTTTGCGAGGGCGAAAATGAATTCAATTAATTATGTTTAAACTCGAAAAAAATATCCGGGAACTTCATTGGAGCTTTGGAGTTAATACGAAAATATTTATGTGTATATGTTTGCTTAGGCTTATGTGAAATATGCTTTTTATACATACATAGGTACATATGTATTTGGGTATATCAATACGCATTTATGGTACAATTTCTATGCAAATATATGTAGATGCATGCCACTTGCGCTGTGCTAAAATTTGCATTCCTACATGATGCAGCATGCAACAGTATGAGTGGGTGACTGAAATTAAATTCGCCTACATGCATACATATACATTTAAATATAAATATAAAGCTTGTATAAAAATTGAAAGTACACTGAGAGAAAAAAAATATATGGAGGGGTCAAAGAAATTGTTTACCTGTTTTGAACACTACTTTCTTTGTTTTGAGTAAATTTTCCTTAAAACATGTTAAAAGGTTTATAAAATATTGTTGTTACATGCGTTACCATGGTTTCATATACTTGTTTTGAAAAAATTCATACATTAAAATAATGAAAAATTCTTTAAGCGCCATTCCATTCCCAACTTTCCTTGTTTTGAAGACTTGATTTCTTTAATTTTGAGAAATTAAATTCCCATACAAATCCCCATGGCAACGAATTTGTTTGAATGTTTTTATGTTTTTTCTACATTTTTGAGAAAATTTACACAAAACAAAGAAAATTTTGTATTGGGACGCGTGTTCAAAATAAGGAAAATTATGTCTTTGATCGAGAGAAATTTTTTTTTTGAGTGTAAACATTGTAGATATGAACGTGAGAAGAGTGATCCTCCTTTCGCAAAAACTAATTAATTTATCGTTGATTGAAGATAGACTTAAATCGTTTACTAACGTGGTGCAACATAAACCATATGCCACGTAACTTTAATAAATGCAAAACACTGCTACGGAAAAATATACAACCAGCTTCTTTCAAAATTAACAGTACTAAAACGTATTTTACAACCTTAGATACACCTATTTTGGTATACGGCTCAATTATTTGAACCCCTCAATATCAGACACATGTTTAGAATCAGTTCAATCGTCCGACTCTATCCAGTCGTAGAGAAATTATTGGTGTAATATTCATAACAAAACAAACTCAACAAACCTTGTAATTTGACGAAAAATGTGTGGTCTGTCAGGATTAAATTGAATTGCGGAGTTGCGGACAGAAACCGTCAAAACAAATCCAAACCAGAAATGACAAGCAAAAAAAATTAGTTAATTTGCCTATTTGGAAATGTTTACTACCTCTCAATGGTAGGTTGAATACACATGTACAAGTATTTAACCTGTCAAAACTAGATTACCTTCCGGGCCAATTTGCCGAGAGCGCGATTCGAAATAGCTTTTACTGCAATATACAAAATACAGCAGACAATAAAACTGTACAATTTAGGCTTTAAGTCAGCGTAAAAGCTTTCCTTTATGTATATGCTTTTGTTTATAAAAATGCCACTTTTCTAAACCCGAGTACTTCGGCTAACTGAAATTTTCTTCCAATGTGTACACATTTCGTTTATGTCATAAAATTAACATACATATCTACATATGTTTTATGGAATGCAAAAATAGAAAAAGTTTTGTACAAATTAAAGTCGGCATGCGAATTAAGGCAATAAGGACCGTATTTTAATGACTACGAGTTTATGCACACGCATGTTTATACTTATAAGAAAATATTTAAATAAGCCAAAAAACTTTTGGCAATACGCCCTTGGCATATTTGATTATCCGCATCTTTTCGAAATTGTAACACAATAAAGTAATCAAGTATTCATAATTTTATTCGCCCCAGTTGGCATAACTTTTCACATATTCATTTCAAGGTCAGTATGAGTTTAAGTTTATTACGGCCTTTCTTTATTTTATTCTTTATTTGTTCTCATTTTCTTTTTGTCTTTTTATTGCTTTTGTTTGCTCCTAAGCAGCATGATAAATTATTTTATTTATTCGATTTGACTTATTTATTGAATAGCAGCAAAGTGGTTATTTTGTGTTTCGATTGATAACCGAACATATTCGTACATACGAGTACATCAGTATTGACAAACAGTTTAACTTAAAATGATTTGGGTAAGTGGAAAATTAGCTGAAAACTATTAACAGCGAAGCTGGGGTATATACCACTTACCCAAATCATATTAAAAATTGATAAAATATTGCATTTATACGAGTTTAACTTAAGTGGCCGCTGTGGTGCAGTGGGTAGAGTGCTCGCCTGCTATGCCAGAGGTCTCGGGTTCAAACCACGGTCCGAGCCAAACAAATTTTTCTAATTAGTAAAAATCCAATTATTGGGTTTTTTAAGAGCAGCGGTCATCTCTCGGCAGTGGGCGGCATACCCTCCGAGAGTATTTCTGCCATGAAAAAGCTTCTCACAAAAAATGCATTCGCCGTTCGGAGCCGGCATAAAACTGTAGGTCCACCCAATTAGTAGGAAAAACAAAAAGGAGCACACCTCGAATTGGGAGAGAAGCTCGGCCATAAAACTCGTCAGAGTTATAATAGCGCCATTGTATTATTATTATTATTATAACTTAAAGTTTAACAGTTTAACTTTTAATGTTTTGCAGGAAACCAAGAATTAATGCCACACAGGCTCCTACTTTTTTCAGAAGCTTATTTTATTGTATTATATTTTTTTACGTTTTAAGTCCTTTTCCGCTATTCTCACAACACTTATCTGCGACTCTCCCGTATTCAACGCCCATCGGAAAGTAATTATCTTGTAATTTCCTGTGAGCCAGGGTTGCCACTTGATTGAATACTGTTTGAAGTACCATTATTCTTACTGTTGTTGTGAAGTCAAATATGTCAACGTTTTTTATCGAGATATACGCTTTAGCTTTTTTGAAATTTATCACTGCGACTTTACTGCTTTCTGAAAGAAGGATATGCAGATCTCAAAATAAATCCTGCGACTTATAAGTCGAGACGCAAATAATTAGCCCACAGTAACATTATCTAGATTGGATTTACACTTGATATGGTTTGAATATATTTTACATATTCCATTGGCTAAATTATCGCATTAAATTTTTATTTTTTCTGTGATATATGTATGTACATTAGGGTGGGGCGATCTACTAACCTATATCGCGCCATCGAAATTCGGATTCCTCTCATTTTTTTGAGTAGAAAACTCCTTCGCGACATTTGTCTAAAATTAATTTTGATATTCCGGAATTTGAATTTTATGGACAAAGGCGGATTTTGAAAATAAAAATTTATCAAAAATCGGCAAAAATATAACCAGGCCAATATGTACATCGAGTTGAAGCAGAATTTTATGCTGAATCCTGATATGAAATCAGAATTAAAATCAGATGATCTGTTTTCGAGATATAGCTTGATTTCCGGCTATAGAGGCTGAATGCTCAAAATCACATATTTTCGCGATTATCTCTTGCTGTGTACAATATATCTTAAATTTGTTTGCAAATTTCTTAAAGATAAGTGAATACAATATAGTAACAATATTTTAAAATACTAATTTATCTTCCGGTATAGGAGAACTAGAATGCACTCTTTTTTCCTTAGCCCAAATTCGCGGTATGGGATCTCTATGTTATAGTCATCCGATATCGATGATTTTCGCTGACAGCGCTTTGTGTACAATAAATGCTCTAAATCCAAAATTTCAGAATTTTAGCTGCATAAATTGAAGAGTTATGCCCTAAAACGTAGACATATGCTGTTTGGGATTCGTTTTTTAACTTTATTCAACTCTAAGAAAACTCGAAGTTAATCATACGCCATAGCGTACTATTGGAAGAAAAAAACAGTTTTCAAGTAGCATAAGTCTACGTTATGGGGAATAACTCTTCAATTTTTGCAGTTGAAATTCTAAAATTTTGGATTTAGAGTATTTATTGTACACAAAGCGCTGTCAGCGAAAATCATCGATATCGGATGACTATAACATAGAGATCCCATACCGCGAATTTGGGCTAAGGAAAAAAGAGTGCAGTCTAGTTCTCCTATACCGGAAGATAAATTAATATTTTAAAATATTGCTCATATATTGCATTGACCTATCATTAAAAGATTTGCAATAAAAATTTGAGATATATTGTACATAGCAAGAGATAATCGCGAAAATATGCGATTTTCGGCATTCAGCCTCCATAACCGGAAATCAAGCTATATCTCGAAAACAGATCATCCGATTTTAATTCTGATTTCATATCTGGATTCAGCATTAAATTCTGCTTCAACTCGATGTGCATATTGGCCTGGTTATATTGTTTATCGATTTTTGCCCAATTTTTATTTTCAAAAATCCGTCTTTGTTCATAAAATTCAAATTCCGGAACATCAAAACTAATTTCAGACAAATATCGTGGAAGTGTTTTCTACTCAGAAAAATGAGAGGAATCCGAATTTATATGGCGCGATATCGATTAATTTCGCTCCATACAAATCGCCCCACCCTAATGTACATACATATGTATGTAAGTATCAAAATGTCACCATATGTATTAGGGATTTCGGAAGCAAAAATATTCACACTGACAAGCACTAATACTGTTGAAAAAATACATTAAAAATAGTCAAAAGTACTTTGCAGTAATTTTCTAAATAAATGCCTGTACATTAAGCCGTATCACGTTATATGGACAAAAAAAAAGTTTAGTGTGTGTCAGTTTTATTTGAACACTTATGTCGAAAAAATATTTTTGGTGCAAAAATTTTTTTTAGGCCCGCGTTAAAAACAGCTAAATCGCGTTTTTTGTAATAACTTCCTTATTTGATGTCGGATCTCTATCATCTTAATGTCGCTGAAAAGGTCTCGCCGAGCACTATATTTGGCCCATATAAAGTTTCGACCTCAAAGGTTGTTCTGAGTTTTACCTTTAAAAATTTTTGAGTTACTATCCCTAGATTTTTTTATTTTTATCACTAATACAAAGCTCTCAAAAAACCATGAGGACACCGCTAAAAAAGTTGTAGCCTTTATTCACAAACAAAAAAGTTATAACGTTGTAAAATGAAACACTTGTTTTTTTTTATAAAATATTACACAGTAGGGAGGCAAAAATACCACAGAGAAACGGCGAAACACGTCAGCTTAATTTTTGGCTCCAGATTACGATGGCGTTTTTAGAAAATCCGGATTAGCTCCCATTTTCGAGATATTTAAAAACGAATTTTCAGTTTTCATATACAAAGCGATCCGATGGAGGGGGGCGTATGGGTAACTAAAGTAAAGTGTGTTGTTTTCAATTGTTGGCTGCATTTCTAGGGGCAGACGACGCACCCAGCGCAAGTATTGATAACACATTTAGACTTCCGTTGTCTCTTTATAATTTTACAACAAACTCTGGCAGCTTTTCTAAATAACTTGGATGATTTTACGATACGCACGGATGCTGAAATTGTGAAGCCAGCGCGCTGTGCTTAGAGGACCCACTTGAATACTTGCCAAATCTTCACTACAGCCATTATCATTCAATATAAATAACGGTGATCAGCACGAATAGTCCAATCATCAATAATTTTTTTCATATTATGTGTCCAGTATTGGTAGCTGTTCCATCGCGGTACAGCATACTCAAGTCAAGCGAGGACTTAGAATACTTTTTAATCAAAAACTCATATTGTATGGCGTTACTGCCTCATATAAATAAGAACTTGGGATAATTTTTCAAAAAACACAGGTTCCCTTATTTTAAAACGGTATAACTTTTTTGTTTGTGAATAAGGGCTACAACTTTTTTAGCGGTGTCCTCATGGTTTTTTGAGAGCTTTGTATTAGTGATAAAAATAAAAAAATCTAGGGATAGTAACTCCAAAATTTTTAAAGGTAAAACTCAGAACAACCTTTGAGGTCGAAACTTTATATGGGCCAAATATAGTGCTCGGCGAGACCTTTTCAGCGACATTAAGATGATAGAAATCCGACATCAAATAAGGAAGTTATTACAAAAAACGCGATTTAGCTGTTTTTAACGCGGGCCTAAAAAAAAATTTTTACACCAAAAATATTTTTTCGACATAAGTGTTCAAATAAAACTGACACACGTAAAACTTTTCTTCGTGATACGGCTTACTGTACATGTAAAGCTTAATACTAACAACAATATATCCCATAATTTATTGCAAAACAACAACAACAGAAAACACAAAACAATGAATTGTGCTGGAAGGAATTTTTTTCGCTTGCAATATTTCTACTTTATTTGTGTATTTATTTATTTAAATCCTAACGCCCACAAAAAAGCACACATTCAGACTTATCCATACATATATGTATCTACATTATGTCATTTGTTGTTGTTTTATGCTCTTTACCCATACATAGAAAATTCTACAATACAATTGCAAGAGTTCCATATAGATACGTACGTACCCGCAAAGCAGCCTTGTTATTCTCATTTATGTTGGCTTTCATACATAATACTGGTTTTTCTTGTGTATGGGGAAGCGCGTGCGACATGGCGTATGAGTGTTTTCTGTGTTTTGCCTCATTTTGCATGTCGATGACAGAGAAAACCTTTTAAATTCTTGTTAAGTTGCCTAAATGCTGTCTAAACGCTATGGTGTCGGCGTTAGTGTGTGAAAAACAAAGCAACAACAAAAAAATATGTATATGCATATACAATGTACGTATGTACATACATATGTATGATAAATTAATTGATGTGGCATGTGACAATGCAACACAGCATGTATTCACAACATATTTAAAAACGTACATACATAACATGCCTAAAAATATGCACACTTAAAAAAGGAATATATTTATGTTTTCTGTATACAAATGTAGATATATATTTTGCATATGTATATATGTACAGATGTATGTTCTTATGCATATTTCATTTAATTTGCTTTTTTTTGCCAGTGTATCCCACTTTGTTGATATTCTAATGCCACAATGGCAATATTATCGAAACAAAATTTGAATTTACGCTGATTGCAAGCTAAGGGCTTTTAGTCGGTGGATGTAGAGAAGGACTGATGAAATAAATATATATATAGCCAAAGAATGAAAAAGCTATGTGGAGTAGTAAATTACATATACAAATGAATATATTCTTGTTGCACCCAGTAAGCCTTTTCGAAAGATATTGAAACCATTTGGTTGAGCGCCATTTCTGGAATAAAATTGAAAACAATTTGCATTAATAGTTAATTAATTTGTTTTATTGAAATTATAAGTAGAGCTCCAGATTTTTTTTGAACATTTTCGAGTAGTCTGAACAAATGTTGTTCAAATGCCCGAACAGTCGTTTGTTTGTTTATTACCCGTATGTTTGTACGGGTATTTGAACAATTCGGGCATTTTGAAGTTTGACTTTTCCTTTTGTTTATTATTTTTTTTTCTTCTTCATATGTAGTTGTTTTTATTTTTGTTTTTTCGATACACATTTTTTTGTTTGTAAGCTCGAATGCTCGAATGTTTGTACGGGCATTTGAACAACAAACGGGCTTCAAACAAAAACGATCAGTTCGATTTGTTCGATACCCGGGTATCTAGAGCTCTAATTACACTGGTCGACAAGTTTTTGTTACAGAAATAAAATTCTACTTTTCTAAAGAATTTCGGTGCGCTGAATCCGAATCTGAACTCAGATTTTCGCTAATACGTACAGTTTTTGAGATATTCATGTGTAAAGATTTTTGGCTATATTCACTCCTCAATATCTTTTAAATTTCTTACTTATTTTAAAAATTGATTAAAGCTATTGAAAACGCGGATATTTCTCTTGAAGAAACCGTTTTAATATTTCATATATCTTTCTTGTAGCTTGCAATATTGCATATTAAGCTTCATTAGTTTTGCAATATTTTCTCCATACAAAAATAATTAAAAATTTTGAAGCACGCTTTTAGGCAGTTTATTATATTATGGACGTATGTAAGTGGCTTCGTAAAAAAATTGTTCTGCTGAGCAACTACAAAATTTGATTGCGCCTATAAGATGCTACAAATGCTGCCGTTGTTTACGACGACAAATATCTTATTGTGCAAAAACATATATTACTACATACCTAAATTAGATATCCGAAAAATTAAAACGTTGTCTTCAAGAGGAATGGCCGAGCTTTCAATAGCTTTAATCAATTTTTTAAATAAGTAAGTAATTTAAAAGATATTGAGTATATTGAATATAGCCAAAAATCGAGTTTTTGGCCTCTTTACACATGAATATCTCAAAAACTGTACGTATTAGCGAAAATCTGAGTGCAGATTCGGATTCAGCGCACCGAAATCCTTTAGAAAAGTAGAATTTTATTTCTGTAACAAAAATTTGTTGAAATTTTGTCGACCTGTGTTATAACACATCTACGCAGAATCACTGAAATGTTTTAAACTTGTTTGTTATTACTAGAGCTCGGATAATAGGTGAAAATCAAACGCCTAAAATTATGCTACGTAAGGTTTGGGAGCTCATCCAGCGGCAAGTTTAAAGGTGGGATCAGTTCGGGTCTAAGCCCCCCATGAATGCAATTGGATTTTTTTGCTTACTAGGATGTCAGAAAAATAAATTATTAAGGTTTTTTATACGTGAAAAATTGCAAAGAAAGCTACAATATATAAATATAATAATAAAGAATAATAATAAATAAAGTATAATAAATAAAAAATAAATAAATATATAATTATAAAGAATAAAGAAAAAAATAAAAAATTTGTAGTGACTCGCTTAAATTTGAGACAAAATCTTCGCACGTGAAGGAAAAACAATTACAGTTTCAAACCAAATATATTTTGAATGCAAATGAGGCAACTTCACATTAGCAAATGGAATATATAATACAGCCTTTTAATTTGTAGTAGTTTGACTTTAAACATTTACATATTTTAGGTAAAAAACTTGATTTGAACTTTTCTATTTTTTCTTATGACCATTTCAATTTGCAATTGGATACTCGGCATAATTCCATATCTGTAAAAATGCAAATTTCTCTCGTGGTAAAAATGGTTTTGCATTTTTGTTTATGAGTTATTGGAACATTAACTATACCATAATTTACTAACTTTTCCCAAATTTTATTTTCATTACAGCTAGTTTTGTTTTGCTTTCAAAAAGCTTGACGATGTACAAAAATATAAAATACAAAATTGAAATAAATTTTTTTTTTTTTAACGCAAAACGTACGAGTGTTCTTCATACTTTTTTCAGTAAAAATGTCAAAGAAACTTCATCCCTCTTTGGCTTTATTTCATCACACACCACTGTATGTTTATTCAAACTACAAATTTGTTTAACATGATTAAGAACTTCTCTAATAAAATCTTCACCCTCCATATCAATATGCTACCCCTTTATATTTAAATTGTAATCCCTCCACTGAAAACAAACAAAATTTACAAAATGTAGCATTTTTTAGGCGTTGATTTCACCTAATTTTCCGAGCTCTAGTTATTACATATGTATGTAATGACTACAAACCTAATTACCGAACAACTTTCCAATTTTACAATCGCTTTTCAGCTTTTTTAAAACATTTAAATTTGCAAGTGGTTGCTGTTTATCTTGGATTAGCGCAAACTTTTTTTCCAAAACTGGCTTGTAGAAGAAGTTGCAGATAAAATATGTGTATAAGCATTTAACAAAATTCTTAGCTTTTTGTGAGCAAGAGATTCTGCTCCTATAATATTTGCTTGTATGTATGTATGTTACACATAGCAACACACAAAGAAAAACTTCCTGTACATGAAATGACTTCTGATTTTCTAGCACTCCAAAAAGTGTATCATCATTTCTAATAATTTTATTTGCATGTGTAACTTTTTGTTTATCACGTTGCTTTTTTAGAGAACTTGTGTGCATGTCTACTACTACTACTACTTTAATCTATGAGAATATTATACCATGTCTCCACATAACGTGTTTCGCTCTTTTTTTCTGCATTTTCTCTCTCAATCTTGTTTCGACACGGAAACCAGTGCCGAAACTCGCCAATTTCCATACAAATTTCTGAGAGCGAGTGAAGATTGAAACACTGTTTCATTCTGAATCATCTTGCCAACCTCGATGATATCGATGTCTTCTCTAATTTTGTATCGAAAACCTATCGAAATCTCACACAGACCAAAACAAAGACGCAAAAATAAGCAAACATACAAACATTTAAGAAGAACAAGAAAGAGAAATGTCAAACTGAATCACGATTAGCCACGTGGAGACGGATTATTGAGCGAGATGTTTTGCTACATGTTTCTCTGGTGAATCAAGTTATGTGGAGACAAGCTTTAAGCATACATAGTATCTACATTTGTTTCCTGCTTTTGTTTGGCAACTTGCACATTTCTGCACATAATATTTTCAAATTAAGAAAGCAAAAGTTTACGTAGCAATTAGGATTATGTACAACTGTTTGCTTGTTTGCATGTGATGGCGCTGAAAACGGGCATATTAACATACGCTGCATAGGTACTAAATAAGAATTTCTAAATTTTTGTACTAATAAATATTTGCCGCACTAATTTGAATTTTATTGCTAAAACAAAAAACTATTAGACTCTATAGAGGATACAGCACTCAAGATATGATAAATGTCAACAACAAAGCATTTTAAAATACCACCTTTCGAAGTTTGCCATTCATTTCATACATAGCTTTTGTATTGGCATTTTTTAGTTTATGCGAACTAAAAAGCCAAAAAGGCAGCTTCATAATCTCTCTGTAATTCTTAATATTTTAGAATCGAACTCGAATCTTTAATACACTTTAATGCTTTCTAAGTAAGAACAACCCCTTTCAAGAGTAAATATAGGCAAGAAATTGAAATAAACGATAATCGCTTGCAAGTATTACCAAATAAATACCAACCACGTGTAACCGAAACTATTTTTTTGTTGTTTTGTTACATAAATACCAAAAAAAAAACTATTTTCTGAGTTTTATTTTTTGTTCAAGTTTATTCAACACAGCTTTTATCGTTTCGCGTACTTCTTAATTTTTACACTTTTTTATTTGACTCATAATGAAGTCTCTGTAGTGCGATAACGTCGATTGTAATGCCAACATTTCTCTTTTACTTTGCGTTTAGCTCACGTTGGCTTAGTTGAAAGATGTTTTGCCAAAAACACTACTCCCAAATGTCGCGTAACAGCGAAAGATATGCAATTTACAGAATTTTCTCTTCTTTTTTTACTTTCTTTTTGAAGTTTCTTTTTGAAGTGAAGCGATTATTCTAAGGTGGTCTGTTGGTTGAGGAGCAGCGCCAAATTGCCTTCTTCTTTTTTTGAAACATCTTTTCCTTTAAATGAAGCTGATTTTGAGCTACAATGCAGCTGCTCTCCCACCAATTTGCATAGAAGAAACTCGTTGGCATGGGGACGCTGACGCTGCTTTTATCGTTGACTCTAACGTTTAAAAATGACATTGAAAAATTTATTGCTCTTCTCTCATGTGGTGGCTTCAAATGCCCTTACACAACTGATTACGCCTCCATAATCTGTTGAAATAGCACTTGCTAGCGCCTTTAGTACAACTTTTTTCATAAACTTTACCTCATCTAACTACTTATACGAAAGTAGATATTTTTCTTTGTCGAGCCGTTAACTGAGTGAGCAGCGGTTTAAAATTGAAAGTGCGTTATGAATGTGAAGCGGAATTTATTTAGTATAAACTAAAAAATAACTTAAACTACTTCAATACGTAGTGAGTGAATTTAATTTTAACTCGAGGAGTAATTGTTCTCCTCTGTTAATTACTTTCAATTAATTATACCTTATCAATGACATTCAACTGTATTTTCATTGAGTTTAACTTGTAGCCCCGTTTGCCATTAACTCTCCCCACTAAAACCGTGTATCTACTTTTTCTATTACTTCCAAATTGCTTCATCTTGATTTATTGCCATTTTCTCATTAGCTATATTAAAGTTAGTTTTTTAGCTTTTTACAAAATTTGAAAATATACGCGAGTTGCTATTAGGATACCTTCAAATATTTTACGTTCAAAGGGGAGAGATGCGCCTGTCTGTTTGCTGTTTAAGTAAATATAAATGAGTTAGCAGCTTTTTACGTTAATTGGAAAATTAATTTTACTCCTTTTGCTTGAGATGTTACAAACATACATCTATATATATAAAAATGGTGTAAAAAATGTTACTAACCTCATCAGATGAGAACGGCTGGGCCGATTTCTGTAAAACTTTTTGTCAATTGTTCGTATTCTCGAGGAGATGGTTCGTACGGAAGAAAGTTTTGGAAAATCCCTCCGGAAAAGTCCGAAAATTGGAAAAATCGGTGTGTATGTGCGTATGTGTGCATCTGTGGATGTGTGTCCTCTATAAATTCCCAAAGTAACCAACCGTTCTTTATGAAATTTTCACAGTAGATTCATGTGGTGTTAGTGCACATAGTAGGTTATATAGAATTTCGAAAAGTTGGGAGCTTCCCGGAATACAGGCCTAAATGAGGACCCAGATCGATCCACCAAGCCTTCGAGCAATATTGGTATCAAATGAAAGGTGTTTAACAGGCCTTCAACATAAAGTTATTTTTATTGCGATACCTAGGCCGGGTTCCCAGATATGGGTTAAAACGTGGGACCGAGTGACCCTGGAAAGTTTCTGAGCGATATTGGTATCAAATGAAAGCTGTTGAGGAGGACTTCAGAAAAGAGCTTTTTAAATAGTGATGCCTAGGCCGGGTTCCGGGATGGTGATGGACGGTCCCGGTAAGGTAAAGGTAGGTAGCTATAGGGATAGGGGTAGGGATAGGGATTGGGATAGGGATAGGGATAGGGATAGGGATAGGGATAGGGATAGGGATAGGCATAGCCATAGGCATAGGCATAGGCATAGGCATAGGCATAGGCATAGGCATAGGCATAGGCATAGGCATAGGCATAGGCATAGGCATAGGCATAGGCATAGGCATAGGCATAGGCATAGGCATAGGCATAGGCATAGGCATAGGCATAGGCATAGGCATAGGCATAGGCATAGGCATAGGCATAGGGATAGGGATAGAGATAGGGATGGGGATAAGGATAGGGATAGGGATAGGGATAGGGATAGGGATGGGGATAGGGATAGGGATAGGGATAGGGATAGGGATAGGGATGGGGATAGGGATAGGGATAGGGATAGGGATAGGGATAGGGATAGGGATAGGGATAGGGATAGGGATAGGGATAGGGATAGGGATAGGGATAGGGATAGGGATAGGGATAGGGATAGGGATAGGGATAGGGATAGGGATAGGGATAGGGATAGGGATAGGGATAGGTATAGGGATAGGGATAGGGATAGGGATAGGGATAGGGATAGGGATTGAGATAGTGATAGGGATCGGGGGAAGTAGGTTTGTCGCGGCGAATATAACTATAACTTTTATTCAGAGAATAGACAAATTTTTGTTATTCGCAGTCATTAAGATGTACTCTAAGATAATGGTTAGCAATACGGTAATCAAAGACTTTTCTTTAGGCTTCATAGGAATAAGTTTTAGCAGAACAACGTCTGCCGGGTCAGCTAGTTTATTATAATTTATAAAGTAACTGCAATTTTAAATAAGCGAAAAAGCGGATTGGAAGGTTGAATAATGGAATAAATTTCGGTAGCTGTAATGTGGTGACTGCGAAGGAGTGGATGGGAATTTTGAAGCATGCGTATGTGTGTACAAAAGCATTATACAATGGCAGCTAAAAATGCTTAAAATTCACCTTACTTTGCACTTTGTTATCATATTTACTCAGTGGCAACAACATTGCTGTGCAATATCTTTGAATTTGCATTCCAAAAATAAAGCAAACTCTCTATTAATTAGCATATTTTAAAAATCTTGTACTGAAATTTCCCGTATCCAACTTTGGTTTTTCTTTCAAAACTTACAATTTTTTAATCAAATTCAAATGTATTTTCAAGAGAGTTCCAAAGGTGATATTCAGTGAACTACACTACGTATACGTAACTGGTTTACATACACTGTAGGGAAAATCTCTAGTTCCGAACTAGGGCACTTCTAGTGCATTTTTCGACACTAATAATGCGAGCTAAATCTCTTTTGCATGTTATCAACTGGCGAATTCCGAACTATTACTAAATTCTACAGTTTTCACTAGGCACAATTTCGGTAGTTCTGAACTAGCTACAATTACCTACAAATTTCACACACTTCATGGAAGTGGCGCGATGGCCCAATGGCTAACGCGTGTGACAATCAATCTAGCGGGCGCGGGTTCGAATCATGTCGGTGTCGAGGCGGATGATAATTTTAATTTTTTTTTATATTTTGTTTAACTAATATTTTTTTTTATTTATTTATTTAATAAAAATTTACAATATATATATATATATATATATATATATATATATTTAAAAAGTAATAAAATAAAAAAAATTAAAATAAGCCCGAGTGATCGGAAAAGCATAATTCGACGCTTCCAAACAATACTGTACTAAGTCGACTTAGTACATTTTCCCGTTTTTGGCGTTTTCAAGCAGAGCGTATCTTAATTTAGACGCTGTCTAATTTTGGTATCAATCGGACAATCCAATCAAAAGTTATAAGCAAAAGTGTACATATAATACAACTCGAGATTTTTACAGAATAAAAACTTTGAGAGCTTGCCATGAAAAACCACGTAGCAAATTTTTATTTTTATACTCAGCTGTACTAGTAAACAGAGTATTATAGTTTTAATCACATAACGGTGGATTGTAACAGAATGAAATAATCGAGATAGATATAGACTTATATATATCAAAATGATCAGGGTGAAAAGAGAAATCGATTGAGCCATGTCCGTCCGTCCGTCCGTCTGTCCGTCTGCAAAAATTGAGATATTTTGATGAAATTTGGAATGCAAGTTGGTATCGAGACTGGGACGGTTGGTATTGAAAATGGGCGAAATCGGACCATGACCACGCCCACTTTTCCTATATAGAAAAAATCGGAAGTTTGGTATCTCAGTCTAGCTGGAGCGATGAAATTTTACCCACGTGCTGAGCTCAGGCGGAAGAAATTTGGTGAAATTTTGGAAAATGGGCGGTGCCACGCCCACTTATTAAGGGTCAAACATTGAGGGTTTTATAAGCCATAACTCAGAAACCATTGAAGATATATCAATGAAATTTAGTACGCGCGATATAATTACTTAGGCAACTGTTTGGACGAAAAATTTCCAAAATCGTTTGACGACCACGCCCACTTTTATATATGGGTATTATAAAGTAGCCGAATAAAAACATTTTAAGCTATATCTCTGTCAAATATAAAGATATATCATTGAAATTTTACGGCAGAAGTCCAACGGCGGACATAGAACTAACAACACAAAAGTTTTGGAAAATGGGCGTGGCAACGCCTCTTTTTAGAAGCAGGAATATACGAGATTTCTGAGCCCAGAACTCGACAAATAATTGGGATATTATGACGAAACTTGGTGTGTACATTTTCATTACTTGTGGTAATACATGTTCAAAATTTTAGCGAAATCGGTTGACGACCACGCCCACTTTTATATATGGGTGTCATAAAGTGGCCTAATAAAAACATTTTAAGCGATATCTTTGTCAAATATAAAGATAATTCATTGAAATTTTGTGACATGAGTTCCACAATAGACCGGAAACAAAAAGTAGAAAAATTTTGGAAAATGGGCGTGGCACCGCCTCTTTTTAGACAAAGGAATATACGAGATTTCTTAGCCTATAACTCGACAAATAATTGAGATATTATGACGAAACTTGGTTTATACACTTTTATAACTTGTGTTAATAGACACGGAAAAATTTATTGAAATCGGTTTATGACCACGCCTACTTTTTAACAAAGATATTTCTGGAACACCCTTTGGGATTTTTTAACGTGACATCTTTGTAACTAGAAGTCATAAAGGAATGAAATGTTGCACAAAGGATAAAATTCATATGCTTAGTTGGATGACTGATAAAAATGTTGAAAATGGGCGTGGTTACGCCCACTTTATGCAGCACTCGCTTTATATAAAATACACCGTGTTTCCATCAAACGCATACAAACAATGAAAGCATACAGCTGAGTATCTAATGTTCGATTCCACTCGAACTTAGGCTTCCTTACTTGTTTCTTACGGTTTTATATAAAGCGTACCCTGACTTTGATATTGTCGAGTTTTGGTGTTGATCGTTCAATCCAAACAGAAGTTACAAGTGAAAATATACTTAGCATACAACCGAAGTTTCATATCGAGTTTAAACTTTGAGAGCTTCTCCTACAAAACACAGTTTTCAGACTTAGTACAGTTTTGTTTGGAAGCGTCGAATTAGGGTAACATTTAATTTCATACAGGTTAAGATGGAAATAGAAAACTCTTTATATAAAATGCTTCACTAAACATCTGAGAATTGCAGAAAAATACAAAGCCGACAGCAATTAAATGAACGAAAAGTTGTTGTCACTTCGAAATTGCATACAAATCAAAGTGTGTCTTATAATGGTCAGTCAATTCACTGCTTCGGAACTGGTGAGGGTCTAACTGCAATTGATCTAGTTCCCTTTTGACACCTTTTCGCTAGCTCGGAACTAGAAATTTTGCTCACTAGTTATTGAGTTCCCTGCAGTGTGAATACATGCATACATAAACACATGCACATATACATACAGGTGAAACAAATAAAAACATGTTAAAAATGAATTAACAAATGGTCTAGAAAAGTCTTAAAGTGATCCAAAACTAGCGCGGAAATTTGACAAACACACCCGAATTTGTACTAAAATATCTACCAAATGGATCAAAATGGTTACGAACCAGCTGAAAAAAGAAAATTAATATATATGTATGTATGTCTTATATGCAGTCATATTTAAATGTACCTACTTATCTTGAATATCCCATTTAGCAACAAAAGGTGCAATAAGTTTCCAAAAACACCCAAAAGTTTAACTTTGTGGTCACTTAATACGAGAAGCCATAAAATTTTATGAATGATGCAAGTTAGCATGAAGAATTAAAATTTCATGATCTGCGAATACGATGGCTGTGTGTCATGAAATTGAAATTGGTATGGTAAAATTAGTTATGTAAAAACCACAAATAAAAAAAAAAAAAAATTGGTTGTTAAATTGTAAAACCATAGAAATACATGCAGGGAAGTAGGAAACTGTGCAAATAAGTGCAGAGCCAACAATAACAATAAAAAAGAAAGTGGCAGGTTTTACTTAAAACAAAGAGGAAACACACATACATACATACACACACACATACATACATACATACATACATATATACATACACACATACATATGTATGTACAACGGAATGACTCAGAAATGTCAAACTGACCAAAATTTATGACTTTGCCATAAAATAATTGTAAGTACGTACGTAAAATGCAATAAAAGGTATGCCAAAAGAGTTTTATTTTATTTCAAAGACATTTTGCAAACACTCTATTTGCGAAAATTTGTAATTTAGTTGCTCATTGAGAATACAATTCTCTCTTTCAGTAGTCAGCAGGTCGTGACGCGCGTAACAATCGGTGCTCGATATAATTTGCCCCACTACGCACACAGTCACGCGCTTGTGTGCAAAATCCGATCCCTTCTTACCCTGTAAAAATCATTGGATTATATGCTCCATTTGTGGTAGGTTGGAGTACTTTCAAAGTGTCCACTAACATAGCCCAAACGACCGATTCGTGTATCTGCATCGGTTCGTAGTTAGCCGAACATAACAAAAACCAAATGTTTATGGCGACGACGACGATATATGTTTATACGTACATAACTACATACATACATATGTTTGAATGTATACACGTCATTCGTCGTCGTCGCGATAAACATGTGGTTTTTGTTTTTATGTTCGGCTAACTGTTAGGTACTCCATCAATTAATCCAATGTAGGTACTCCATGGATTAATTTGATTGTTATGCGGGACTGGAGTATATACTCCATTGCAATGACATGCAATGTTAAATGGATCATATTTTTTGTATGAAATGTGGCAAGTTATGGAGTAATCTGTTGGTCCATAGCGAGCACTCCATGGATTAGCGAATGGAGTACTCGGAATTTTTGCAGGGTAGGAACAAAAATCTAAATACACATTTAAGCGTTAATTACCTTTCAGCATATATAAATTTCTATGACTTATATCTAACATTTGAAACCTTATCGTTAGCGAATACTTACTTACTGCCAAAATTCATTTGCGTAAATTGTTGCGGGGCACCTTGTAATTATGTGTATGTATTTTTTGCTATTTTTATCACTTTATTACTTTTGGCGCATACGTTCTACAAACATACAACGGCAATCATCGTGTTGTGGTAACGATACAAACACGTAGCCACTCACATTCACACTCACAGTCGGAATAAAATGGCAACCGTAGCCAACGACCGAAAAAATTGCAATTTCATGTCACTTGTCAATAAGGTGCAAATGAAATGAAAATATCACTTTCCTCCATACCACATCACAGAATTTTCCTGCGAAGAGATATGCGCACATCCTGGAGAATAGTTGCCATTCAAATTTCTGCTTCTTTATTTTTTTTATTTTTGTTTTTTTTTCGCTGTTATTACAGGTTGGCAGATTCCGTCGTATCATCCTCTTATACGTTTTTATTTCTGTAAAAATATAAAAATGTTTATGCTTTTACCAAAAGTTATACCCAGTATGTGTAGACAAATATACATGTGCATATTTCATTCGCCTTATAAATTATAAATGTCATATTAAATTTCTTTTGCTTAAAAGTATATTTAATGCTCATATCTTCGTATTTTTCTTTGCTTTAATATTTGATTCATGGCAACTTACAAATATGTTGTGCTGCTTGTTGGCTTACCTGTATGTTTGTATGTATGTATACGAACACATATGTAAATATGTAAGTACATACAATATGCGTACTTATGTAAACCTTTGTTTCATGCCGAATTTATGTAGTCAAAGCCAACATAAAAATTGTCGCATTTTAGTTTGCCCCTACGGCGATTGTTTTAATTTGGGTGCTTTTACCTTTTAAAAACGAACTTTTATAGCCCGATTAAATTTCGTTTTCGGAACTTTGTGTATTTATGAATAAATTATGAACGTAAAAGAATCAAATGCCAAAAAAAAACACACTTGAAATCGAGTAAGTATGTACCTAAACGCAGTGGAGTATTGCAAGTGCTGCATGATATAATTTCAGCGCCTGGTACAACAACGTTTTAAAATTTAGCACTTTTATTGCCTTAGTTGCGCTTTTGTTTTTCTCTTTTCTTTTCTCTTTGCCTATAAGCAATCAACAATTTTACGAGTTGTTGTAAAAATACGATTTAATTTGCCTGTAAAGTTTCAACGAGCTCCTATTTGTCACATAAATAAGGAAATTGTGGCAAATTACAATTGCATTCGCAATGAGGGGGATACATAAATAAATACATTCTCTGCAGCAAGTCGAACTACTTCCAGGATAGTGCAGAACAAGTTCAAAGGAGACAGGGTTGGTTCTCGTTCTATACCAACGCAATGCTTGCAACTGTCTCTTTTAACATGGCGATGTCCTACGAAGTGGCAATTGTGGCCCTCTGCAGACCTTTTGAACGCGTTCTAAACTACTGACTATTTGGACAGTCCTGGGATAGTTCAAAAATCAATAGTGCGGAGATAGTTCAGAAGGAAGCACTAAAGGCCTAGTTCAAAAATGGTTAGATTAGAGCTTTAAAAAATAAACATTCAGCTGGCAAAATTCTGAACCACGCGCCATTGTATTTTTATAAGAAAGTGCAAAAAATTACCTTCGATTTGATGTATAAATGGTTAAAGTTAAACTTAGGAACAATTGGCAATTACTCAATAAGTAGAAATTTATCGCGTGAGCGTTGTTTTGTAAGGCTAACGCAGTGGCGTTCCAAAAGTACAGAAGGGGAATTCTGTCGACTGAGGGTTATTTTTTAAAGCGCGGCCGAAGTAAAAAGGGGTGGACCACGCCCACTTCTTTTCTTTCCTTAAATCTTATTTTGGTAATTTTTGTATCGTTTTCTGATCGTTTTTGAATCTTTTTGGGGTAATTTTTCTTCGTTTTTCTGATCATTTTCGATTGGCTCTCGAAACTTTTTTTGGGTAATTTTTCAATCGTTTTTCTGGTCATTTTCGAAACTTTTTTGAACGTTTTTCAGTAACTTTCTGATCAATTTCTAATCATTTTCTAATACTTTTCTACTCATTTTCCTATCATTTTTGGACCAGTTTACAACCGCTTTTATATCCCATCTTCTATCCTCTCACATATTCTACCCTAAGCTTTACCTTTACCAATATCGCAAAATGAGCTTCCATGGTCACCCTCAGTCCACATTTTGGTTGGAACTTTTGAAACAGATTTTTAGCCTACAACAATATTGGGAAAATAAGGAGTTTAAGATGAAGATTCCTATGAAAATGTATATGCGCATTTTGGCCCTCTCATATACGGCAACACGGAAGACATGCATCCATATATTCCTGCTCTACGACATTCGGAACCATCAATACCGAAATCTAATACAAAAATTATCTGAATTTTTTTTTGGTAAAATGATAGCTTAATGTACTAGGCTTGCTAAGGAATATTTCTTTTTTTTTTCTAAAAAAGCAAAGTAATCGATCACATTTCGATCTTTAACATGATCAATTTGCGATAAATTATTTTTTTAATCAGCAAAGGGGATCGAAAAAGGCTCAGTTAGGTGATTTTTATATGACAAAAAATAAAATTACTTTTCAATCGCTGGAGCTACTCATTTTCGAGTCTTATTCTAATCGCAGAAGTGATTAATCAGTTTTTGATCATCAAAGGGGATCGAAAAAGGCTCGGTATAGTCAGTTTTCATAAAAAATCTTCCAAATGCTATGTAGGAAACTGTCCCGCTCTGCATACATTTAGAACCAGTTCTGAGCTAGTTGTGAACTCTCTAGTTCTAGACTGTCCCTTTTCGAGACTGTTCCTTATATTTACTGCAGGGTATGGACATATTGACATTTGTATGTACATATGTAAGCATGAAAAGTTTGTGCACATTTTTTATTATTTGACTTTTCTGTGCACTACCGATTTTTAACATTACTTAACAATTTTTAGCACATTCGCTTTGGAAAAATACTGGAACTGATTTGGAGTAGTACATAGAGTAGTACATAGTAATAGTTAAATACACAGGCGCTATTTGACAATATCCCGAAAGGAAATCTGTACAAGTCTATTTCAAATAAAATGTACTTGCTTTAATAAAAAAAAATATTAAATTTGTTTGCCAAATTCTTGTAATAACATTCCAAATTTGATAGGCCAGATTGGATGGAGTTCACTTAGCACCAACAAGCAAGCAACCTACATATATACATGTTGAGTGGCGGCTAGTTGAACTTTGCAGTCCTACGTTCACATTTACTTTCTTACTCAAACTTGAGCACCTCACTCTTCTCCTGCCACACACAATCCATCCACTCGCTGGCCACTGCCCACTGCTGACGAAACAATTGCAGCAAACTCTTTATACAAAACGTACACGTACATACATACATACACGTCTAGGTGATACGTCACTAAATGACCAGCAACCACTTGAGTTTTAGTGAAATGGGTTGTTGTTGTTGGGATCCGCGCTTTGGTCAATTGCAAAAAAGTGTGGAGTCAGCGCATACAATACATGTGTATATACATACATACATACGAGTATATGCTACATATCGACGTGCATACAAAACGTAGCCAAATAAGATTTATTAGAGCTTATTTCTTTTGTCTGGCTGTCGAAACATTTAAAGCGGTCATTGAGTTGAGTCCCTTCAGCCTGCGTACCACCGCATTGCCTTTCCCACCCCCATGCCTCATGTTAAATTGTAAAGATCTCGTTTTGCTGACAATTTTGGTATCTCTCCTTTGTGTATACATTAAGGTGGAGTGAAATCATATGGAGATTTTTTTTTGTTCTTTCTTTGAACGTACCAGCAATGAAAAGTTGCCTTTATATGAGTTAATGAACCCCACAAAATTTTATGGCGATAGGATGACGTTTTGAACTGCCCCCAGCCCCGCAAAGTTGAAAGCAATAAGCACGATCTGGTACAAATATGAAATTTTGAAAATTATAAAATTAAAAAACGAAGTATGAGGATTGATAAACATGGCTAAGCTGAGTATTAAAGTGAATTATTTTTTTTTTTAAACAACAACAACAAAAGTTATTAAAGGTCAAAGTTTATATTATGCATTTTTTAAATTGCAATTACTTAAAAACTACTGAACCGATTTCGAACATTTTTATACCATTCGATAGGTATTTTGATTCCCTTTAATTTGATATACATTTTTATATGAAAAGTCAGAGGGGTAAAAGGGGGTTGACCCCCGCAAGGGGGTATTATGGAACCCATATAAAATGTATATCAAATTAAAGGGAACCAAAGTACCTATCAAATGGTATTCGAAATCGGTTCAGTAGTATTTAAGTAATTGCAATTTAAAAAATGCACAATATAAACTTTGACCTTTAAAAACTTTTGTTGTTGTTGTTTCCAAATAAAAAAAATTCACTTTAATACTCAGCTTAGCCATGTTTATCAATTCTCATACTTCGATTTTTGATTTTATAATTTTAGAAATTTCACATTTGTACCAGATCGTGGTTATTGCTTTCAACTTTGCGGAGCTGGGGGCACCTCTAAACATGCGAGTAGGGCTAGAAAGGTGCCGTTCTGGCTTTGGAACAAATTGAATTTCCAAAAAAAATGTTCCACTCCACCTTAGTATACATACATACATATCTCTTCTCAGTGGTTAGAATTAAACTTTTTCCAGTTGTGCTTTGTTTGGGGGGTAGTTGCAAATTCAAACATACACATTTACATACATACCTATGTACATGTGTTTTTATATATATCTATAGGGTGGTTGATGGGTTGTTGGTGGCTTCAAAGTGTATAACTGTGGATGTTTTGCTTTGTAATGAAGTGAAAATATTGATGTTATGGCATGAAAACAATTCATTCGACCTTTCGAAATTTAGAAACAAAAGAAAATGAGCTTCATACGTGCTCTCACTCAAATATATGAGTGGTCCACTCTCAAAAGTGTCTATGTGAATTTTTCATATTAAGCCACAAAGTTGAAAAAACAAAAATAGAATAGAACCTATAGAGAATTTTGAAAGTGTAGTCCTATTTAATGCTATTTTTTCACAATTTTTGCAATAAATTTTTAATGGACATTATAAACCTTTAAATACTGTTACACAATCCATCAAAACTCAGTATCGAAAAAATTTCACATAGCCAGTTTTGAGAGTGGACTACTCATATGTACATATCGCCGTTTAAACTTCATAGCCGCCTATCCTACGTTATGACATTCTAAAGTAAATGAAAATTAATTTCACAGGAGAGCATAAAACTGCTTCACTTCAAACTTCTTTCTGCGTATAAACTTAAATTTAACAAGTAAGGAAGCCTAAGTTCGAGTGGAATCGAACATTAGATACTCAGCTGTATGCTTTCATTGTTTGTTTGCGTTTGATGGAAACACGGTGTACTTTATATAAAGCGAGTGCTGCATAAAGTGGGCGTAGCCACGCCCATTTTCTAAATTTTTATCAGTCATCCAACTAAGCATATCAATATTATTCTTTGTGCAAAAATTAATTCCTTTATGACTTCTAGTTACAAAGATGTCACGTTACAAACTCCCAAAGGGTATTCCAGAAATATCTGTTAAAAAGTAGGCGTGGTCATAAACCGATTTCAATTAATTTTTGCGTGTCTATTTACACAAGTTATAAAAGTGTATAAACCAAGTTTCGTCATAATATCTCAATTATTTGTCGAGTTAAAGGCTAATAAATCTCGTATATCCCTTTGTCCAAAAGGAGGCGGTGCCACGCCCATTTTCCAAAATTTGTCTATTTTATGTTTCCGGTCTATTGTGGAACTCATGTCACAAAATTTCAATGAATTATCTTTATATTTGACAAAGATATCGCTTACAATGTTTTTATTAGGCCACTTTATAATACACATATATAAAAGTGGGCGTGGTCGTCAACCGATTTTGGTAATTTTTCGTCCACACATTTGCCTAAGTAAATATATCATGCGTACCAAATTTCATCGATATATCTTCAACGGTTTCTGAGTTATGACTCATAAAACTTTCAATGTTTGCCCCTTAATAAGTGGGCGTGGCTCCGCCCATTTTCCAAAATTTTTGTGGTTTTCGTTTTATGTTCATAGTTGGAATCATGCCACAAAATTTCAGTGATAGATCTTTATATTTGACAGAGATATCGCTTAAAATGTTTTTATTAGGTCACTTTATAATACACATATATAAAAGTGGGCGTGGCCGTCAACCGATTTTGACAATTTTTCGTCCACACATTTGCCTAAGTAAGTAAATCACGCGTACCAAATTTCATCTATATATCTTCAATGGTTTCTGAGTTATGACATATACAACTTTCAATGTTTGACCCTTAATAAGTGGGCGTGGCACCGCCCATTTTCCAAAATTTCATCAAATTTCTTCATAAGGGCCTGAGCTCAATACGTGGGTCAAATTTCATCGCTGCAGCTATATTAGTGGCAGAGATACCAAATATCCGATTTTTTCTATATAGGGAAAGTGGGCGTGGTCATGGTCCGATTTTGCCCATTTTCAATACCAACCGTCCCAGTCTCGATACCAACTTGCACTCCAAATCTCATTAAAATATCTCAATTTTTGCGCGAGTTAGAGTGTTTACAGACGGACGGACAGACGGACGGACATGGCTCAATCGATTTCTCTTTTCACCCTGATCATTTTGATATATATAAGTCTATATCTATCTCGGTTATTTCATTCTGTTACAATCCACCGTTATGTGATTAAAACTATAATACTCTGTGTACTAGTACAGCTGAGTATAAAAAGGTATGTAGATCATTTTGTTGACTAAAGCATCAAATTCGTATAAAAGTAGCAACAAATTGAATTATTGTCAAATTTTATTTTTGGCACAAGTGCCGCTTAGGTGGTTATGAAATTTCACTTAGGCGGTTATGAAGTTTAAACGATGATATCGTCCCTCAATATAACAATAGCGTATAATTTTTTTGGGTTTTGAGAAAAACGAGTTTAAAGTTTTTGTCAAATCAGATATCAATTAAATTTTTGAACAAGAAATTATACACCATTTTTTCCAATGACATTTTGACCCACTTTGTGGAAGTAGAATTTGACGAAATTTTGACCAGACATAGAATCAATGATGGAGATTCTAAATATGCAATAAAAAAAGTAATGGCGTATGAGCACATACGCTATTGTTATATTGAGGGGACGATATCTACATACATAAATGATTGTTGTTGAAGTTGGCCAAACTCTTTTGCACAGTTGAGCTGAGTTCAAAGGAAGTTGATTCTTACTTAAGATCATAACAAGAAATCCTTACAGTATAAATACCTTAAGTATTAACTTTACTGTGCAAAATATGCACATTTTACAAAATGTATACCAACATATGAATGCACTTTAAAAGTAATATTCATTCAATGTTATGTGTTAGTCATTTCGAATTCAGACATTGTTGCAACATTGAAGTTGGCAGATAAAATTAAATACACACTGAAAGAAAGGATTCGACCAAAATATCACAAAACGTATTAAAAACAAGCACACAAAGCCATGAAAGTCAAATGATAAGTAAGGGAAATTGTACCAGGCTACAGGAAGAGCATTTAAAAGAACAATAAAGGACATTCAACATTGCATACACACATACATACATAAAATTGTGCATATGTATATATAATCATATATGAGCAACAGACAAAAGATATGAATATAAGAATGCGAAGAATGCATAAAACGGCAAATCAAGAATTCTGAAAACGCAAAAAGTGAACAAAACAAAAAAGAATATTTACTAAAGCAAATAAAGAGGAGGGAAGATTGTAACAAATTGTTTGAGCTTATGTGTAGATACATGCATATTCTTGCAATTCTAGCAATTTAAAATATGTACATCTTAAGGAAACATAATTTGAAAAAAAAAAAAAATTCACTTCCGTAGAAATTTAGTCCTTGCTCTTTGAAGTGTAACATAACGCTATTTGGCTTCTTATACTCTGTTCACGTTGAAGAGTTAACTAAAGTTATTGGTTTTGAGTTAACGGATAACTGTCAAGTATTAACGTTGAGGGGTTTATGTAACTCAGAGCTTAATTTGACATATGCTAGGTGGCCGCAATACTAGATACATTGATTTGCTGCTGATCTTATGTCAAATCACAAGTACCCTTCATAGGAGATTGACATAAGCATCTTAAATCATCCATCTATTGCGACCACCTAGCTGCTCAAATAATGCCAATGTTTCAAAAGTGCTACCCAATTTTGGCAGAGAACTTCAAATGAAAGTAGAGTTAAGTGGAGTTAACGGCGATTTTACCAAAATAATTTGTATGGTAAACTCGGAGTTAAGAGTAGATTTAAGTGGTTAACTCGAAATGGCCACTTAACTCCAGTTAACTCTTCAACGTGAACGTAGTTTTAGAGGAAAAGTTTTACAAAAAGTTATCTCTCTTTCATTTGGCTCAGATATTATCATATTTTCATTAGCTATTTTATTAAAAAAAAAAAAACAGGAAAGCAACTCTAACCCGATTTTATATTTTCAATTTCGGTATATTTATACATACAGTCAACCATCGGAAATACACACATTTAAAACACATGCTGAATAAGCACCAAAATTGCCAAAAAGAAACCATTAAAGCCCGTCTCCACATAACTTGATTCGCCAGCGAAACATCTAGGGAAACATCTCGCTAAATAACCCGTCTCCACGTGGCTGATCGTTATTCAGTTTAACATTTCTCTTTCTTGTTCTTTTAAATGTTTGTATGTTTGCTTATTTTTGCGTTCTTGTTTGGGTCTGTGTGAGATTTCGATAGACTTTCGATACAAAATTAGAGAAGGCATCGATATCATCGCGTTTGGCAAGAGGATTGAGAACGAAACAAGTGTTTCAATCTTCACTCGCTCTCAGAAATTTGTATGGAAATTGGCGAGTTTCGGCACTCGTTTTGAGGTCGAAACAAGATTGAGAGAGCGAGTGCAGAAAAAAAGAGCGAAACACGTAATGTGGAGACATGGTATTACGATTTCACCTGAAAATAGAGGAAATTGCCGCAGCTGCTGAAATGAGAGGAGGACATTAAGTGGGCACAAAACAACGATCAGAAAACAAAAAAAGTGAACAAAACGGCAGCGAACTGAAGTGGAAAAGAAGGAAATGTCTACAATTTTATATTTTTTACTTGAGTGTGTATGCGTACATTCATGTGATGTGATGGAAATAACGCAACGTGCTGAAAAATCAATAAAACGTGTCGTCGCTGCAGCAGCAGCCAACGGCAGGCAGACAGAAACTTTTACTTTTTATCAGACGCGACCAAGTCGAACACATGCAAAAACCACGCGACGCCGACGACACCCACCCCCACATACAGATGTATCACCATATCCTAAGCGAGTGCAATTTGATGCGCAATGCAATATGTCGCGATGGCGGCCAAGACGGTTTTATGCGAACGCAGCTGTGTCTGTCTGTCTGTCTGTCTGTTTGTTTGTCTGCATCTTCCTTTTGTTGCCTGCAAGCGAAAAGCGGAAAAATTGAACGACCGGCGACATTACGAATTACGAATTGTCTATTTAAACTTAAGTGGGTGTGGCCGTTGTGGCGGTGTTAATGTTGTGAGTTTAAGCTCTCTTATGGCATGCGATTTCAGGTTGGCTGGCGTGATTGAAATGCAGAATGTTGCTGTGAATTGCTTAAAATATACATACAGTGGCTCTCAGAAGTATTTTGCATAATTCATTTATTAAGAAAACGTTAGAAATTTTCCTTTTTTTTTGAATTCTTTTGCAAATTTTTTTAATATGGTCTTATAGCTGAATCTTCATACTACAAAAACACATTCATTAAAAAACCAAAATGCATTTCATCTTTTTTATAAAATTAAGGAAACGAAAAAAGTCATACATTTTTGCTCACAAAAGTATTTTGCATATTGGTAATTTTGGTGAATAAATGTGAAAACTTTCGAATAAAAAACACTTCCAAGTTTGTGTTCAAAGCTCCGATATAGAACCATTTAAAAATTTTGATCCCATCTTGAAGATCATGTGAGAAAATCGAAGATTTCCCCAAAAGAATTATCCAAATGCGGCTTTGGCCGAGGAATGGGACAAAATACCTTCGGAATTTTGCCAAAAAAATAGCAGAGCCCATCCCTAGACTCTTGGAAGCCATTTCGAAAAAGAACTGATATCATAAATAATATTAAACAGGTTGTAGATGCATTTATTCACCAAAATTACCAATATGCAAAATACTTTTGTGAGCAAAAATGTATGACTTTTTTCGTTTCCTTAATTTTATAAAAAAGATGAAATGCATTTTGGTTTTTTAATGAATGTGTTTTTGTAGTATGAAGATTCAGCTATAAGACCATATTAACCCATATCGTCCTAAGCAAATTTTTTTGAAGCATATCTTGATGAAATTTTCACCTTTAAGTAAATTTGAGCCTCTGAATTCAAATCTGTTATCAAAAAAATTATTAAAATTTTAGTTTTTGAGATATCATGTGTTCGATAAATCGAACACTCGGCCTATCTGTATACATTTTTTTGGGTTTTTCTTCCTGCGAACAAAAGAAAATGTATGTTCCTTTTTTTGTTCATATTTTATTTTTTGATAAGTGAAACAGAAAAATAAGATATTTAAGTCAAAATTAATTTACTTTTGGTTTTATAAATGATACTTATGACTCAAAACAATGGGTATAAAGTGAAAAATGGCATCTCTTGCACAAAAAGGAACTTGGTTTGTCTTACAATTTGTATCTCCATTTCTTATTATTTTCGATTTTGACTACGAGATATTGTCCTTTGATTCGCTGCAGATTTCTCGGATGAGCATCCTTTGAAAATCCAGGTCAATCATTACGTCCCTTTTGTCGCCTTCCGCGACCTCCATATCCTCAGAGTCCTTGGATTCGTCATCTGCTGTCATTAGCAGAGAATGTGCAACATCCACCTTAAAATCTTGTTGGAGGAGAATATTTATTTTAAATAACGGCGAATGAAACAGTCTAGCTTCCATGCGTTGACGATAGCTGAATTTAAAGTCGAAATCCATAAAGGCCAATACCACTCTTTGGATCGCATTGCAATATGATAATTCTGTGCTTCATTGTCGTTCAGATCTACTGCGCCAATCCCTATATTGTAATTCTTTATTAGCTGGGGCTGGTTATAGTTGACATAACGGCCGGGCATAAGAGTTTTCCCTTCATTGTTGGTTTTCTGTTTCTTCCATTCTTTCACATACACCATAGGCAGGATCTGCTCGAAATAGGTGTCAAGTGCAACCCCGCTATTATCCTGCCAACGACAAATCAAAATACTGTTCTGGGTATCAAAACAGAAGTCATTATTTCATTTTTCGAGTTTTCTTCCAGATTTTAATTATGCACCACCAATACCGTTTGCTCGTACAGTGCCTATGGTCCTCAGGAAAAAAACCACTGAGTAACGCCCAGCGTTCGATAAATCGAACAGCTAACTTTAAATATATGAGCTGTTCGTTTTATTGACTTTGCAAATGAAATTCAAATTAAAACTTGAATTTTATTTTCTTTCCAAATGAGGTGTATACTAAATTTTATTTAATATTGGTATTTTTTATATATTTTGGCAATTTCAAAATCATATTAAAATTAAGGGTTTTTCTTAAACGCCCCGTTCAGAGAAAGCTGGGGGCTTAAAATTAAATATTTATTTTCAATTACAGAAAATATTCCACAGTATTAAACTACATCAAAATTTTGGGTTTAGGTTCTGAAAAACAGATCAGATAAAATAATAAAAAATGTTGAAATTTGCTGTTCGATTTATCGAACATTAGGACGATATGGGTTAAAAAAATTTGCAAAAGAATTCAAAAAAAAGGAAAATTTCTAACGTTTTCTTAATAAATGAATTATGCAAAATACTTCTGAGAGCCACTGTATGTGCTTGGCGAAGTTGGTTATAAAACAGAAATCGTTCACAAATGGTGGCGACTTGCTCAAAATGCGCTCAACCAGCTCAACGAGCATATGGAACTGACAGGCTATGTTTATCTGCATATAAATATATAAGTATTTATATATTTTCATTCGTAAACACGTGCATAGCTTTGTCTGTTGTCTGTTGCTTGTCTGGTGTAACTAAATTGGTTTTATTTCACTCTCTAACACTATTTTCCTCTTTTCCGGTCCATAGCAGCGCTTTGCTCGGCCATTATGTAATTGCGTCACTTTGGCTGGACATATCCCATGCACAGTAAAAATTTTAGTTTAATTTTAATACCATTTTGGTATTTATATATAACAATGCCAAAAAGTATAAAATGAAAACCATTCTGGTTTAAAAAAATAAGAGAATATTGAGATACAGAAATTGTTCTTGGTGTCAAATTAATACTTTCTTGGAATTAAATCAAAACCAAATTTTGATTATTTTTAGAATATTTTTGGTATTAAATCTATCCCAAAATTGGAATAAATTGTTTACTTTTCTGGATTTAAAAATAAACCCTCATATGATTTCCAGTGCATACACTGCTCAACAAGTTAACAATCCCACAAATAAACTTACATACGTATATCCCAAAGATGAATGATGAATGGAATAATTGTTAATATTGTTTATACTGGGGATCGCTTGTGGAACAGTGTAAATATTTACGAACGTAATGCTAAAAATAAAATATAGTTAAATTTTTGGTTAAGGGATATGTATGTAGGTATATTCATTTTATTTCAGATAATATTACAACAGAGGTTAATTATAGCTTATTCTACTATAAATACAATAGTTTATTTTATTAATCACATGATATCGACAAAAATATTTTAGAGTAAATAAAATGAGCTGCAAATGGTTTAAAATTTTTTAATTAAGTACTTTTAAAAGATCCGATATGTACATTAGACCGTATCGCAAAAAATAAAGTTCGCCATACGCTCCCGCATATGATGTATTTTTGGAAAACATTTCCGGAAAATTTTTAAATTTTTTTTTGGACGTCGCTAGATGTCGCTAAAATTTATTTTTCGCATATCTTCCGTATTTATAGTCCGATCTCTAAGTTTAATACACCAATGTCTTTGACTTGAAAGGGCGTCTTATACTATGGAATATTATTAACCCTATGTGCGCCATTGGGGTCACTACCACCCAGTACTTAGTTTATACCACCCTAATGCAATTTCTTATGCCTGCATGTTAAACGTAGTCTAAAACCATTAATCTTTTGCAAAAGAAGTATTTCGATCGCTTCAGTAGAACTCGAAATAAAACACGTTCAACATTCCGAGGAATATAGGTTTTTCGATTCCTTTGGTATTTTAGGTTCATTTTACAAAGATTTCTTCTGAGGAGACCCCTACTGAAATTTTATGGCGAATAATTTTCTAGAACATGTTAACCCTCTAGCACCGGCAATCAAGGGCTATTTTGACCCCTATTTTTTAGAAAATCAGGAAAAAATGTATTTTTAAGGTCGCTAGATGGTTAAAATGTTTTAGAAAATTATTTGGCATAAAATTTTATTAGGGGTCTCCTCAGAAAATTTTTCTGTAAAATTAACCTAAAAGACCAAACGAACAGAAGAACCTATATTCCTCAGAATGTTTAACGTCTTTTATTTCGGGTTATGCTCAAGCTATCGAAATACTTATTTTACAAAAGATTAATGATTTTGACTACGTTTAACATGCAGATATAAAAAAGGTAAATTAGCGTGGTATACACTATGTAATGGGCGGTAGTGACCCCAATGGCGCACATAGGGTTAATAATATTCCACAGAATAAGGCGTCCTTTCAAGGCAAAGATATTGGTGTGTTAAACTTAGAGATGGGACTATAAATACCGAAGATATGAGAAAAATAAATTTTAGCGACATCTAGCGGATTCCAAGAAAAAAATAAAAAACTTTTCCGGAAATGTTTTCCAAAAAGACATCATATGCGGGGGCGAACGGCGAACTTTATTCTTGCGTCCCTATAAGGCGAGACGGCCTAATGTACATACATACATACATACATAGTTAAATTCTTTGCTGACGAGTTTTATGGCCGAGCTTCTCTCCTAATTCGAGGTGTGCTCCTTTTGTTTTTCCTACTAATTGGACGGACCTTCAGTTTTATGCCGGCTCCGAGCGGCGAATGCATTTTTTGTGAGAAGCTTTTCATGGCAGAAATACACTCGGAGGGTATACCGCCCACTGCCTAGAGGTGGCCGCTATATCCAAAACCCCAATAATTGGGTTTTATTTAATTAGAATTTTTTTTGTAGGTATTTGTCCGGACTGGGGTTTGAATCCGAGACCTCTGGTATAGCACGCGAGCACTCTCCCCACTGCACCACAGCGGCCAGCGGCAAAAAAATTACTACCTTCAATAAAAAACAGCTGGCAAAATTGTCCACAAAAAACTCGGCACCGTCGCGGTCTTGCAGTAGTATTGATGTATTTAGATCCTCAACTGCCTTATGACTGAAAAAATAAAATAAATTTTACCCTCACAATATTTAACCAATCTCCTGTATTACTTACTTCATATAATTGTTTCATCAGGCATGCAGAATTCGCTTTGGGCTTTTAATAAGTTTAATTTGTTCTTAAGAATTATCTCACTATCAGAAACATTTTGTATTAATATGTTGTCTTTTTGCTGATATGTATGTATGTATTTTTTTCTAATATTTTTTTGGTTTTGATTTCAAACCAAAAATACTTTGATGGCAATATAATTGAGAGAGAGACATTTTTTTATACTTTTTAAGATTTGTTTTTAAACTATTTTGGAATGAATAAAACTGTAAAACTTCTCATAGTTTCAAAATAAGACTTTTTGGCATTAAAATTCATATTTAATTCCAGAAATGATTAAATTAAGTACCAAATGATATTAGAAATAAACTATCATTTTTTACTGTGCATGTAATAAAAGAAAAATAAAATAAATAGTGCAAATAAGCCCGACCATGTCTCTGCTAAAAACTAAATATCTCAATAATCGGTTATATGTAATTCCTAAGCTTCGATGATCTAACTTGCAAAATTTCGACAAAGATGCTCTCTATCAGTACTCGTAGATTTGTGAGCACCTAAATTCAGCGATGCAGGTGCAAGCTAAATTGACTCAGCTAATTGATATATCTCAACGTACTTACTTACCTACTTAGTATTAGGTGCTTAATAGAAATCCCAATGTTCATATGTACATATCGAGCCGTATGCGCCGGAAAGATGTAAAGGCCATGATTCCCGATTTTCACTTTTTTGTAGAAATAGCTTACTTGTCATCACCCACACCTTCTCCAGAAATTTTATGTCTTAAAAATGTACCGTTATGAAAAGCAATTTTGATGTAAGTACATAAGTTCAGTTTGTTTACTTTTTTTGTGAGTACGAAGTGGCTTTTACATCTTTTTTGCTTTTCAAATTATTGAAGACTACACCTTTTCCAGATTGAAATCAGAAAACGCCAATTGGATTTCACCATAGGTAATTGGATTTCAGAATTTGTCATTTGGATTTAAGAATAGTTATCTGGATTTCAGAATCTGTTAATTGGATTTCAGAATAGGCAATAGGATTTCAGAAAACGAAAATTGGATTTCAGAATAAGTAATTGGATTTCAGAATGTGTGAATTGGATTTCAGAAATAGACAATTGGATTTCAGAAAACGAAAATTGGATTTCAGATATCATAAACTTTATTTCGTAAAGTTGGAATATAATTTGTAAGTTCAATTCAGGTTATAAATTCATATAAGTTATGTACTACAGATGCAATGCAAAATAAGAGATTACGCAGTTATCGCGAAACTCCATTTTTAAAAATACAATTACAACTGAACGGCATAAAAATTACGAATTAATTTATTCCATAGTAAATAATTTTTGCATTTTTCATGGTCTTCTTTATACATAATCAAGTATTTACATGGCAAAAATAGTTGGAAAGGTATTTTCTGAAATCCAATTCTCTATTTCTGAAATCCAATTCACACATTCTGAAATCCAATTATCTATTCTGAAATCCAATTTTTGTTTTCTGAAATCCAATTGCCTATTCTGAAATCCAATTAACAGATTCTGAAATCCAGATAACTATTCTTAAATCCAAATGACAAATTTTGAAATCCAATTACCTTTTCTGAAATCCAATTGGTGTTTTCTGAAATACAATTGGAGTTTTCTGAATTCAATCTGGAAAAGGTGTAGTTACAAATAAACAAATTTAACGGGGTTTTGTTGGAATTTAACCAAGGGTTTTATCACTTTGAAGACTTCTACTTTGTATTTTATTACATATCGATGACCAATATGGTTTTCTTGTGCGGCATATTGCACTTTATTGCTCTATAATTTTGGAATAAAGTTCTAACGATATCACGATAGTTAGGGTCCCTTTTGTTACCGCTTAGAGCAGTTTTAAACAAACTGGTTGTGTATTTCTAAAATTTCGCCAAAATTAATTTCTTGAATCTCGATAATTTCCCTCCAAACTTAGATGCTGAAAGTGATGAACATGGCGAGAGATTTCATCAGAACTTTTTGACAGGCGATATCAAGGATCTTGGAACAAGGATATGATGGGAGACAAATCCAGAAAAGTGCAAAAGAATAGCCAAAAGTACTTACATCCGTCATTATTTATCCTATCGCGAAATTCATTAATTTTTTTATTCAATTAATTCTTTATCCTATTGATCACTGTTTTGAGAGATATTGTGCACTTCAAAACTCATAATAAATGGAAAGAAATAATGTTACTCCTTAATAAAATTTTATAAAGAAACGGAAAATGCTAGGTTAAGAACTCTCAATAAAAATAGGTAAATATAAATACCGATACATCCCATTATTGCAAAAGTAGTCTCAAAATGTTCGCATTTAAATTCTTTATGGGATAGATAGGAGTCGGATCTGAAATTCCTTATACAAACTTAGATTTTTTCATTCCTTTTGCCATTGTAACCAAACTACTTGACCAATTTTTAAGTGCAAAGGCAAAAAATGTTTGTTGGGGTTCTCTTTACCAGTTCTTATTAGATGCCAAATCGCTACGGTGGTTAACACCATTTTTTATGCACTTATGTATGTATGTCATGCAATGTCTTGTATATACGGTTTTTTCTACATTTTTACCGATATCTCAGAAACAGGGTCTGCCACAAAAAATGGATATGCTTTCGGGATCAGCGTTAAATTTCGTTTTAGAAAAGTATAGTTTTATATTTTTGGTGGTTAAAGTTGATTAAAAATTGTCGAAAAGCAAAGAAGAAAAAGAAATCGAAATAAAGAAATGAAAGTAAAAAAATTTTTAAAAAACCTTCTCCTGAACATTTTTGAATTTGGCCTTTACATCTTTCCGGCGCATACGGCTCGATATAAACCATCGGAAGTATTGGAGCTTCGTGGTAGAGGGGTTAAGGTTTAATTAACACATTTTTTTTAGGATGTATTGTAGAACGAATTTCCGTCATTTCGTTCGGAGAAAAGATAATGAAGATAGCACATCGCCGAAACCGGTTTATAACTAAATCAAACTTGATGGAAATTCGTTCTACAATACATGGCGTTCCTACCTTGTCGGAAAAACAAACAACAGAAAAGAAAAAAAAAAAAAGAACTGGCCTATAGCTCCAAAAATATACAAAAAATAAATCAATTTGTTACCATTATTCGATCTGTAGAACTCAAAACGAGGTCTCTGATTTGCGTGGAACAGTTCCAAACTAGCATATGGAGAAAGTTTATTATCATGAAAGGTATTAAAATAAAATAAATATGTATATGGAATATTATGGATACCAACTCATTTTTGCAAAGCAGCACAAACAACATCAAAATTACGATAACGAGAAACAACATAACAAGGATCAGCAACTTTCTCTTTGAGGACAAAAGCGAAAGCATTGAAATGAAGTAACATGAAACAAAATATGTAAGTATGTTAGGGTGGGGCGATTTTCTCACCTATATCGCGCCATCGAAATTTGGATTCCTCTCATTTTTCTGAGTAGAAAACTTCTCCACGACATTTGTCTAAAATTAATTTTGATGTTCCGGAATTTGGTTTTTATGAACCAAGACGAATTTTTGAAAATAAAAATTGGTTAAAAATCGACAAAAAATATCCAGGCCAATATGCACATCATATATTGTATTGACTTATCTTTAAGGAATTAGCAAAAAAAAATTAAGATATATTGTACACAACAAGAGATAATCGCGAAAATATGCGATTTTGGGCATTCAGCCTGCATAACCGGAAATCAGGCTATATCTCGAAAACGGATTATCCGATTTTAATTCGGGTTTCATATCTGGATTCAGCATAAAATTCCGATGCCATTCTGCTGCCATGTGCATATTGGCCTGGATATGTTTTTGTCGATTTTCGCCCAATTTATATTTTCAAAAATTGGTCTTGGTTCATAAAAACCAAATTCCGGAACATTAAAATTAATTTTAGACAAATGTCGTGGAGGAGTTTTCTACTCAGAAAAATTAGAGGAATCCGAATTTCGATGGCGCGGTATCGATTAATTTCCCTGCATGCAAATCCCCCCACCCTAATTTACGTATGTACATATGTACTATGTTTATCATACAAAATAGTAGAAAAATAAAAATATCTTTAGTTACTCATTTCCTTTATTTCCGCATTGGTTTTTTTTTACCGATTTGATGTTTTTTGTAGACACACACGTACAAGGCCAAAGGCAAATTGTGTTTTGTTGTTGTTATATTCTGTTGCTTGCAGCAGCTCATCAATGCAAAAACAAGAACAACAACAAGAAGCAGAACAAGAATAGTTAGAGAGAGATTTTCAGTGTCGTTGACATTGTTAAACTCAAAGTTTATTGTCTCGTTTGATGCTTTGTTGCGTTTGACTTTGGCATATTAAATATTTACTAGAGGTTACCCGCGGGTTTCTCACCACGTACTTTCAAAAATATTAGCATATTGAGTTTGTTCTGAAAAGTTACACAGAAAATATATCATTATTGACGTCAAAGATAGTTTTCTTATTTTTTTTGTCCGTTGAGTATATAATTATCTCATAAGCCCTTCACCAATTTTCAGTTCCCTACTACAAATATTTCAAGAGATATTCGCTGTGAAAGTTTCAGTTTGGGATGTGCCCATCCCTTCTTTACCAAGATCTAGCGTTTTTATCCATTTAATACATATGCCCTCATACGGATTTTCAGTACTCTACTACAAAAATAATTTTCAGTTTGGGAGGTGCCCATCCCTTCTTTACCAAGATCTAGCGTTTTTATCCATTTAATACATAATTATCTCATATGCCCTCATACGGATTTTCAGTTCCCTACTACAAATATTTCAAGAGATATTCGCTGTGAAATTTTCAGTGTGTATGGGAGCTGCCCATCCCTGAGCGTTATTATCCGCGGAGTACTTAATTATCTAAAATGCCCTCACACCAGTTTCAGTACCCTACTAAAATATTTCCATAGACATTCGCTGTGAAAGTTTCAGTTTATATGGGAGGTGCCCATTCCTGCTTTACCAAGATCTAGTGTTTTAATCCGTTGAGTACGTAATTATCTCATATGCCCCTAAACCAATTTTCAGTACCCTACTAATACCCTAATATTTAAAGAAATTTTCGATGTGAAATTTTCAGTTTGTATGGAAGGTGCCCATCCCTGCTTCACCAAGACCCATCGTTTTCATCCTTTGAGTACGGAAATATCTCATATGCGCCCACACCAATTTTCAGTACTCTACTACAAATATTTCCAGAGATTTTCGCTGTGAAAGTTTCAGTTTGTATGGGAGTTGCCCATCCCTGCTTTACCAAGACCTATCGATTTCATCCTTTGAGTACGTAATTATCTCATATGCCCCTACACCAATTTTCAGTACCCTACTATAAATATTTAAAGAGATTTTCGATGTGAAATTTTCAGTTTGTATGGGAGGTGCCCATCCCTGCTTTACCAAGACCTATCGATTTCATCCTTTGAGTACGTAATTATCTCATATGCCCCTACACCAATTTTCAGTACCCTACTATAAATATTTAAAGAAATTTTCGATGTGAAATTTTCAGTTTGTATGGAAGGTGCCCATCCCTGCTTCAACAAGACCCATCGTTTTCATCCTTTGAGTACGGAAATATCTCATATGCGCCCACACCAATTTTCAGTACTCTACTACAAATATTTCCAGAGATTTTCGCTGTGAAAGTTTCAGTTTGTATGGGAGTTGCCCATCCCTGCTTTACCAAGACCTATCGATTTCATCCTTTGAGTACGTAATTATCTCATATGCCCCTACACCAATTCAGTACCCTACTATAAATATTTAAAGAGATTTTCGATGTGAAATTTTCAGTGTGTATGGGAGCTGCCCATCCCTGAGCGTTATTATCCGCGGAGTACTTAATTATCTAAAATGCCCTCACACCAGTTTCAGTACCCTACTAAAATATTTCCATAGACATTCGCTGTGAAAGTTTCAGTTTGTATGGGAGTTGCCCATCCCTGCTTTACCAAGACCTATCGATTTCATCCTTTGAGTACGTAATTATCTCATATGCCCCTACACCAATTTTCAGTACCCTACTATAAATATTTAAAGAGATTTTCGATGTGAAATTTTCAGTTTGTATGGGAGGTGCCCGTCCCTGCTTTACCAAGACCTATCGATTTCATCCTTTGAGTACGTAATTATCTCATATGCCCCTACACCAATTTTCAGTACCCTACTATAAATATTTAAAGAGATTTTCGATGTGAAATTTTCAGTTTGTATGGGAGGTGCCCATCCCTGCTTTACCAAGACCTATCGATTTCATCCTTTGAGTACGTAATTATCTCATATGCCCCTACACCAATTTTCAGTACCCTACTATAAATATTTAAAGAAATTTTCGATGTGAAATTTTCAGTTTGTATGGAAGGTGCCCATCCCTGCTTCACCAAGACCCATCGTTTTCATCCTTTGAGTACGGAAATATCTCATATGCGCCCACACCAATTTTCAGTACTCTACTACAAATATTTCCAGAGATTTTCGCTGTGAAAGTTTCAGTTTGTATGGGAGTTGCCCATCCCTGCTTTACCAAGACCTATCGATTTCATCCTTTGAGTACGTAATTATCTCATATGCCCCTACACCAATTTTCAGTACCCTACTATAAATATTTAAAGAGATTTTCGATGTGAAATTTTCAGTTTGTATGGGAGGTGCCCGTCCCTGCTTTACCAAGACCTATCGATTTCATCCTTTGAGTACGTAATAATCTCATATGCCCCTAAACCAATTTTCAGTACCCTACTATAAATATTTAAAGAAATTTTCGATGTGAAATTTTCAGTTTGTATGGAAGGTGCCCATCCCTGCTTCACCAAGACCCATCGTTTTCATCCTTTGAGTACGGAAATATCTCATATGCGCCCACACCAATTTTCAGTACACTACTACAAATATTTCCAGAGATTTTCGCTGTGAAAGTTTCAGTTTGTATGGGAGTTGCCCATCCCTGCTTTACCAAGACCTATCGATTTCATCCTTTGAGTACGTAATTATCTCATATGCCCCTACACCAATTTTCAGTACCCTACTATAAATATTTAAAGAGATTTTCGATGTGAAATTTGCAGTTTGTATGGGAGGTGCCCATCCCTGCTTTACCAAGACCTATCGATTTCATCCTTTGAGTACGTAATTATCTCATATGCCCCTACACCAATTTTCAGTACCCTACTATTAATATTTAAAGAGATTTTCGATGTGAAATTTTCAGTTTGTATGGGAGGTGCCCATCCCTGCTTTACCAAGACCTATCGCTCTCATCCGTTGAGGACTTAATTACCTCATATGCGCCCACACCAACTTTCAGTACCCTACTATAAATATTTAAAGAGATTTTCGATGTGAAATTTTCAGTTTGTATGGGAGGTGCCCATCCCTGCTTTACCAAGACTCATCGTTTTCATCCTTTGAGTACGTAAATATCTCATATGCGCCCACACCAATTTTCAGCACTCTACTACAAATATTTCCAGAGATTTTCGCTGGGAAAGTTTCAGTTTGTATGGGAGTTGCCCATCCCTGCTTTATCAAGACCTATCGATTTCATCCTTTGAGTACGTAATTATCTCATATGCCCCTACACCAATTTTCAGTACTCTACTACAAATATTTCCAGAGATTTTCGCTTTGAAAGTTTCAGTTTGTATGGAAGGTGCCCATCCCTGCTTCACCAAGACCCATCGTTTTCATCCTTTGAGTACGGAAATATCTCATATGCGCCCACACCAATTTTCAGTACTCTACTACAAATATTTCCAGAGATTTCCGCTGTGAAAGTTTCAGTTTGTATGGGAGTTGCCCATCCCTGCTTTACCAAGACCTATCGATTTCATCCTTTGAGTACGTAATTATCTCATATGCCCCTACACCAATTTTCAGTACCCTACTATAAATATTTAAAGAGATTTTCGATGTGAAATTTTCAGTTTGTATGGGAGGTGCCCGTCCCTGCTTTACCAAGACCTATCGATTTCATCCTTTGAGTACGTAATTATCTCATATGCCCCTACACCAATTTTCAGTACCCTACTGTAAATATTTAAAGAGATTTTCGATGTGAAATTTTCAGTTTGTATGGGAGGTGCCCATCCCTGCTTTACCAAGACCTATCGCTCTCATCCGTTGAGGACTGAATTACCTCATATGCGCCCACACCAATTTTCAGTACCCTACTATAAATATTTAAAGGGATTTTCGATGTGAAATTTTCAGTTTGTATGGGAGGTGCCCATCCCTGCTTTACCAAGACTCATCGTTTTCATCCTTTGAGTACGTAAATATCTCATATGCGCCCACACCAATTTTCAGCACTCTACTACAAATATTTCCAGAGATTTTCGCTGGGAAAGTTTCAGTTTGTATGGGAGTTGCCCATCCCTGCTTTACCAAGACCTATCGATTTCATCCTTTGAGTACGTAATTATCTCATATGCCCCTACACCAATTTTCAGTACCCTACTATAAATATTTTAAGAGATTTTCGATGTGAAATTTTCAGTTTGTATGGGAGGTGCCCATCCCTGCTTTACCAAGACCTGTCGCTCTCATCCGTTGAGGACTTAATTACCTCATATGCCCCACACCAATTTTCTGTACTCTACAACAAATATTTCCAGAGATTTTCGCTTTGAAAGTTTCAGTTTGTATGGGAGGTGCCCATCCCTGCTTCACCAAGACCCATCGTTTTCATCCTTTGAGTACGGAAATATCTCATATGCGCCCACACCAATTGATATTCAACAATACAAAATTTTTTTGTTAATTTTTATTTGATATTCAACAAAACAAAATATTTTTGTTGATATCGTTAAGCAGCCTTGTCACCAAGTCCAATTAATTAACTGTTCCAAAAAAATATTTATGAAAAGTACATATCTACAAATTGTGATATTCATACAATTAAAGAAGAAGAGCTTCCTCTTCAATCAATAGTATCTGGTAGTATTCCCTTTTCGGTGTTTTCTACAAATTTTTTGACGTCCTCGTGAGCCAACCAAGTGCTCACTCGTTCATTCTCGGCAGTCTGAGGTGGACTTTTTGCTCTAGGCTGACGTGGACTATTGGCTACACCTTTATTTTGATTTGATGGTCCTGGAGCCGTCAAATGTATGCCCAAGTTCTTGGTTTGTTTAGTATTAGAGTAATGAGGAAGTGAACTTGGCTGTTTGCCACTTCGATACTCGACGTTATTAATTTCGCTTGCGATCATCTGGCGGTTTTTTTCATTTCTAGAATTGCTCTCAGCAGAATATTGCTGAACTAAAAGGCAGGATGCCATAAAAGCAATCAAGAGGATTTTTGTACACTGCATTTTAATTGTCAATTATTTATGTATGTATATAAAAATAGGTAAATATATTGTTTGAAACGTTTCACAATTTGATTTCAACTATGATAGCTCTTGATTCCTTAGCCCCTTTTATACCCGCAATTTTAGTTCAATTATGAGCTAATTCTAGGAATTTATAGACATAGCTGTTTTTCTTATTAAGCACGGCTGCACATAACTACATATCGCACCCTAAATCATAAAGTGACAACTCAAAATTCCAAAAAATTTCGGACAGCCAAAAAACTTTTTATTTTTTATATGTAGGGAATGATATGGGAAAATGCCACGTAGTATAATAGTCATTTTTCAGTTAAAAAATACGCTGATGGAAAAGATTTTTTTGGCAGTTGCTAGATATATATATTCTATGTAACGATTTATGAAAGAAATCCGATTACGAAAAAATTTGAGTTGTGTCACTTTATGATTTACGGTGCGATCTATACTTTCATATGTGCGTGTGTACAAAACAAATACAGACGGTTAAAATGTTCATTTTTTTTTGTTGGCCTTCAAAGTTCATTGCAAACAAGTAAGAGCGTGGTTTATTCGTCCGGGCCGAAGACTTTATACCCGCAATGAATGGGGAAATGAAACTTTACATGGTCTGGTACTCGTACCAGTGTTCTGCTTCGAGTAAGGTTTCGGCTCATCGATCTGACACAGTGCAATGCAACTCATACACATGATGTTTACCCGAATAAGCGATACGAGTAAAGCTTTTGTACGTTCGATGTCAAACGAACAAATGTTTGGTTGGAAAGATATGTACAAAACAATGATTTGTACATAAGTAGAAATTATCGTTTGATCGATCGGTGTTGTACTTAAACAGAAATGATCGTTTCATCGTACACTGTACGATCATGTACATTTTTAATATGTGTGTCGTATAAATATATGTATGTACATACATATGTATATATGTATGTATGTATGCTGGATTTAGTTTTAAAGCCGTTTTTCTTGCATTTTCAATTCTTTATTTTCTGTAATCTTTGTATGAGTACGGATCAGCCGCTTTATTTTACATATCAAAAGTTTAAATAAACGATTAAAAACTTTTCAAAGCGATAAAATGAAAAATCAATTTGTTTTATTTTCATTAGTAGATACTTTTTTATTTCATTTTTAATATAAAATTAGAAAAGCTATTATATAAAAGGAAAAAATTCGTACATACAAATTAGGCATTATTTCATTTATTTATTCTTGTTTTCATCAATACTGTTTTATTTCATTTTTAATAGAAAATTAGAAGTTATTATATAAAAGGAAGAAATTCGTGCATACAAATTAGGCATTATTTCATTCTTTATTCTTGTTTTCATTAATACTTTTTATACGTAGCTGTACTAGTACACAGAGTATTATAGTTTTAATCACATAACGGTGGATGGTAACAGAATGAAATAATCGAGATAGATATAGACTTATATATATCAAAATGATCAGGGTGAAAAGAGAAATCGATTGAGCCATGTCCGTCGGTCTGTCCGTCTGTAAACACTCTAACTCGCGCAAGAATTGAGATATTTTGATGAAATTTGGAATGCAAGTTAGTATCGAGACTGGGACGGTTGGTATTGAAAATGGGTGAAATCGGATCATGAAAATGTGCGCTCACTTGCTGCACTGCTAGCTGGAATGGATAATACTTTAAGGGCAAAATTATAAAGAGTTGGAAACTCATTTTTATGATTTTCCCACCACTGCATGGCATCAAAATTATTTTCGAAGGCTGTTTGCCAATCGGTAACATTTTTCTCTATGGCAAAATGAGGTAGAAAATTTTTGCCATATTGAAAAAAAAAACCTATTTTGCTGTGCCAAACGGAAGGAAAATTTTGACAGTTACAAAGATACACATTTGGGCGAAAACGGGCAACGATACAATTTTAAACCGTAAAATGCATATAATTGTTGATGGCAGTTTTAATGGAACAGAAGAAATGTATTCATGAAACGATTTGATGTTATTTTGTATTTAAATATTTGTGTTACTTGTATGTGTATGTATTTACAAATGTGTATGTATTTCAAATCCACCACGAATACTTTTAAAATTTTACTCCCTTATGTCAAAATTTAATTTTTTCTACCGATTGGCACACGGCCGAATTGTACAAATTCATTATTTTGACACCCGTTTTCGTCTTCAATTTCACAAAAAAGTTCCCACACTTCACTACGGCCTTTTCTTTTATTAGATTTTTTGTAAACACCACTTTTAAGTTTTTCGTACAGTCGAATGATCGTATAAACATGCAATGATCGCGATCGATCAACTGATCGATCGGTTCGTTATAGTATGTACATTGTATACTCGTGCGATCATACAGCGATCGTATCGTTCAACCTGTACATATGTTTGTTTCAAACCAAACCGTTCGATCGCTGTGCAGAACTCTGACTCGTACTCATTAATTTGTGCTATTACTCGTAATGTGGCCGCTGTGGTGCAGTGGCTAGAGTGCTCGCCTGCTATAACAGAGGTCTCGGGTTCAAACCTCAGTCTGGAAAAACACCAAAGAATGTTTCTAATTAGTAAAAATCCAATTATTGGGTTTTTAGAAATAGCGCTGACCTCTCAGCAGTGGACGGCATACCCTCCGAGTGTATGTCTGCCATGAAAAAGGTTCTCAAAGTCGGAATAAAACTGTAGCTCTACCCAATTAGTAGCGAAAACCAAAATTAAGCATCACACCTCGAACTGGAAGAGAAGCTCGGCCATAAAACTCGTCAGAGTTATAATAGCGCCAGTGTATTATTATATTATTATTATTATTATAGTTTGTACCATAACTTGAGTTAAATAGTCAAATTCTAAGAGTTAATATAGATAACTAGTAAACCCGTCCACGCGATGCTGTGGCTTTCAATTGCACTGTGCGACAATTTGAGGGTGGAAGACCACTTATTGCCACATTTGAAAATTTTTTGATATACCTTCATAGCTACTGGTTATTGTTACTTTCTGTGGACCTAGATTTTTTATACATAGATTTTGACCAAGGAGCCCCATAGTGAAGTTTTGTGCCGAATATTTTTCTAGACTATGGTAACCTTAAAGCAACCCACAAAAGGCCATTTGGCGCGCTCCTATTTTGTTCTTGTTCTCTTCCTCTTCTCCTTTCCCCTTTATTTGCGCTTTATTTTCCCTTTATCCATTTTATTTTTCATATTTCCTCTTTCGCTTCATGTCCTTCGCCATATCCGTCCCTTTCATTTTCCTCTTCCCTTTCCTTTTATTACCCATCTTCAGTGCTAGGCCTTGTATGACACTTCAAATTCAAAAATGAGATAAACTGTAGCGTAAAAATGGATTATTGAACGGTGGCACCCTTTTTGTAAAAATTGTAATAAATTACTCATTTCCATGCCAAGACCTTTCATATGACACCTCAAATTTAAAAATCAAACAAACTATAGCGTAAAACTGAATTTTTGAAAAGGTGGCAACCCTTTTTGAAAAATTTCTATTAAATTGCTCAATATCAGGTCAAGCCCCTTCATATGGTACCAAAAATTCTAAAATCAAACAAACTATACAGTAAAATTAAATTTTCAAACATCTGGAAACCCTCTTCAAAAAAATTAAACCTTCCTGCACATCTACAGGTCAAGCCCTTTCATCTGACACCACATTTTCGAAAATTGGTATAACGGTGTAAAAGTTATGGTGCTTACAAAAAATCGCTTAGCGTAATATATATAAAGATATTGTTGTGCAATCATTTGTATGCTGACAATTTAAGTATGTGTATGTGTTTAGATGATTGCCGTAGCTTAGAATATGCTGGAAAGTGTGCTTGGCATTTGGTGAAAATAAAAGCTTTAATATTTCTATTCGGTTTTTCTGTTTGGCTTATTTTGATGACATTTTAAATCGCAGTGCAATCCTCTATGCACCGATATCTTATGTACATACATACATATATAAGTGTGTATGTAGGTATAAATTTATTCAGCACTGGCATGTATTTGTTTTTGAAATCAAATTGGTATTTATATTCGTGTCTCCGTATACATATCTACATTAGGGTGGGGCGATTTACTAACCTATATCGCGCGATCGAAATTTGGATTTCTCTCATTTTTCTGAGTAGAAAACTCCTCCACGAAATTTGCCTAAAATTAATTATGATGTTCCGGAATTTGGTTTTTATGAACCAAGACGAATTTTTGAAAATAAAAATTTGGCAAAAATCGACAAAAAAATATCCAGGTCAATATGCACATCGAGTTGAAGCAGAATTTTATGCTGAATCCAGATATGAAATCGAAACTAAAATCGGATGATCCGTCTTCGAGATATAGCCTGATTTCCGGTTATGGAGGCTGAATGCCGAAAATCGCATATTTTCGCGATTATCTCTTGCTGTGTACAATATATCTTAAATTTTTTTGCAAATTTCTTAAAGATAGGTCAATAGAATATATGAGCAATATTTTAAAATATTAATTTATCTTCCTGTATAGGAAAACTAGAATGCACTCTTTTTTCCTGAGCCCAAAATCGCAGTATGGGATCTCCATGTTATAGTCATCCGATACCGATGATTTTCGCCGTCAGCTCTTTGTGTACAATAGATGCTCTAAATACAAAATTTCAGAATTTTAGCTGCAAAAATTGAGGAGTTATAACCCAAAACGTAGACGTATGCTGTTTGGGACTTGTTTTTTTACTTTAGTCAACTCTAAAAAAAGTCAAGGTTACTCATACGCCATAGCGTACTATTGGAAGCAAAAGACAAATTTAGCATTTATTGTACACAAAGCGCTGTCGGCGAAAATCATCGCTATCGGATGACTATAACATAGAGATCCCATACCGCGATTTTGGACTAAGGAAAAAAGAGTGCATTCTAGTTCTCCTATAACGGAAGATATGTTAATATTTAAAAATATTGTTCCTATATTGTATTAACTTATCTTTAAGAAATTTGCAAAAAAATTTAAGATATATTGTACACAGCAAGAGATAATCGCGAAAATATGCGATTTTCGGCATTCAGCCTCCATAACCGGAAATCAGGCTATATCTCGAAAACGGATCATCCGATTTTAGTTTCGATTTCATATCTGGATTCAGCATAAAATTCTGCTTTAACTCGATGTGCATATTGACCTGGATATTTTTTTGTCGATTTTTGCCAAATTTTTATTTTCAAAAATTCGTCTTGGTTCATAAAAACCAAATTCCGGAACATCAAAATTAATTTTAGGCAAATGTCGTGGAGGAGTTTTCTACACAGAAAAATGAGAGGAATCCAAATTTCGATCGCCCCACCCTAATCTACATACCTAAATGTTTGCGAGCGCAGACGATTTTGACATTTGTTTGTGTTTCATTAATATTTTAGAATTGCAGTTCACCGCCAGATTGGTATTCCTAAACGTTAAGCAAATGCAAAATAACATGTAAATTTGTACGTATGCATGTGAGCTTTTACATATGGATGTATGTACGTGTGTGAGGACGCGTTTCGAAATCAAAACATAAATATTAACATTTGCGAATTGAAACCGTATTGCCTCGAGCTGAATTCCGTTTACGGATGTGCAAACAAATTGACGCGCTGACACACACACACATATACATAAAGGCAAAAGCTCTCGCCTTTTATTCGTGCTTTCACTTGTTTTGCTGTTTGTTAGTCACAAAAGCGCCACCGCAATATCTTAGCTTGAGATCATGTGCACATACAAGCGTAGTCGAGTGAAAATGAAATAAAAATGTATGCACATACGTAAACCCGCACATACATACATGGATACTCGTATACGCATGGCTAAATGGCAAACACATTTGCTTGTATGTCCGTATATTGATTGCAGATTCGTTAGATCGTTTAGTCGTCGGCGGTTGGCAGTTGAAGGGTGCTGGGCGGTGGGTACTGGGTGGTGGGTGGTGGGCGTCTGACGATGAACGGCGAATTTATTTTTATATTCAGTAGCGTTGACGCGCGTGAACGCAAATTTGCATAGTGTAATTTTTTGTGTGCGCAATGCTAACAAACAATCAAAAAATAAAATAACACAAATATAGGTAGATATTGATGTATGTATGTGCGTGTGCGGGTTTATGTAATCGGGGTATTTTTCCTACACCGAAAACCGCTAATCCCTTTGTAGTGTGTGTGTATATTTAAAAACCGCCAGATGGAATAATGTTTATTTAAGTTATTTGAAAATTCTGCACAGTCTGACAAACATACTCATGTACATACATTAGAGTAGTCCTTAAAAAATCAAATTATCGATTTTCTTCGGTCTCACCCCCTAGATCGGTAACAGAACAGTCAAAGATATCATGAAATTGTTTGGTCATTATACGGTAATGTGCGACACTCCTTAACCGTATCCTATCGGGACAATAGAAAAAAAATATGATATACAATTTGGCGACCACCCTAACATATATACATACTAATATTACCCAATATTTATTGCGCAGAACGTATAATTTTAATCTTAATTTTAATTTAATAAAATTTAACGAGAATTTACAAAATGCAAACCTGAATATATTTGCCACTTATTAATTAGTAATATGTTTTATGCGTCTTCGACGAAAAAATTATAAAAACAATTTAAAATAAAATAAAAATAAAGAAAAATTAAATTAAAATAAAATAAAATAAAATAAAATAAAGTAAAATAAAATAAAACGAAGTAAAATAAAATAAAAAAATAAAACAAAATGAAATAAAATAAAATAAAATGAAATAAAATAAATTAAAATGCTGTACACTAAAACAAAATAATATAAAATAAAAAAAGTAAAATAAAATATGATAAAATAAGTAAAATAAAAGAAAAGAAATGAAAGTAAAGAAAAGAAGAGAAAAGAAAAGAAAAGAAAAGAAAAGAAAAGAAAAGAAAAGAAAAGAAAAGAAAAGAAAAGAAAAGAAAAGAAAAGAAAAGAAAAGAAAAGAAAAGAAAAGAAAAGAAAAGAAAAGAAAAGAAAAGAAAAGAAAAGAAAAGAAAAGAAAAGAAAAGAAAATAGAGTAAAAAATAAAATAAAAAAAAAATAAAATAAAATAAAATAAAATATAGAAAAAATAAAATAAAATAAAATAAAGTGAAAAAATAAATAAAATAGAGGAAAATAAAATAAAGAAAAAATGAAATAAAATAAAATAAAATAAAATAAAATAAAATAAAATAAAATAAAATAGCGCAAAATAAAAAAATTAAATAAGATAGGGTAAAATAAAATAGAGGAAAATAAAATAAAGAAAAAATAAAATAAAATAAAATAAAATAACATAAAATAGCGTAAAATAAAAAAATTAAATAAAATAGGGTAAAATAAAATAAAATAAAATAAAATAAAATAAAATAAAATAAAATAAAATAACATAAAATAGCGTAAAATAAAAAAATTAAATAAAATAGGGTAAAATAAAATAACGGAAAATAAAATAACATAAAATAAAATAAAAAAGTAAAATAAAATAAAATAAAATAAAATAAAATATAGAAAAAATAAAATAAAATAAAATAAAATAAAATAAAACAAAAGGAAATAAAAGAAAATAAAATAAAATAAAATAAAATAAAATAAAATAAAATAAAATAAAATAAAATAAAATCAAGTGAAAAAATAAAATAGAGTAAAATAAAATAAAGAAAAAATAAAATAAAATAAAATAAAATAAAATAAATTAAAATAAAATAAAATAAAATAAAATAGAGTAAAATAAAAAAATTAAATAAAATAGGGTAAAATAAAATAACGCAAAATAAAATAACATAAAATAAAATAAAAAAGTAAAATAAAATAAAATAAAATAAAATATAGAAAAAAATAAAATAAAAAAATAAAATAAAATAAAACAAAAGGAAATAAAAGAAAATAAAATAAAATAAAATAAAATAAAATAACATAAAATAAAATAAAAAAGTAAAATAAAATAAAATAAAATAAAATAAAATATAGAAAAAATAAAATAAAATAAAAAAATAAAATAAAATAAAATAAAAAAGTAAAATAAAATAAAATAAAATAAAATAGAGTAAAATAAAAAAATTAAATAAAATAGGGTAAAATAAAATAACGCAAAATAAAATAACATAAAATAAAATAAAAAAGTAAAATAAAATAAAATAAAATAAAATATAGAAAAAAATAAAATAAAAAAATAAAATAAAATAAAACAAAAGGAAATAAAAGAAAATAAAATAAAATAAAATAAAATAAAATAAAATAAAATAAAATAAAATAAAATAACATAAAATAAAATAAAAAAGTAAAATAAAATAAAATAAAATAAAATAAAATATAGAAAAAATAAAATAAAATAAAAAAATAAAATAAAATAAAATAAAATAAAACAAAAGGAAATAAAAGAAAATAAAATAAAATAAAATAAAATAAAATAAAATAAAATAAAATAAAATAAAATAAAATAAAATAAAATAAAATCAAGTGAAAAAATAAAATAGAGTAAAATAAAATAAAGAAAAAATAAAATTAAATAAAATAAAATAAAATAAAATAAATTAAAATAAAATAAAATAAAATAAAATAGAGTAAAATAAAAAAATTAAATAAAATAGTGTAAAATAAAATAACGCAAAATAAAATAACATAAAATAAAATAAAAAAGTAAAATAAAATAAAATAAAATAAAATATAGAAAAAAATAAAATAAAAAAATAAAATAAAATAAAACAAAAGGAAATAAAAGAAAATAAAATAAAATAAAATAAAATAAAATAAAATAAAATAAAATAAAATCAAGTGAAAAAAATAAAATAGAGTAAAATAAAATAAAGAAAAAATAAAATAAAATAAAATAAAATAAAATAAAATAAAATAAAATAAAATAAAATAAATTAAAATAAAATAAAATAAAATAGAGTAAAATAAAAAAATTAAATAAAATAGGGTAAAATAAAATAACGCAAAATAAAATAACATAAAATAAAATAAAAAAGGAAAATAAAATTAAATAGAGTAAAATAAAATAAAGAAAAATAAAATAACATAAAATAAAATAAAATAAAATAAAATAAAATAATAAAACTATAACGATGAAAATAAATAAAAAGTTTTTTTAAGAATTTATTTAAATAGACATTTCGTGTGGACATTTTGGCAGCACAATCTGAATCTCAATGCTATAATACGAATCATTATTATTTTTAACAATTTAAATTTTAGTTCTAAAATAAATTTATTTTTCTTCTCTTTCAGGTAAGTTGAACAAACTCAAAACTTCAAATCAAATCCTAAGGCGCAGTAAATATGAAAAAGAAAATCATAGACGCAAGTACTACTTAATAACTAAGTAATAAGTTTACGTATTTAAGTACTCGTATAACCGTACATATGTATTTACGTATGCATAAATATATGTACATATAAGTATTTTTTTACTTAAATTAACTAGGCTATTCTGGCAACTGGTTTCTAAAGGCAACTATTTTTTCAAAGGAAACAAAATGTTTTTTTTTTTTTTGAAAGACATTTGCCAGAATAGCCATACATAAATGTAAGAAATCATGCTATAATGTATAATATTTGTAATTATCCATAAAACTGTTGGTATTTTGTTAACATTTAGTTATACCGCCTAACTCTTCCTTGCTTCCTTCTTAAAAAATTTGAAGATCTACACAGTCGATTAATATAATATGCATGCACATATGTATGTCCATACATACATATCTCTTAGCCTTTATTGTATTTTATTATCTGGTTTCATAGAACTACGAGTTAATTGCTTTGCCTTAAATATTTACTTCGATTTAAATGATAAAGTCTGGCTGTAATTTATTTCTTTGGAACTTAAATTGTAAATCTACATGACAAAAGTGACCTGAACTACACATTCCTTTACAAAGAGCTATTCTGAAAATGTGTGTCAAACTGCCACTAAAATTTGCAAGTCTTGCAAAAATCCAAATGTCAAACAATGGTTTGTATGCACATGTGTATGTATAGAAATTTGCTGTTACACAATACAACTGGTAGCAAGTTCAGGTGCATTTATTTGATGCACTAAAGTTTTAGAAAAATGTTTGAAAATTGGCTACTCGAGCTTTAAAATTTGTAGCCTTTGAAAGTATGTGCCTGTATATGTGTGGATATGTATATGAAAAGAACTATGCTCCAATCGTTATTCCATGTTTTGCTGCACTTGTCACATTTCTGTGTTTCTGTTGTCACATTCTGATATTTGCTTGACTTACTGAAAGTCAACCCATCAAAGTTTACTGTATGGCGAATTTCAATTCAAACTTTTTTTTAAAGAAATACTAACTAATCTGTATGGTTTATTGTTATAAGTAAGAGAATTCTGAGAAAAAACAATATATTTCTCACTCACTTTCTTAGGTTTAGAAATTTCATAATATGAATAGTTAGTAATCTTCATTTTGGATAAAGCTTTAGATTTCATGATTATTCGAATTCAACGTTTTTTAGTTTGACCCGTCAATGGGTGTCATCTAATTGAAACGATTATCCGCCTCGTTCTTATGTCATCTTAATAAAACTTTAAAGCTTTGCAACATAATTGGCAGGTGTTTGTTCACTTTAAGCGAATAACTTTCTTTAAATTTTTTTCTTTGCAAAATTAAATCAACCTCAATTCTTGATTCTGGTGTTCGTTTTCAACTTTCATACATGCCCGTCTTCTTGTCGACTTTTTGAAAACTACTTCACTTACTTTTGAGCGTATGTAAATACATATATGTACATATGTATAAGTACATACATACGTACAAGTAGGTATTTCATATACATAAGTACGTTTATACGTTGGTGAACTCGTTTGCTAGAACACATCACGATTTCTATGCAATTGCACTTTTATTACTTTAACCACAGCTGATTGACTCGATTAGAAACCAATATCATATTGAAAATAAATAGAAATAGAAGCAGAGGAAAAAGAAAACGCACACAAATAAGCGAAGCAGAAAAAGTTGTAGGGAAAATAATTTTATATTTTCTACCGTTTATGTGAGTTTAAACGTTTTAGCATAAAAGCAAATTACCTTCAACATATATTCAGACCAAACGATATCGATTTTCAGGCGATTAAGCAAAATAGCGCAGAGCTTGTCAATTGAATTTGTAGTACCTAATATAGAGAATACACTGGCGGGAATATAACCCAGAGTGTGGGTGGGCTTATGGGAGCTTAACTTAAACTAATCATTTTAGCAATTTGTTAGTAATACGGTTATGTATATAACGTTCTCCTTCATGAAATGGGAACCAAAATTATGGACTAATTTGAAAATTATCTAAATGTTTATTTCTACGAGTAACTCCCATATAATTTTTCTGATTGGAAACACACCCACCTTTGCTCCGAGCGCAAACAAACGACATGTAGACAAGGCGAATAATCAAGTACGGGGACGTTCGGTGAATTGTGCTACTCTCATTTGGATCATTTGTTTATTTTGAAGATTACGTAAGATAAGTGCCAACAAATTCTTAGCACAAGTGTTAAAGGTTACATGAGTGGTGGATGATCGGTGGTTGCGTGCCCTGTGTTTGGTATGATGAAAAGTCAACAGCAAATGCAAATACATATGTACTTAAGTGCTCAAACAGGGTTACATATGCATACACTGAGAGAAAAAAAATATATGGAGGGGTCAAAGAAATTGTTTACCTATTTTGAACACTGCTTTCTTTGTTTTGAGTAAATTTTCTTTAAAACATGATAAAAGGTTTATAAAATATTGTTGTTACATGCGTTACCATGGTTTCATATACTTGTTTTGAAAAAATTCATACATTAAAATAATGAAAAATTCTTTAAGCGCCATTCCATTCCCAACTTTCCTTGTTTTGAAGACTTGATTTCTTTTGAGAAATTAAATTCCCATACAAATTCCCATGGCAACGAATTTGTTTGAATGTTTTTTTTATGTTTTTTCCACATTTTTGAGAAAATTTACACAAAACAAAGAAAATTTTGTATTGGGACGCGAGTTCAAAATAAGGAAAATTATGTCTTTGATCGAGAGAAATTTTTTTTTTGAGTGTATGTGTGTAAATAAGCTACATAGTTCTAGTATGAACAGTTCGTGAGTTCATTGATTTAACTGTTTTTCTTAGCTAGCACCCCAAACGGTTAAGTAAATAAATATGTATATACATTAGGGTGGGGCGATTTACTAACCTATATCGCGCGATCGAAATTTGGATTCCTCTCATTTTTCTGAGTAGAAAACACTTCCACGATATTTGTCTGAAATTAGTTTTGATGTTCCGGAATTTGGTTTTTATGAACCAAGACGAATTTTTGAAAATAAAAATTTGGCAAAAATCGACAAAAAAATATCCAGGCCAATATGCACATCAATTTGAAGCAGAATTTTATGCTGAAACCAGATATGAAATCGAAACTAAAATCGGATGATCCGTTTTCGAGATATAGCGTGATTTCCGGTTATGGAGGCTGAATGCCCAAAATCGCATATTTTCGCGATTATCTCTTGTTGTGTACAATTTATCTTAAATTTTTTTTTGCAAATTTCTTAAAGATAGGTCAATACAATATATGAACAACATTTTAAAATATTAATTTATCTTCCTGTATAGGAAAACTAGAATGCACTCTTTTTTCCTTGGCCCAAAAGCGCGGTATGGGATCTCCATGTTATAGTCATCCGATACCGATGATCTTCCCCGACCGATTGTGTACAATAAATGCTCTAAATCCAAAATTTCAGAATTTTAGCTGCAAAAATTAAAGAGTTATTCCCTAAAACGTAGGCTTATGCTTCTGAAATTTGTTTTTTGCTAACAATAGTACGAGTACGCTATGGCGTATGAGTAACCTTGAGTTTTTTTAGAGTTGAGTAAAGTAAAAAAACAAGTCCCAAACAGTAATATATATAATACAATGGCGCTATTATAACTCTGACGACTTTTATGGCCAAGCTTCTCTCCCAATTCGGGGTGTGCTCCTTTTGTTTTTCTTACTGATGAACTTTGATGTGGAGACAAATATAATAAGAAAAAAAAAAAAAACGAAGGGAAGCGACCACTATTACAAAAAGAGTAACAAAGATCTTTTTTAATTTTGATTTTGGTCGAGACTTGGGACAAAGCCTTTCACTTCTCACATGCTTAGCAAGTGCCCACCCTCATACGTATGTATTAAACCTTTGCATAAATTTAAAAGTGCCAAATAATGCTATTTCATACGACTGTTTCGGTCAACATGTCTGAGGTGAGTTCAGGGCCGCCGAGAGAAAATCCGGGCCCGGGGTCAAAATAACTAAGGGCCCCCATACTAAATGAACAAATTCTCAAAATCAAAATTCAATGAATATATAGTTACGAACTTTATTTTATCTATACATGGCCGCTGTGGTGCAGTGGGTAGAGTACTCGCCTGCTATGCCAGGCTTCTGTTTTAGCCACTCAAAAAAAAAAAATGGACGTGTTTTTGTAGCGTCCGGAACGCAGTTTAGGTGGCTAAAACAGAGGCATTAAACTAAATTTCTGTCGCTAACATACTTTAATCATTAGCTGTGGCCTAAATCTTTCCTTTTATCATAAAACGATACAATATTTCGCGATATTTCTGCCTCAAAATTCAAAAAATCGTGCGAACATACCGTCCGAAACGCCCAGGATATACCCATATCGCTGTATAAGAATTTGCATCATACCGAATTTTTCTGTTGCAACAGAAAACGAATTCAAATTTATGCTGCAAAGTCGACGCCAAAAACCAACAATTCCTTAAGTGGGGTACAGACACTAAGAGATTTATAAAATTTGTTGAAATTTAAAATGATTGCTATCTACGAAAGGTGATTAAAGGTGTTGTTCGTTTATTTTCTGTAAGCAAAAACTTGGATATCATTTTGAGATTCCCGGGCCCTCTAAAGCCCGGGCCCGGGGCAATTGACCCCCTCAGCCCCCCCCTCTCGTCGGGCCTGGGTGAGTTATACATCTTTTTAACTTCTTTGATTTAGCTTCGGCTAAACAAACGTTGGCATAAAATCAATTTAGTTTGTTTTTCCGAGTTTCAGATTTTTAACATCTAAATATTTACATACAAACATGCCCATTTACAATTTTCTGCAACGCAAAATGAGTTTCTGCACAAATATTCAGCTTTTAAATTGACCAGAAGTTGTTGCTCGGTGTTGCGAGGTGGCGAGAGAATGAATAATGCTACTCTGACGTAAATTACTTGATGGCTGTGGCTGCAGGTATCTCCTCCTAAATTAAAATAAACATACATACATACGTATAAATACATACATGTGTGTATATTTATTCACGTTTTGACTCAATCTACGAAAGGAATTAACATTAATAAATTTTCTGCTCAGCATACTGAAGCAATTAAAATAAATTATGATGTGAATATTTTTTGTGGAAAACTAAGATGGGCGCCCCACCACCAACTTTTCCTCATTTCCATTTTATCAATCCTGCTCTCATGTTGTATACCTCTTTCATGTTTTTCTTTTTCCATAAAGCTTAGAGATAAACAAATCTGAAAAGGGGGATAGTAAATGGTGTATCTGAAACGATGGCGCTTTGGCGCAGATGTTTCCATTACGCTAAAGCCACTCACTCACACTTGCACACATAAAAACTCTTTTAAAATGTTAAAAGTGATTGCTAATCAAAGCAAAAGTGGGGTAGAAATGAACATTCCTAAATCTGTACAGAGATATTTTAAGGGCTAATCTTATCGATCTGAAATGCAGAGAGCAGAAATTGATAATCGTGTATAATTTATTTTGCCCACAATTTTTGTTTGTTTTTTGTTTTCAAAACACCCATATGGGTATTTAATCGTTTGTTAAATATATCGCACCCTAAATCATAAAGTGGCATAACTCAAAATTCAAAAATTTTCAGGAGAGCCAAAAAAATTTTTTCATTACAAGCAATCGTATGGCAAAGGGCCAGGTATAATGGTTATTTTTCGGTCGAAAGAGACAGTTATTCAAAGGTTTTTTTGGCAATCGCCAGATATATGTTCCGTATACCCGTTTATGAAAAAAACTCGATTTCGATAAATTTTGAGTTGTGCCACTTTTTGATTTAGGGTGCGATATGTTAATTTCATAACGGAAGGAAATGTCTGCTGTGCAAGCCGTCAGCTTTAGTTGTGGACTAACTCGTCTCCTGCTCATCTCAATGGCTGAAAAAGGCTTACCCTTTAAAAATTAAATGTATAATATTTTAGCAGCAAAACATCTGAGCCTTCTTGTCTGCTGTTGCCCTATATATTTTTAGCATTAGCAATTAAATTCTTGCTGCGGCCCATAAAGACACATACAAGTACTTGAGTCCATCGGTTTTCCAGTCTCCACAGTGCCATATGGGTTACATGCATGGCATGCCCGATATCATGGATTCAGATCATGTGTCTTTGAACTCAATTAAGGAGCACATAACTTACAAACCGGATTACAATAATCAACAGTAATGACAACAACAAGAAAACTAACAGCGAAACAAACAAACGTTCAAACCAATTTCGGAGACTTTGCGCTAACTTTGTTTTGTTTTTATTCCTTTTTATGTACATTTGAACAAGTTGATAGCGAACAAGTACCCGAAAAGTCATGCCCACTAATTTGTATGCAAACATGCATTTCTAAGCTGCCGTTCTCTTGACTCTTTTTATGCCTCTTTCATGAAAACGAAATGGCAAAAGTAATGTTCATTAGGGCTGGATGAAACTTTGCAAAAGATTTTTCTTAAATGTTGTTTTTAAATTCGCATAGATGTATGCAAAAGTGAATATGTATATCTATCTAATTCCTGCCAATTAATATTTTTTCCTCTATGATAGTTAGAGCTCGGATAATAGGTGAAAATCAAACGCCTAAAATTATGCCACGTAAAATTTGTGAGCACATCCAGTGGCAAGTTTAAGGGTGGGGTACATTTGGGTATAAGCCCCCCGTGAATGCAATTGGATTTTTTGCTTATTAGGATGCCAGAAAAATAAATTATTAAGGTTTTTTATGGGTTGCATGAGAAAAATTGCAAAGAAAGCTACAATAAATAAATATAATAATAAAGAATAATAATAAATAAAGCATAATAAATGAATAATAAACAAATTTATAATTAGAAAGAATAAAGAAAAAATTAAAAATTTGTAGTGACTCGCTTAAATTTGAGACAAAATCTTCGCACGTGAAGGAAAAACAATTACAGTTTCAAAACAAATATATTTTGAATGAAAATGAGGCAAGTTCGTATTAGCAAATGGAATATATAATACAGCTTTTTAATTTGTAGTAGTCTGACTTTAAACATTTACATATTTGAGGTAAAAAAACTTGATTTGAACTTTTCTATTTTTTCTTATGACCATTTCAATTTGCAATTGGATACTCGGCATAATTTCATATCTGTAAAAATGAAAACTTCTCTCGTGGTAAAAACGGTTTTGCATTTTTGTTTATGAGTTATTGGAACATTAACTATACCATAATTTACTTACTTTTCCCAAATTTTATTTTGCTTGACGATGTACAAAAATTTAAAATACAAAATTGAAATAAATTTTGCTTTTGTTTTCTAAACGCAAGACGTACGAGTGTTCTTATACTTTTTTTCAGTAAAAATGTCAAAGGAACTAAATCCCTCTTTGGCTTTATTTCATCACACTGTATGTTTATTCAAACTGCAAATTTGTGTAACATGATTAAGAACTTTTCTAATAAAATCTTTACACTCCATACCAATATGCTACCCCTTTATATTTAAATTGTAATCCCGCCACTGAAAACAAACAAAATTTACAAAATGTATCATTTTTTAGGCGCTTGATTTCACCTATTTTTCCGAGCTCTAGTGATAGTATATAAATTTTTCAAATAATTTGATGGTTTCTTAGAGCACTAAATTGGATATTAAATATTCGGGTTTTCTTTCGGTTTCGAAGGCTTGTACACTCAAAAAAAAAATTTCTCTCGATCAAAGACATAATTTTCCTTATTTTGAACACGCGTCCCAATACAAAATTTTGTTTGTTTTGTGTAAATTTTCTCAAAAATGTGGAAAAAACATAAAAAAACATTCAAACAAATTCGTTGCCATGGGGATTTGTATGGGAATTTAATTTCTCAAAATTAAAGAAATCAAGTCTTCAAAACAAGGAAAGTTGGGAATGGAATGGCGCTTAAAGAATTTTTCATTATTTTAATGTTTGAATTTTTTCAAAACAAGTATATGAAACCATGGTAACGCATGTAACAACAATATTTTATAAACCTTTTAACATGTTTTAAGGAAAATTTACTCAAAACAAAGAAAGTAGTGTTCAAAATAGGTAAACAATTTCTTTGACCCCTCCATATATTTTTTTTCTCTCAGTGTAACGCTAAAATGTGATACTTAATCGTGCTTGGCTCCTCTCCTTTAAGCTGTTTCATTATAAAATATTCAAAAAAAAACGGGATAGTTTGAGGTATAATAACATACCGGCACACATTGACTCACGCCATCTACTTACAATGTTGGCTAAAGTTTACACGAACAAGTTTTGCAGAATTAAAAAAAAATATATTAATATTCTCTTACATAAATACCCCAACAATGGCCATTTCTTTACACCAATTTGTTGTTATTGCAGTTTTTTATACTATTTCTAGTGTGAGCTACAGCGGAATGATGCCCATACCTGTTTCAAAAAACACCATACGTTCACTTAACCTTATGGACCAAAACAATTTACAAACCATAAATTTCTGGGTTCGCCATACTTTCACATATACTCTTGGGCATACGAAATACTCGTACTTAAAAATATCCTTATGTACATACTTACATATATGTATATGTACATACATACATGCATATTTAAGCCGTTCTAAATGTACATATGTATGTACATAGGTGGGTGTGTGCGCGCAATTTTGTTTGAGCTCGAATTTTCTATTTGTGTCTGACTGCCCGCAAGGGTTCGCTGTGTAACTGTCGTTCGTTCCTTTCGTTTCAGGATATGAAAATTTTCACTTGAATAATTAATTGGGCGAGAGAAAAACAATAAAACAAAAAATCCCTAAAACTAATTGCTGCAAAGTTTTTTTTTTGTTTTGGAGTGAAAAAACTGAACCCAAACGATGGCTTGTTGAGTTTTTAATTGATTTTCAGAGTACTCTGAAAAAAATATATCTAATTATCTACTTACGTTCACATATAAATAAGACGCTTTTGCGGGAACATGTAAAATTCCACATCCAACAGTGCACTCACTACTGGGCCGAAACGAGCTATTTTGGCGCCCGAGCCGAATTACAAATTTTTTGCCCCATCTTGCCTCAAAATAATTTTAAATAAATCTAACATTTCCAACACTATTTTAAAGTCAAACCTTTGTATTTGTTTTGCTGCAATTTACAATGACAATGTAAGTATAATTGTACATAAGAAAAGTAAATTTACATTATATAAAACATAGGTGGCCAGGATTTAAGCGTAAGTAAGCCACTCGACAACAACATCAATAAAAATTGCAACAACCTTCTACTCGGAATTATAAAAACTAGTATCGCCGGTGCTCGAAATTCGACCATGCAATTTATTTTTTCACCTTTGTATTGGTACAAAAATTATTCCTTTTCGCGGAGATAAGCAACACTTTCCAAATTCCAGTTGTACCGCAACACTGATTTGCCGTTTGGATCACGGTCCGACGCGAAATCATGGTCAAAATCAAGATAGATCTAGGAAGGTAGGCCCGGTGGCGAAGTCAGAAATTTCCCATGTATTTTGTTATTGTAATTGGTAGAGTGTAATGTCAAAATCATATTTCGCCTAGGTTAAAATCTGAATTCGCTTGGGGCTCGTCCATTCCTATTGGCCATGATGTGAATTCGCTTTGATTTTGACATTACACTCTACCTTTGTAAATAAAAAAAGAAGTTTTTCAATTCGCCGCCGAGCCTACCTGTTAGATATGCCTTGGTCAAAATTAAAATTACTCAGTGTGCTCTCCCGCCCTCTCTCTCATTTTTCGCTTTAATGGAAAAGCAATAGGAGATATTTGGCCGCGTTGATTTTGATCTGAGCGTAAACTGGGCCAATGCATATAAAATAGAGAGAGCGCTTATTAATTAAAGCGACTCTTCAACTGTGTTTACGATATTTGTAAACACGTTTCTCTTAACTAAAAATTTTATTTATTAATTATAAACAAATTAAAAAATTTATAGAAAAAATTATATGCCTAGGCACTGCTCCTGACTCATACGGACACATCCATATCAATTTTATGTGGATATGAGTATGTTAAATGTGCTAAACAGCCTGGCAATTGTTTGTATGGAAAAAATGTTAGCCTATTAATATATAGATATTATTTTGCCAAATAACGGCTATTGCAACAACATGTATGTACAATAGAAGGCTGCACGAATGGATTCGAAACGGCCAACAAAATATTCGCGGCCGTCCAATTACAGTACCTACTTGTTTCTGTCGTTTTAGAATAAACGCAAGTAGAGCACAACCATAAACAGAACCAATACAATTACTTATTCGTAGCGACAATTACATGACCTTAAAAAGGTTCTGCAAATAGTGTACACTACTTGCGAATACTTCGAATATAATCGAAATATATGTATGTACATATGTACATATATACATAAACACATCCAGACGTTGTGCTCAGCAAAATTACGCTGCTAGTGTGAGTGTGTGTATGTGCATATGCTTACACACTAGGGCGGGTCGATTGGTAGGGGCCAAAAAAAATATTAATGGACACATCGCAATTATAAAAATTTGGGTAATTTCAAGCTTTTTTGCCCAAGAAACCATATGTCTAAAATAAATTTCGAACCAGAATTTTTACGATCTACATATTTCCAACTGTTCTATATATTTGAAAATAACTCGGTAACCAATACTTCGATTCTTTTAATTTTTTCGGCATTAGTTAGGAAACTTATTTGGCATATTAAGGTGGTTTTATGAAGGAAATAAATTTCTCCCGAAATTCGCGGAACAACCCGATTTTCATGCGAATATAATACGAAAATCTATACCTAAAATTTTTCCTTAATATATTAAAATTTAGGGGTCGTGCAAATGCCTCCAAATTTCTTTCTCCTTTTATATCAGTGATGATACATAATTTTTTTCAAATTCCTTAATGAACAAGAAAAACATTTCTTATCATTAAAAAATGGAACATATGTTTGTTGGGCTTTTATTTTTTGGTCCACCTTAATGCCATATGCACATTAAATAAACAAACAAACCAAAGAAGCAACAATGTTTTGTGAATACTTCATAACATGGTTATTATTATGTTCTATTCTATCGTGGCGAATAGTGTACACTAATCGCTCCAACAGAGCAAATAGAAATAGTATTTGTATTCCAAATGAAAAGTATGGGTTATATTCGTATCTGCATTGAAATTGTGCTGTGACTAATTGTACAATGCATAGAGTATTCGAAAATATAGAAGAGGCAAATGGTATTGTGCAGAGGTCTAATGTACAAACAGATATGCTGCAGCTAGGCATTCAAATATTTTGCTAAACAACAAACGAGGTAGCAGATATAAACGATATGTATGTATGAAGGCGTAACTACGCAATGAATGTCGGTCGACGCTGGACCGTTAGGTTTGAGTGCTCGCCGCGACAACGATTTCTGTGAAAAAAAGAAATGCGCGTTATTTTGTCGAAATTAATTTGCTTGTTGTTGGGAGTCACTGGAGCCATTGGCTGGCCATCTATGATCAGTGATGCCAGGTAATCTCCGCTGAAATTCCCACAGAAATTGGAAAAAAATCCCTAATTTCCCAAATTTTAAATACAAAAATCCCACAAAATTCCCACCGAATTTAAAGCATTTATTTCAGTAATATAAGAATATATAACAGGCAAATACAGTTTTTTTAATACATAGCTAAAAGTATCAGCTGTACAAATTATGCATTATGCAAGTGGATATGATTTTTGTTGGTTTTAAAGTTGAAGCAATTAATATTTTATGGATTGAAAGGCAACTCTTACTTTACTTACACTATTTAACATATCACTAGATAGTTTGTTTCGCATTTTACATTTAACATTCGTTACAATTGAAAATATTCTTTTTGATTCAGCGTTTGAATGGGATAACGTGAGTATAATTTCAACCAATTGCTTAAGATTATGAAACAAAAAATTGTCATTATAGTTTTTAAAGTTTATCATTTTACTCCACATTACATCAGCAGGTAATTTTCTTAAAACGCCTTTTTGTGTTTCTGTTAAAACTATACAAATACTTTTGTATTCCGATTCTGTGAGATCAGGATTAAGATTTAATTTTTTAGTTAGAGCAAGAAGTCATACTCGTACACGATTGTTTTTAGAGAAATCAAAAACAATATCGGGATCTAGGAACTGCAATTCTTCGAAAACACCATCAAATGGAAAACGTGATATTACCTGAAAAGTAGAAGCTTCATAAAAGAGCAAACACTTTTTTTTGAATACAATCTTTTCCTCTAAATTTAAATTTGAAAAAATATCTTCGCATTCACAACGAACGTAAACGTTATGCACTTCAAGTAAATATGGAGTTGGGTCGGGTTTTAAGAAATGCCTTGCAATTTGCAACACAAGTGTCTTAGCTTCTTGCCCTAGTCGGTGTATAAGTACATTAAATTCATTGAAAAAGTTAAGAACGTCTTCAAAAATCTATTTTAAGTTATAATATAAAGTATACATATGTATGTAGGTATGTAACAGTTCCGCAAACAAAAAATCCCTTTTTTTATATGGCCGACAACAAAATGTCCCTTTTTTCCCTCTTTAAAAATTTTGCAGTGAAATATCCCTCAAAAAGGGAAATTTCCCTCAATCTGGCACCACTGTCTATGATATAAAATATATTCCATGATTCACAACAAAATTTTTCGAGATTTCAATGCAGCGAATTCATCAATTATATCGTCAAAATCAATGATCTGATCAATCTCATATTCAATCGACATAACTGCCAAGTTGGTCAATCTTTCTTGTCCCATAGTTGATCTTAACCCTAATCTTCTAAAGTAAGTCAGTCTTACTTTAAAATTTAAAAGCGAATTATTCCTAAACCTTGGGTATTCCTCCATTTCTGTTCATTTTACTTATTTTAACCATTTTTTTCGAAATCGTATAAAATTGTAACGAATACCGAAAGTGAGCCTCAAAGACTCACCTTGAGTTTCCTTATCGTAATAAGTTTACATTTCTAGAATTTAATTAGATTTTGAATCCGTTGTTTGCAAGGTTTATCCAGTGAGGTTTTTACTTTGCGAACTCACCATACTTCCAGCACATTTTGGTGCATTCGTCGTATTTCACCATAAATCTTTAGACCATATGATGTTATAAAATTAAGGAGAACGGCAAAGTCAGCAATTTCAAAACCATTCAAATCTTATAATTTTTCTGTTTACTGAGATTCTAAATTACGGAAGATGCGTTCAGATAGAGAAACGTAAGAAATTTCACCACGAACGTCGCGTTTTAAAAATTTAAATTTGATCGCGGAAAATATATATTAGGGGCTATCATATCGCCACTAAATAAAAAAGCGTTACAACTCAAAATTCAAAAATTCTCATGAGAGGCAAAAAACTTTTAAATTTTTATAGGCAATGATATGGGAAAAGGCTACGTATAATAGTTATTTCTCAGTTAAAAAAGACTCTGGTGGAAAAGATTTTTTGGCAGCCGCTAGAGATATATTCTGTGTACCAATTTATGGAAGAAACCCGATTTCGAAAAATTTTGAGTTGTAACGCTTTTTGGTTTAGTGTTCGATATGAAAAATGTATTCATATTCATTTCATTCATATTTTTTCCCATTGTGTGCACAAACACATAAATTTGATGTAATAAAAACATTTGTAATGAACGTTTCAACAACTACAAAACTGTGTGAAAATTGCAGTTCATTAATATCCCCTATTTTATAAAATTGCTTTTTATCTTAACAAGAATGTATAAAAATGTTTCTGAATTCATTACTGCATAAATAAAAGTAAAAAGCAAATACAAAAATAATGTGTTTCAAAATTTCCGCATAGGTGAGCCTCAGAGTCTCACCTTCGGTTTTACGTAACTTTTTGAAATTCGGTGATTAGGGTTAAATATTTTTTGATGAGTTTTAGCTCGCTAAAGCATACAAGCCGCTGAGGTGCAGTGGGTAGAGTGCTCGCCTGCTATGCCAGAGGTCTCGGGTTCAAACCACGGTCCGAGCAAAACACCAAAAAATTTTTCTAATTAGTAAAAATGCAATTATTGGATTTTTTAAGAGCAGCGGTCACCTCTCGGCAGTGGGCGGCATACCCTCCGAGTGTATTTCTGCCATGAAAAAGCTTCTCACAAAAAATGCATTCGCCGTTCGGAGCCGGCATAAAACTGTAGGTCCACCCAATTAGTAGGAAAAACAAAAAGGAGCACACCTAGAATTGGGAGAGAAGCTCGACCATAAAACTCGTCAGAGTTTTAATAGCGCCATTGTATTATATTATTATTATTATAAAGCATACAAGCGTGTAGTCTCCACGAATTCTCTAACGTTAGAGATTGAGTTTGCTGGACTACTTCCACTATTCGCTCTATTGCTATACACTGATACGGAGGGCAAGGACCTCTGCGTGGCGTTTGTCTCAAATTTTTCCAGTCAAGTCTTTTCTAGTTAAGAGTCATCAAGTTTTTATTGCTTCCAAAGCGTATCTGGTAATGGGTTTTATATATATAGGTGCATATCGTAATCAGATTTCGTTTTCATATTTCATATGCTCTCAATTGGAATACGCAACTGTTTAATATATACCTAGTGACTGCTTAACATATTCCAAGTAGGTAATTGGAATTGAACAAATTTGAAAATTTGTTTAAACAGTTACTCAGTGTGATCTCCAGGATTTCCTTTTCCAATTCCATCACACGAGTCAACGCCTTATTTTTGTTATCGAAATATCAAAATCAATCAAACTGCAAAAATATTTATATAAGAAGAACTTTTCTTCGACCTATGTAAGTATTCGATTTACTTACTTGATTATAATTGATATCCTTAGCGCGCTTTTGGATATGTTTTTGCTTCCTTCAAATTTTTAGCTGAAGTGATGTCGATAAATTCCAATTGACACTCACTGATATTTGCAGCCACGTTCACTCATCGCCCTCACTTATAACCAACAACTTATTAATATTTAATCTGTAAATTTGTTTAAAAACCGCACACACCAAAGAAGCCAATAAAAGCAAATAAATGCGTGTTGAATGTGATTTTTCGATTGCATATGATACATACTATTTACATACATACATTCATATGTATGTACATACAATGTGTCCATGACAGTGCGCGCAGATTCGCAATTTACTTCAACACACTTTCAAAGCTAGTTCCGTCAAAAGTTCCCAACTTCATATGAGACTGGCAATGCAAATGTTGTTTGTGCGCGTAGTACGTACTACTTTCGTTTACACATGCAAACACAAACATAAAATCACATTTAAATTAATGATGATGAATTTCGCTGGCATTTGCACAAAGTTGTTGAACAACAGTTTTCGCAATTATTGATAAATTTATTACCCAAACTCACACACGAAATGTATGTAAATGACAGCATGACTGATTACTTTTTTGGCGCACAAAATGTCCTTCAGAAAATGTAAATATGTATGTTTGTATAAATATATATAACAACGTTAATATGAAAGCACATGTGCATATGTATATGTTTGTTTGTTCGCGTATGTTTGTATAAAATTGCATAGCAAAATAAGCGAAAGCAAGTAGCGGAAAGCGGAACGCGAGTTGAGTGCAAACAGCAAAGCGAAGTGCTTTTGAATTTATAAAATTTAATTTCATAAACGCAAATGTTAACAACTTCGTCACACACCAAATCAAACCACAATTTGGCGCACCAAATATCAATACCGCCTAAGTGCGTACACTTGACATAATAAATATGTAGTAGGTATCACATTCACCCTGTAAAAAAGTGTGCGACGAGTCTCTAAAAAGATTTGTCCGGGAGCGCTCTCTTTCGGGTACAATTAGTCTACAATTGTTCCCAATTGTACCCGAACGGGTACATATGTATACTAATTGTAGACGAATTGTACCCGAAAGGGTATCAAACGGGTACAATTAGTCGCACAAATGGATGTGTCGCATTTGCTACCTGTTCGGATACAATTGTGCGCTTTTGCTACCCGTTCGGGTACAAACTGGGTACAATTAGTCTCTTCATAGGACATGCTCAAACAAAAGAGAACACTTCAACCCATATAAAGAGATACAAATGGGTAGTAATCGCATGCTCCCTTGCGAGTTGTCCCGGATGTATCCCGGAGTGATCGCATTTTTTGCAGGGCATATTTGCCTACCAACACACCCACCATTTTGCGCACCACAACCAACTCCACCATTCGCTCGTCATCGCTGGTACATACGCATGTATGTAATTACTCCTTTGCGAGCTTTGCCGTGAACTTTTATAAATAATTTCGTGAATAATTTTGTCGCTGTTTGTGATTGGTACCAAAAATTGGTTGATAAGGGCAAAATTTATTAGCGATTTCCCTCATGCAGTTCTTGTGGTTACAGGGTGCCTTGGCACCTAAAATCATGCTTCCATATACTGTGAACAGGGATTGCAAATAATCGTTATTTTTTAAATTTTGACTAAAAAAATCATACTGAAGGAGAAATGCTAAACGCAAAAGAAGAACACAGATGTAATCACCGCAACGCAGACTATCTCTAGGTGCATTAACTTTTATTTTTTCGATTTTTATAAAAAAATTGATTTTTAATCATTATTTTCTGTTTTATTTTCTGCTCAGAAAATAAGTTATTTTTTGAGTTTTATTTTTCCCTCAGAAAGTAAAAGTTATTTTCTGAGTTTTATCTTTTTTCTCACAGAATAAAAGTTTATGCGGTCTAATTTTAGCTACAGCTGTCGATTTTGCCACATTAATACGTAGGTAAAATTTATAAATAAAAAAAATTAAAAATTTATTTATATAACTTACCTATTTATATGGCGAAATCTACAATTGCAGCCAAAATTAAACTGAAAAACTTTTATTCTCTGAGCAGAAAAATAAAACTCAGAAAATAACTTTTATTTTCTGATCGAAAAAAAATTAAAAAAATAACTTTTATTTTCTAAGCGAAAAATAAAACTCAAAAAATAACTTTTATTTTCTGATCGAAATATAAAACTAAAAAAAAAACTTTTATTTTCTAAGCGAAAAATAAAACTCAAAAAAAAAACTTATTTTCTGAGGAAAAATAAAACTCAAAAAATAACTTTTATTTTCTGATCGAAAAAAAAATTCAAAAAATAACTTTTATTTTCTAAGCGAAAAATAAAACCCAAAAAATAACTTTTATTTTCTGATCGAAATGTAAAACTCAAAAAAAAAAAACTTATTTTCTGAGGGAAAAATAAAACTCAAAAATTAACTTTTATTTTCTGATCGAAAAAAAATTCAAAAAATAACTTTTATTTTCTAAGCGAAAAATAAAACTCAAAAAATAACTTTTATTTTCTGATCGAAATATAAAACTCAAAAAAAAAAAAAAATTGTATTTTCTAAGCGAAAAATAAAACAAAAAAAAAACTTATTTTCTGAGGAAAAAATAAAACTCAAAAAACAACTTTTATTTTCTGAACAGAATATAAAACTCAGAAAATAATGATTAAAATCAACTTTTTGGATATAACTTTTAACCGTTACAGTCCCTGAATGAAGTTTTATGAATACGAGTATCTTAAATAAATTTGGAGTTGCCATTGATGTATTTATCTGGTTGTGTTCTCTCCGAATTAGTGGAATAGTGTAAATGTCTTTTGAATTAGCATTCACTAAGGTTGATTTAGTGGTGGCCGCTGTGGTGCAGTGGGTAGAGTGCTCGCCTGCTATGCCAGAGGTCTCGGGTTCAAACCGCGGTCCGTGCCAAACACCAAAACAATTTTTCTAATTAGTAAAAATCCAATTATTGGGTTTTTTAAGAGCAGCGTTCACCTCTCGGCAGTGGGCGGCATACCCTCCGAGAGTATTTCTGCCATGAAAAAGCTTCTCACAAAAAATGCATTCGCCGTTCGGAGCCGGCATAAAACTGTAGGTCCACCCAATTAGTAGGAAAAACAAAAAGGAGCACACCTCGAATTGGGAGAGAAGCTCGGCCATAAAACTCGTCACAGTTATAATATCGCCATTGTATTATTGTATATTATAAGGTTGATTTAGTACGCAAAAATTCTAGAAAGTTTCCGTTGACACCAGTTAAAAGGCGATCGACGTTTCCATTGTATTCACTTAATCAGAGGCTGAAAACGATATTTCGGAGTTGTTTAAGCAAGCAATTTTATTAACTAAGCTCTCTTTGTGCCAGCCTTGTAATTGCACGAGTGGTTAATGGATAAGATTTATAAAATTTAACATGATTAAGATGATTAAGCATCGGGAAGCAGTTATAAAATTTTATTCCAAATATAGTAAACATAAAATAATAAAATGGTTCTCATTGGGGCACCCTTATCTGCGCTGGCTAAAAAAGCCTTTACCACATCGGCAGCAAAAATATGTAGTATTTGTGTGTACTATACTGACAGTAGCTTCTCCCTTCTATTTTTAGCATATTTAGCACTTGAGGTAGAACAGAATGAAAGCTACTTTTCGTCGAATTGGCTCGTATTCACACTTGACAAGTGGGCGTACGCCCCTTTTCGTTAACAACTAAAAAAATATTTGCTTACAAACACACACACATACACCCGAATTTGCAGTGTTGGATTTTCAAGCCATCGGCAACAAAAACAACTTGTCGCAAAAAAAGAAATAATAGTGACAAAGAAAACAAGCAGTGGGCGCTGATTTGCTTAAAAGCCTAAAAGACAACACTGATATCTGCAACGAAAAATCTTACTAAATCGTGCACCTTGGCTTGATGTGATGACGGCATACCGAGTAAACCGAAATAAAATAAGAAACAAGTTCACATTCACGACAATTACAACAAAGAAACAAAAAAAGAATAATATTTCACTGGGAATAGCTAGACAAAGAAAAAGCAATTCTAAAAGTAGAATTTAAGACGCAGAGTTCGTTGCACTTACGCAGATTTTTGTTGCATTTTTTCTCTTCTCTTGCGCTATCTCAACTTTATGTGTTTTTTTATTTGTGTGTTTTCAACTAAGAATTCTTTGTTCTCAATCGTGGTAAGTCGATGCAAATGGGGGAAGGATGTTGAACACGTGCATAGAAAACACCGCTGGCACATGGCAACGTGGCTAGAAACAAACAAAAAACTAGTAAAATCGCCAGTCTGGAAGCTTTTGCTTTTTATTTCGATTTCCATTAATTTTTTCGCGTCTTAATTCTCGGCGCCTAAGCCACTAGTGTAAGATGTTTCACTTTGATTACTGCAAATATTTTTCCATTTGACTCCCTCCGAAAGATCCGCATGAAAATATTTGTTTTCTCTTCAGCATGAAAATTCCTTACGTTGATTATGTCATTGGTGTTTTCGTATTTACTGATACATATGTAAGTATGTTTTTGGTCATAGTTCATTCACTCATCCTTTAACAAATATTTGGCATTATTGTCACAACTTTTTCGATGTCATTCGTTTTTTCGCTGAAATAGCAAACTTTTCGGTTGCCTTGCACTAGATTTAGTAGTTTTAAGAAGCGCGCAGGATATCTGATTCCTGTTCGCTCTCTCCCTCTCTCTCTCCTTCACTCTTGCCGCTTGATAAAGTTGGCACGTTATTATTGCATACTTGTAGGCGCTTAAAAACTGACGCACCAACTCAGCAGACAACAACCAAAAAACTTGACACTTTTTTCCTTCAAATTGTGTGCTTATTCACCTTCGTTTTTCTTGTTAACTAGTTTTTGCTTATTTATGCCAAAAATCCGTGGTTCTCCAATTCAAATTGTACACGCCTTGGCCTATTGCCAGCGAAGTTGGTCGGTCGTCTTTAGGTTTTGTTGTTGCCATTTAGCAATGATTTTGTAAGCCAACTTTTTGTAGGCAACTTAAGACGAAAAAACAAACCATTCATTTATTTATTATTGAGTGCTCTAGTATTTTTGGTATGAAAAATAGTCATCGCATTGTTAGCAGTAAAATGTCGCGGCGACGTTGAACTATTTAACAAGTTCAAGGAATTCGATTGGAAAACTTTTATTGGCAATGGCGATTGTTCCGTACGTATGTATGTAGCTGTTTTCGACAGAACATGAACGTTTATGTAAGACATCGCATGTACCCAATAAACACAACGGAATCGCCTCGAATTTGCGTCGAATTCGCTTGCTCTGATTATATTATCGCGACAATAGTTCGCGGCGATAGATCGGCGAATCCGAATTCGCAGGCATGTCACCTATCATTGGCGATTCGAACATTTTGTTCATTCGCGGATCGTTGGCGATTCGAGATTTTATTTACATATCAATACACTCAGGGGAAAAAGAATTATAAAAACATATGAAAACGTGCTTAGAATTGGCAAACATGTATTTAAAAGTGATGTAAATATCAATATTTTTATTTTAAAAATGTTCATTATAAAATTTTTAAATCAAGAAAACACATTTAAATTTAAATTTAAAAACGTTTATTTTTATTTTAAGCAATATGAGAAAAAAAATGCTGCAGTGTTCTCTATATCATTTTCTCTTCGAATCCGAAATTGTTTCCAACGGCATTCTCTTCATCTTCTCTCAATCCGAGTCCCAACTACAAAAAATATAGCCTCCGCTTACTCTTCTCTTCTTCTTTTCTACTTCGCCTTAACTGTTTGCTATCTTTATTTCTTATTCTCCTTATTCCCCACTGGATTCGAACCATGTCGTCAACCTGAAATTCAATCCAACGCCATCACATAGTGGAACATTAAACATTATATTGAATTGTAGTAACGTATTTATACTTCCCTTTTCCTAAAAAAGTATCCATGAATTATATGAATCATTTTAAAAACAAAATTTGAAAAAATCGATTCTCATTATTGTTTTTGTTGGATTTCTCACAAAAAAATATTTTCTCACAAAAAAATTTTGAACAAAGAGCGAGTTTTTGAAAAAGCATTCATTTTTATTTTTAATTTAAGTATGTTTCTTTTTAAATCCAAAATGCATTTTTACTTCAAAAATTTCATTCTTAATTCAAAAATTTCATTTTTAATTTAAAAATTTTCGTTGTTAAAATAAAAATGGTTTGGTTTAAAACGTGCATTATGAAAACAAAAATTTTAGTTTTGATTTTAAAATACTGTTTTTCCCTGAGTGTACCGATTCGAAAAATTAAAAATTCAGAGGTTGGTTTAATGGCAATGGGTAAAATCCGTATAAAATAATACAAAGGACTTAAAATATTTTTATAAAGTTTAACTTTCATTAAATAACAAAAGCTTTTCAAATAAATTTAAGTAGTAATATTTATTTTGTCCCCTTGTTTAAACAATTTTGAATTGGTTTTTCTACATATTCTTATCTATTTGATTATGAACTGATTTGATCTACTTTCGCGAACTCGCCTCGAATTCGCCACGATAACATCTACGGAACTATAATATTCAAGTTCAGGTATAAATGTAAAATTTCAGAACTATAATGATTTTTCAGTGCAAAACAGCCAAAAAAAAAAATAGAAAAAATGATATCGCGAAAATTGATTTTCTCGAACTTGTCGCGAACTCGAGGCGAGTCCGCGAAATTGCATTCGCGAAAAGCTGCTTTCGCGAACTCGCCGCGATATCATCCTCGCGTCTGTGTTTATTGGGTAGGCAAAACATTGAGATTGTATTTGTTCATAATGTAATTAAATTGCATTGGATTTTTTATTTTTCCAGTAAAATCAGAATTTTTTGACATTGTAACTCTAACCAGCTATTACATACTATCGAAGATTGAACTGAGTAGAAGTAGAGTTCTTTAAATAAGCGTGTAATCCATAAATAATCCCGTTATTTACGTGAGCTTTAAGTGCATCTATCCACGAGAATCACACATAAAAAAACATCAAATAATATTTGCTTAGTTTTTACATGGCCGTTTTAATTCTAATAACACAGTCCAACAAATTTACAAAAATTTTATTCAACACTAAACTTGCGTTGAAATTCCTGAAAATCGCGCGGTTTTTGGGGTAGCCACATTCAGTTTTTGTAAAAGTGAACTTTTTTTTAATTAACATACTCTACGACACCCTATTTTCATATTCCGGTGCCGTAGGGAGGATCTAAAAAACAAAAAATGCATCTAATGTATATACATATAAAATTTGTTGCATATTTCATGGCGCAATTTGTGATTATTATATCCTGTGGTCTTTTGCGTTATTTGTACAAAGATTTTGTCTGAGGGGACCCCTAGTGAAATTTTATGGCGAATAATTTTCTAGAACATTTTAACCCTCTATCTGCATTGTAAATTGATATTTTCTACATGTGCTTCCAAACAAGGGTTAATAACAGCCATTTGCGTGGGCGTTAGATGGTTAACGTCTTCCACAAAGAAATTCCTTATTAAATTCTGTAGAAGAAGTCCTAGCTCAAAAACTTCATTTGAGGTCATTTTTTATAAGATATTTTCGATAAAGTAATTGCACCTCCAGCTAAAACCATAAAATTTTAACCCCCTCTAATAAAAAACTCAGACCCTCTGGACTAGTACTCTGTTCAGCAAAGTTGGTCTGGGAGACATCCTCTTTCATAATTAATAGCGTTTGTTCGTGTTGATAAATCACTGTTGGACAGTGTAATTATTTTATGTGAATTTTATATGAGCTATTGGCCAGTTTATAATTAAGAAAAATTGAAAAAAATTTTTTTGGTAGAAGTTATGGAGCCATTTCTGAGACCACCACATCCCCTCATCAGACTTCTTCCAGCGGCCTCAACCGAGAATCGAACTTAGGGGATGTTGTGGTCTCCGAAATGGATCCATAACTTCTACCAAAAAAAAAGTTTTCAATTTTTCTTAATTATAAACTGGCCAATAGCTCATATAAAATTCACATAAAATATTGGCTTAGTTTCACTTTGAATTTCTGCAGCAGAATACTTTTAATCAAAATGATTTATTAATTCTATACGCACTTTTCTTTCATATGTATAAATACATCCACTGTATATGAAAGAAATTTACACATCATACGAACAATGCAAATACATATAAACATATTCATATATTTCACCAAAGAATACCAAAAGAGCGCTACAGCAAATCAATAAAAGTAATCAGATCATCACGCGCAGTGAATGCCTTTCAATATGTCATACAAACATCATCATTTCATTTCTATTTTTGTACGAAAATAAGAAAAAACTAAAGCGATTGCAAAGAAAATATTCACAGTTCATCTGCTTATTCCGATTATGGATTAAGTAAATTGTTGGAATTTACCATTTTTGCTTCACATTTTACGTCTCATTATCATGAATTGCTGTCATGAATGGTACACAAAGCCACAATGCTGGTGCACCGACTTATTTGTTTAGGGTTTATCTGTACAAAACACATTTTCAAAGGTTGGCCGGTTTGGCTACGGCGTAATGTGTGTGTGTGCGTGTGTCTACGGTTTGTGATTCCGGATCTAATTTAAGGTAGCTGCCAAATGCTTATTGTTAAACGCATAGCAATTTTGTGTACAAATAAGGCGTACTTCTAATAGGGATGTGCGGTTTTTGCAAAATATCTGGCATTCAGGTACTCGGATAGCCGGCCTTGTGCATGCATACAGTTTCCTTTGGAAACATTTTGTTGTTCATACAAGTGTAAGTCCTTTATATGAAAAATGAACTTGAATTTGATACAATTCGTTCAAGCCTGCCGTTTCTATCCGCTATTCATATGTGTGTATAGCTTTTATACATGATCTAATTTCTTGCAGATTCACTTTATTTATCGGCAATAAGCCGATTACTTGCACACCGCACAGTGCTGTATTAGCGGGAAAAAATCAAAAAAAATTTTGTCACATATATCAACGTGTTTGGTATCGTTGGAAAGGTAATTTATCCTAGATTAAGGATCTGGACTTAGTTTTTGTTTCTAACTTATAAGGTTCTCACAAAAACCTCTTAAAGTTGTGTGTTTTATATAAATTGTAGTTTATTGCACGTGTGTGCTTTTCTGAGTTACATTACAAACTGAAACTTAATTGCTACCCTAACTGTCCACCTAGCCCACGACGTTGGATAACGCTGCTGCTGCTCTGCTGGCGGCTAGCGACGTTGACACAATCGTCGCGCTGATGATGTTTATTGATGATGTTGTAATAGCTGCTTTTGCTGATGCAGTTAAATATGATGAAGAGAATTGTGGCGCTTGTGATGTTGTCATAGCGCAATGACCCTAGTCGATAGTTTCGCTGACACAGCAACGTATGTCAACAACGATATGCGATCATACCGTGTGATCGCATTTCTGCTGATCTAGCTAGTTGCATGAAGTGGCATGCTGTTGTAATTTAGCTGGATGTGATTGACCTGGGCGAAGGCTAGGAAGGCAGCTGTGACATTTGGTTAATGCCATCTGTGGGAAGAAACCTATGATAACTCTTCCCCTTCTAAGTGAGGGACGTCCGCGGACCTTGTGGCGGCGTTTTCAATAACGGCTTTGATGGATTTGGCTAAGGACGCTTTCTTTCTCTTCACTGCTGCTCGCTGAAATGCGTATGCGAGCATTCCTATAATGAGTAGGGCTCCCAGAGCGGCGAAATTCGCCAGGTTATTGCGTTCAACGCTTTGCTGCAGATGTTTAATATGCTGAAGGTTTTGCTGATTTACGTGGTGAAGGTAAGGTGCGCTCAGAATTTCTATGTGCTGTGTCAAGTTGATATCCGGGGACCATGGCGCTTCGGGTTTCAAGGGCGCCGTGGAATTTTCGTTATAAAATAGGGTGCCGTTAACTTTTACCATTTTTTCGAAGGCCACCAGGTAAGTTCCATTCACTGTGATTGGAGCCTCGTCGTCCTCTTCTATGACCGCCGTTTGGTCGTTAATAACAATCATACCGTCACCTATCGATGTAATAGGTGCGAGATTGTTGTATGTTGTACCACAGTTGGCCGTGTTGCGCGTCATTAGCTGTAGAGCGCATGATGTTGCTGATGATGCTAGGCAGAATGCTGGGGTTGTGTTACTACAATTTCTTACCGCTACAGTTTGGTTGTCGCATGTAGCTAAGGTAGGTTCTTGCAAGTGTAGAATTTGGTGGTCGTGGGCTACTGGAAAAATTCGTATTCTCTTGCATCTAAATCTAGGTATAGGATATTTCATTAAAAAGTATATTACGTTATTGTATTGAACTATTTTAATCTTAACTAAAGGTATGATATCAGCTATCGTGAGGTTTGTGAAGTGCTTTATCTCGATTATTGAATTTATCTCCGCATTATCCAAAAGAATGGGATTGAGCGTTCCAATTTTTGCGAAAGTAATGGAAGTGATCAAGTTATCCAATTCTGTTATCATTGCCCTATTTCTGGCCATAAGAATGTCGTAAAGGTAACCTGTGTCTATTTCTCTTTGTTTTGCTTGTTTTAGGATCTTATTCACTGTGAGAGTAAGGCTATTAATTTCCTTTTGTACCTCCGTATTAATAATGAACTGCCTGTCCTGTGAGTCGATTAATTGTTCCTCTGTGCTACTCAGTCTGTCGAAGTCATCGTGGTCAGGAGTGCCAGTAATATATTTTAATAATGTGCCGAGGGCGTTTAAACTTCTCGCCTGCCTATGGTGGGTATTTATCAATTGTAGAAGTCTGTCAATTTGGCCTATGTCCGCATGCAATATTTTCTTCATGTGCGATTGGGGGAAATGATCTGTTGCGTTAAACGTTTCGTCTCGTAGTAGTTCGTAAAGAGTTAAGTTGGTGATATGCTTGATGTGTCCAAAATTTTCCCAGATTATAATGTCTCCGTCCACCACTGGGATGTACCTTGCGTTAGTGTAGTCCATTATCCGTCCCTTTAACAACGATGCCGATAGCAATGTAGAAAATACCAGGAATACCCTAAAAAATAAATATTTAATTGTCCATTAGTAACGACATAGGTTACTTAGCTCGTGCGAAGGTTGTCCTTATGGACCCTCCTTCCTCTTATAAGCACTGTGGTGCCGAGATCCTTTTCGACCTCCTCTTCGGTGTAGAGAGGCGTCAATTTATTTCCTAGTCTTCTATTGTTTTTAACTAGAACTTTCTCCCCCACCGCAAACTCCCTGTCTTGTCGATTCTTATTATGTATTTCAAGCTCCTTATCCTGCGCTTTCTCCAGGCGAGAGGTTACCAATTCATCCTCTTTGCCTGACTGAAAAATTGTTATAGGTTTCATTTTCGTTACTGTATGAATGGACCTATTGTATTTGATTGTGGCCAGAAGAATAATTTCTTCAATGTCATCCATATTTGTATCGAGTTTGAGGCATCGCGATATTTCCATCAATGTGCTATGGAATCGCTCCACCTGGCCATTTGATGTACTGTGAAGGGGTGGGGCATTCACGATGTCAATATTAAAATGATTCTTCAGCATGGATTTGATACTACTAGAATTCAGTGATTTTTCATTGTCACAGTAAATAGTTTTTGTACCTGAAAACATGTTGATTAGCTGAAGAAGCTGTGGTTTTACGTCTACTATTGTCCTAGACTTTAAGGACTGTACTATAGCAAACTTTGAAAACTTGTCAATGCAAGTTAAGAAATACTTGGAGCCTGTTGAAAATATGTCGATGTGGAGGATCTCCCCACAATATGTTGGAATGGGAGTCTGAGCAATAAGTTGCTTTTTAGGATGGCGATCATACTTCGCCTGAGAGCATGTATGGCAGTTAGACGCAAACTGCTTGGCCTTTCTCTCCATTTTGGGGAAAAAATAGTCTTCCAATATTTGCTTTACGTTCTCTTGGGGTGCCCGATGTGCCCGATTATGTTCGGCAGCGATAATTTCTTGCTGCTCGTTCGGGTCTGTTATGTCATTGACAAATTTTTCCGTATGTCTAAATTTGACTGTGGGGAAAAGTTCAACCAGTTTGTCCTGAAATTGTGCTAGTGTATGTAGGTCGCAATATATTGCGTTAACAACATCTACTTTTACCGCTTCCTGTAGGAGGCTTATTAAATCCTCGTTACTCTTGAACGAAATTAGATGCCTAGTTTTTTTTCCAAAAATTATAAACGTTCTTTTTCCCTGTTCTATGCCTTCTTCTACTAGTATCTGATTACGAAAGCAGTTCACTGGTTTATGAGTTCTCTCAATCGTGTTAGTTGAGGAAACTTCGCTATGAATTGTTTCGGTACTCATGTTATCCAGGGCATTCATATGTTGCCTAGACAATGCATCTGCGACTACATTCTCCTTACCAGGTTTGTAAATGAGTTTTGCGTTACATTCATCTATGAAGGCTTTCCATCTTTTAATTTTTGAATTTGGGTTTCTGTCTGAAACCGCAAAAGTGAGCGGTTGGTGATCCGTATGAACCTTAATATCTGTTACGCCGTACAGGTAGTTTCTAAGGGTTTTAAGTGCCCAAACGATGGCCAACAGCTCTCTTTCGTTTGTGGCAAAGTGTTCCTCACTACTGGTCAAAGTACGGGATATCATTGTTATAGGTTTCCCTTCCTGTGACAGGACAGCACCTATTGCGTGCGACGATGCATCCGTGGTTAAATCAAACGATTTATTAAAATCAGGGTAGGTTAGTGTCACCTCCTCTGATGCTAGTATTTCCTTTAAGGTAGTGAAGGCTTTTTTCTGTTCCTCAGTCAAATCAAGTTCGATTTTTTTCGACTGCGACGCAGTAACTCGGCCATATTCACCCCTCATTATATTTGAAAGTGGCTTCGCTATTTTAGCGAAATCCCTAATGAAACAGCGGTAGTACCCCGCTAAACCCAAAAATGATCTTAGCCCCCTCAGAGTAGTGGGCTCCTGAAAATTCCTGATGGCATCCACTTTATCCGGGCACGTCTTGATTCCGCCCTGTGAAACTAAAAAACCCAGGAATTCTACTTCGGTTTTGAAAAATTTTGATTTTTCCGCCGACACTCTCATGTTGGCTTCAAATAAACTTCTCAAAATCACTTCCACATCATCTAAATGTTGTTCTTCGTTTTGGGAAAATATAATGACATCATCCATATAGACAAAGCATTTGCTTCCTATGTGTTCTCTCAACACATCATCTATTGCCCTCTGGAAAATGCTGGGAGCATTCTTTAGACCGAACGGCAATCTACAAAATTCGTACTTTCCATTCTTTACGGAAAATGCTGTTTTTTCTCTGTCCCGTTCCAGCAGGTTGATCTGATGGAAACCAGATTTCAAATCAAGGGTAGTAAAAAATTTACTTCCACCTAGATTTGATAAAATTCCTGTGATATCCGGGATTGGATATTTATCACTGATGGTTTTTTCGTTGAGCTTTCGAAAATCTATAACCATCCGCTTTTTTTCTTGCCCAGTTTCGTCAAGGCCCTTCTTTTTTACCACCCATATGGGATTATTATATGGTGACCTGGATGGCCGAATGATGCCGTTTGCTAGCAGTTCTTGAATTTCCTTGTTCACGAAATCCGAGACGCCCAATGGGTAAGGGTATAGTCTTGAATACACGGGGTCTTCATTCGTAGTGCGAATCGTTGCTACTACGTTTGTGTTGTATGGTAGTGCTTCGTTAGGGTCTGCAAAAACCCCATTTATGCTACCAATCATTTTTGAGAATTCTTCTTCTAGATTTTGTGGGACGTTTTCCGCCTGCAGTCGCAAGTGACTAATATCCTCGCTAGATACAAATAGTATAATCTCCTTACCAAAATCATGTGTTATTGTGTTTGTTTTTAAATTAATAGACGCATGCACCTTGTTCAATAAGTCAAGGCCAACTACACCGTCAAATGAAGTAAGATTGGGTAATAAAAAAAATTCTGTTATTGTCCCAAAAATTTTAACCTTGCATTTATGTTTGATGGGGGTAACGCCATGAATAGACTTTACTAAAAATGAGTTTTCTGCTGGTTTTATTCCTTTCAGGCCTGGAAGGGGCCTGATATAGCTCCTTGACGCCCCCGTGTCAACAAGGAGCTTTACTTCTTTCCCTCCTATTGACCTTGAAATCCAAGGAAGGAGGGACTTTGCCCTAAAAAATTAACCTCATCGGATTCGATGTTGTCGGCTGCCTGCTCAGCTTCGTTATTGTATGTTTCTTCATTTTGCGACTCCCGCTCATCGGTAAGATGGTTTACGCGCTGTATTTTGGGTCCTGTGTACCGTCCCGAGTTCGCTACACGTTTTTGCCCGTTCCCTTGCAGCTTACCATATTGTTCCTGGCTAGGATTACTTGCTTGGTTTTTAAATTGGGATATGGAGGGATCCACTTCCATAGGTTCAATGCGCCTTTGGCTTGAATAATTACTATTGGTAAATGGTTTTTGGGTATTTCCATAATTTTGTGGACGACTGGCCTGTTTATTTTGTTTAGTTACCGAAAAATGCGGGTTTTTATGACCCACACCGTGATCGTAGTTAGGTGCCTTTTGATTGGCCGGATTCTGACTTCCGCCAGGTTTTTCTTGAAATCTGTTCGCGAAATTCATTGCGAAAGCGTAACGCTCATTGTTGGCGTCTACCTCTTGTGCCAAAGCCAGGGCGGATGGGAGGTCAGATGGCCTGGATGCGAACAAGATATCGCATAGTGGTTTCCTTAAACCTGATATAAACACTCTGAGTGCATCAGCCCTATATTTCTCATTTATAGTGTCTGCAACACCACTCTCATAAGACATTATTGTCTTATTTGCCAACAGAGTTAACTTCTTTTCTACCTCATCGTAGAATTCTAGGCATGTCATTGATCCTTGTCTCAAGGTGGATAATTCCTGCTCGATTAAGTATATCGGCCGTTTGTCCGCGTACGTAAAGTCGAGTCTGGAGATTATAGCGCTAAAGTTAAGCACTGTGTTAAAAGAAGAAAGTACTGCGTCGGCAGCACCTCTCACCTTGTTTCTAATAATAGTAACAGCTTGGTAGTGGCGTTCACTGCCATCGTACCTCCTAAATAATTCGTAAGCATTGTGTGCAGCTTCCCGCCAGGATACGTACGTGCCCTGGTGGCCAAAAAATTCTGGAAGGGTCTTTATCGCGTCTAGCGTAATATCGCAGGTAGTTAGGGGGTTGATTGTTACCCTACTATATTTCTCTACCTTAGGTTTGTTTATTGTTACTTGATTCTGCAAAGCAAGAAGCTTCTTGTCAAACTCTGTTTTCTGTTCGGCTAAAGCTCTCCTGACCTCTGCTTTTGCTATCTCGCTAACTTGTTCAATATTCATTGTATTTTGTCTGTTTGCTGCTAAATTTAAATTCTTAAAGAGGTCCTCCAATACCTCGGTCATCTAACATTCAAAGATTTTCTTGAAAAATTTTCACAAAGGACACATAGGTTTATTTAGCACCTATTCTTTATTAATTATTTATTTTTTCCAATTTCGGTTTTTCACTTTCACTAATTTTTTTAGAGCACTTCACTTACCCCTTCATACTTAGGTAGTATCTTAATCTATCTACGTTAATTATTGATTTTCTTCTTCCGTTGTTGCTTGCTGTTCTTCGGTCTGCTTCCTTCTAACTGCTTGCGATTATTATCATTGACTTCGCCACGAGGATGTTTGTTTCGAATCCTTCTAACTGTTTGCGGTTATTATTTGTCCCTTAGGATCAAAATGATTAGTGTTTTTCCAGCCCCACGTTGGGCGCCAATTGTAGTTTATTGCACGTGTGTGCTTTTCTGAGTTACATTACAAACTGAAACTTAATTGCTACCCTAACTGTCCACCTAGCCCACGACGTTGGATAACGCTGCTGCTGCTCTGCTGGCGGCTAGCGACGTTGACACAATCGTCGCGCTGATGATGTTTATTGATGATGTTGTAATAGCTGCTTTTGCTGATGCAGTTAAATATGATGAAGAGAATTGTGGCGCTTGTGATGTTGTCATAGCGCAATGACCCTAGTCGATAGTTTCGCTGACACAGCAACGTATGTCAACAACGATATGCGATCATACCGTGTGATCGCATTTCTGCTGATCTAGCTAGTTGCATGAAGTGGCATGCTGTTGTAATTTAGCTGGATGTGATTGACCTGGGCGAAGGCTAGGAAGGCAGCTGTGACATTTGGTTAATGCCATCTGTGGGAAGAAACCTATGATAACTTATATACATATATATATATATTTTTTTTTTTATGAAAATGCCTTTACCTGGAGTCCTTTAAAAGAAATTGCTAAAAATACAATTTATCATAATTTATCTTAAGATAAAATGTTTCTAATTAGAAAATGTGTAAGGAAACCACTCTATAGAACTCTTTAAGAAATACTGAGTTTCCTGACTGAGATCGCCTATTTGCTACACCCGAAAATTTGTTGCAGAAAATTTTAAAAATTCCTTAGTTTACAAAGGGATAAAAAAAGTAAAAAGTTAAAGTATGTTTTTTTTATTCTTTTATTTGAAAGAAGGGGCATTTTTCCTTGAAAAAAAAAGTCTGCAGACTCATTGCACTTTTTGAAGAAAATTGTTTTTTTTTTTAAGGTTATAAAATAAACTTTTGCAAAATACATATTTCACTGATTACAGTTACTACAGTATTTCCCATTACTTAAATGTTAAACCATTTTTTAAAAATAGTAAAGTTTATTACTGTACTGTTCTGTGCTGTGTAGTGAAGCGTAAAATAGTTAAAAAACTAATATTACTATGAATCCAATTATAAAAAAGCAAGACTTGTCGATAACGAATGCTTTTTACAATCAATGTTTATCTTTAGTGTCAATTTTGCATACACCATGTGAAAAGAATTTGTTATCAAAAATCATAATATTCTCTGAGCATCCAAGATTTCAAAACCCCCAGAAGACAATTCCTGCGTACGGGCCTGCTTTTGAGTATCTAATGACGTCTTGAATGAATCAAATTTTTTAAGCGTGTGACATCCACACCAAAAGATATAATCAATTTAAAAAACATTTTGTGGTCAGAATGGACCAAAATAAAAGTAGCTGCCATTCCTAGAGGGTTTCCGTAAGAGATATATAGACAATATTATTTGCCATGAATTAAGCCATAGAGTGAAGCCTTGAAGTCTTTAATATTATTAGGAAAACGCCCTGTATAAATAATAAAAGAACTACTCAGTATTGGAACTACTTCTGAATATTAGGTTTTGCTGTTTCAATCTAAGTTTCCATGAAAAATGTAAGAGCTAGGTAAAAAAAATTGATTCTTGAATTCTCCGTACTCTAATCCACCTAGAAACTAATTTTTACTCAAATCCGTCCATTATTCTATTTTTGCCCACTTTTTATATGGAGACAGAGCACTATGCACCGTACCGAATTCAAATATACATGCCTATTTTTGTAAAAGTGGCCGCTGTGGTGCAGTGGGTAGAGTGCTCGCCTGCTATGCCAGAGGTCTCGGTTTCAAACCACGGTCCGAGCAAAACACCAAAAAAATTTAGTAAAAATCCAATTATTGGATTTTTTTTAGAGCAGCGGTCACCTCTCGGCAGTGGACGGCATACCCTCCGAGTGTATTTCTGCCATGAAAAAGCTTCGCCGTACGGAGCCGGCATAAAACTGTAGGTCCACCCAATTAGTAGGAAAAACAAAAAGGAGCACACCTCGAATTGGGAGAGAAGCTCGGCCATAAAACTCGTCAGAGTTATAATAGTGCCATTGTATTATATATTATATTTTTGTAAATTCCTCTCAAAACTGCCTGACCGAACAACAAGCAGTTTTGCCGATTAGTTTATTTCATAACAAAAACAAATTAGAGAACTGAGGGATATTATTCATGCACAGCTGCTTACATATATGTACATATGTTAGTACATCTATGCATATTTCTGGCCTTATTGCCATTCAAACAAAAATGCCTTGAATGGAAAATTATATTACCTTGTCATTGCGAATCGCTTTGTTCGATTCCTTATTCTTTTACGCATTTACGTATTTATTTATTCCAAATGTGTGTTCCAGAATATGAACGAACACGCATTGGCATTGAGATGTCCTGGCAGGCAGGCAGGCAGCCACTGATAATGTGGGGCTGCGGTGCTTTTCGCATGTGTGACATTTAAACGAACCCGCACAAAATGCGCTTCAAGCTATTCATTTCAGCCTCCGCTATTATTAGGCATACAAAAATGTTTGCCAATGAATTCGTGCGTGACGCATATTCTTTTTAAGGATATTTATTTGTATGTCTTCATTTGCGCGACTCTCTCTCTCTGTATTTATCTTCTAACTTTTTGTATTTAATAGACTTTTTCGCCAAAGGGTCATGGCATAAATATTCTTTGTTATACTTTATTATTTGCTTTGTTTTATTTGCTCATATTCATATTTAGTAAATGTAGTTAGGGTGTGCATTTGTTTTGTATTTACTTAATTTGGAGTATTTCCTTTATTTTTTGTTTAGGAGTTCACTTTGAAAAGTTTAAAAGATTTTTAAACTGTTAAGGTTGCGATTTCATACCAAATTAAAATTTATTTTAAGACTTTCAAAAGTTTAAAATTTAAACTTTTTTTGGTTTAAATTAAAAAAAAAATGTCTACTCCCAAATCCTCTTCATGCTTTCCCCTATTGTATCTTCTTTCCCCTTTTCTCCCATATTGTTCTCCCCACAACATCCCCTTAATCCGTTTCCATATTGTGTCTTTTTCCTATCCTCTTCTTCTCCTCTTCTTCTCCTTTTCTTCCTTCTTCATTTTATCTGTTTCCATAATTACTTTGTGTTTGTTTGTTTCTCCATTCATTCATTCAAATTGTCTAATAACTATAAATGAGCCTTTTATATTGTTCATTTCTCGCAAGGCTTATCCAAATAGAGGTTATATTACTTCCGTTTTTATGTGTGTGTTTTCTTTAAAAATGTAAATGTGAAAGAGAAGAGAAATGAATTTCGAGGTAAAATTTTTGCCAATTCGTTTTATCTGACATTCACACTTTTTAGTATACATACACAATTCCAATCAGCTTATCTACTGCGATATCCTTCTTTAGATAATTCTTGATTTCTCGCAAGTTGGAATTTCAAATAGAAAATTAAAATTTTTTTTTGTTGAAACCAAATTTTACGACCAATGAAAGTTTAAAATTTAAACCTTAAAAGTTTAAATGAGAAAAAAAGTGTAAGATTTAAACCAAAAAAGTATGACATTTATTCCAAAAAATACTTTGAAATATTTGAACTTTCGTAAGTTTGAATTTTAAACCAAAAAGGAATAAGAAACTTTTAAACTTTCGAATGTTCAAAATTTAACCCAAAAAAAGTTTTCAAAAAAGTCTTTCAAACCAAATCAAAGTTTAAAAAATATTCCAATATTTATAACAGTGTACTTATTATCAAAAAATGCTTTTAACGACACCTTCGTATTCATTTTCAACTCCATCTCCATCATCATCATCATTACCGGCATGGCACGGCACGGCCAACTCGACAACATTATCGTGCCCCCAACAGACGGCAACGCCAATCAACCAACTACAATTTCAGCTAAGTGCGCCATCCGATATGAGCATCGCGTCGCTCACATCACATTCCAACCCCCAACACCCCACTGACCCGCACGTTTTAGTTGAATAGTTTATGAGTCATCTCATGTGAGCATTTATGGGGCGCATTAAACTCATATATCACATCACTTTATCACTGCAATGTCATGTGAGTATGTACGCGTAGAAAGTAAAGTAAAAGTGTTCAACTATCTTTGCTATCGCGTTGGGGTTACTAAATTTTCCAGAGGTTGTTGTTGTTGTTTTTGGTCATTGTCATTGCTATTTTGAAGTCAATCAGCACAAAGTACTTACTTTAGCTCATCAACACTTCCGTTATTAACGCCCATTGGCACTTTACTGGCGTCGTGCTCAACTATTTGCTCAAATGCTAAAATGCTTATATGAGAAAATCTTGCATATGTGGAACTTACGGGGTATATAGTATTTATTATTTATATGTATGAACGTTAACATTTATAAATTTTCTGCGTATGTATGTTTGTTTAGCAAAAACATCAATATTCTCATCCATTCAACCGGTGCAGCTATTCAACTCCGTTCCGGTTTCTACATACAGTGCCATGCTGTGTACAAGTATTATGCCAATATGTGTCAGGAGTTGGCAATAATCGAATAAGACAAAGAAAATTGAGGCAAAAACTTCATGGCAACAAAATGCATGTGAAGTAAGAATTGCGGAAAGCGTAAAAAAGTGGAGGAAAAACTCAAAAGATATAACAATAATGGTTGTCTGCTCAATCCTAAGTATGTTATGTGTGCATATGTATTAATATATACCCTAAATACATTTTGAGAAAAGAACGAGCTTGCAAAAGTGTCTAACACGAAATTATTATTTTTAATTTTAATTTTTATACTTGGGAATAAGCGGAAAAATCCAATTAGCCCATACAGCGATGGTAGATGTGATAGCTATTTCGAAGAACAACCACTTTCTTCATCATCAGACATCTTCTCGGGAAAAATTAAAAATAATTATTTCGTGCTAGACACTAACATAGCCAATAGTGTTAAATTATAAATTGTGCTGTTGTACATACAACTACTGTATACAGCGCCCGCTGTCCGTCAGCTGCCAACCATTATTCAACACTTGCATAGCAGATGTACGAAAATCGTGCACTAAGTGAGGTTAGATTGAATAGAGCAATGGCATATATAAGTGAAAAATCCAACAGCTCAGCAGGACCATCGGTAGCCGCAGTGCTTAGCGTTTCGCTAATATTCGACTACTGATGGTTGGAGCGTAGGTTCAAAGCCTGGTGTGCTCCCGAGAAGATGTCTGATGATGAAGAAAGTGGTTTTTCTTCGAAATAGCTATCACATCTACCATCGCTGTATGAGCCAATTGGATTTTTCCGCTTATTCCAAAGCAAACCTGTTAAATAATGATTATTAATCGTAATGATTACCGGCTTGATTGATTATTTTTTCAACTGTCCATTTAATGATTGATTACCCATTGTTTTCAAATTTTAATGATTATTTTGCAATTACCATTAAAAAAAATCAAAAAAATCATAAAAAATAAAAAAAAAGAAAAATAATCATAAAAAATCAAAAATAATCAAAAATAATCAAAAAAAAATTATTTTGATTGTTTTTGATTATTTTTGATTATTTGTGATTTTTTTTGATTTTTTTTGATTTTTTATGATTTTTTTTTGATTTTTTTTGATTTTTTTTAGTTTTTATCAATATGGTTTAAAGAAATATGCACATATGTACGTATACAGGTATGTATATAGCCTTTTAAGGCAGACTTCCGACGGTAGCTTGATGGTAGTACCGGGGGGTTCGATACGATGAGCGTAGGTGGTGTAGTGCGGTTAAAGTCCCACACTAACAGGATAAAGGCTCTATATGCTTCCTCCTCGTATATTTGTGCAGAGAGGCATACATATTTATACATATCTTACAAGCTTGGAATTATTGTTAATTTGTCATTGACCGTACATGGTACGATGCACGTTTATATCAAATTATTTATCTTTATGAAAAATTGTTTAAAGTGGCCAAATCAAACATTTTAGTGTAACATTCGCTGTTGTACTAACTCATAAATTGGGCTTTAATACAGAAGTTCTCGTAGTTAGGTATACAATGAAAAGCAACTAATATTGCGGCTGTCTTCGACTGTATCGAGACTTTATGACATTCATGAATGAGGAAAAGAAGCGATACATAGTCTCATTTTCATTAATTTTTACAGTGAATTATGTGCGTTATTTATGGAGATGTTATAGTCCAAAATGTCTATATCTGAACAATCCATTGTATGGGACCTATATGTTATAGTGGTCCAATTTCTCTTAAGAAGTCACCCAAGTACCAAATTTCAAGTAGATATCTCAAAAAAATGAGGGATTAGTTTGCGTTTATACAGACGGAATGATGGGCATGGCTTAAACGACTCAGCTCATGATCCTCATCATAGCGGTTATATTTTGGTGGATCTGTCATGCCTCCTTCTGCATTTCCGCTCAAAGTTATAACACCATTTCATATGAGTATAAAAAGAAGGGTATAAAAACTTTGTTATAATTGTACTCAATGTTAGTCAATCAAATGTAGTTGGAGTTTTAATAGCTATATATAAAATCATACTATATACATATATGTTCATATTAAAAATATAAAAACAGAATTGAATTAATAAATGTATGTAAATAAGAGTGTTTTAATTAAATTATTGTCGAATTTCAGCGAGGTAGTCTGTTGAGAATACCAATATTACCAAATTGTCTTTCGTTTCAAAGAGCAGACTATAGCATTGATTGACTGTTACACAATATCAATGGGCCTTATGAATAAACATCCTTTTGCTGAAATTTCTATTAATAAAACTAGTATTTGCTATTTCTATAAGCAAGAGGTATTGATTTTTTAAGTCTGCCGCCAGTTATTGAATGTAAATTTCCTCCAAATATTGCATAAATACTTCCATAAGGATAGCTGATGTGGGGCTACCCATGCCCAGTCCGTGAGTTTGTCTGTATATTTTATTGCCAAATTTGAAATAATTCTGGTCCAGGGTTATTTTCAGCGTATTTCCGATCTCTATTGCAATGTCTTTGTTCGTTTTCTCTGTCAGTATTTTAGTTAGAGCTTTTAGTATTTCTGTCGTTGGTATCGAGGGGTATAGATCCTTCACGTAAAATGATACCAGTTTTGAGTCCTTGGGTACGTTCAGAATTCTCAGTTTGTTGACTAGTTCCGTTGTGTTTTTGATTGCGTGTTTATTGGACAGGTCTAATTTCTCGGCTAGTAGCATATTTAGATGTTTTGAAAGTCTATATCCTGGTGCCGATTTATGGTTTACTATTGGTCGCATAGGTGTTCCTGTGTTGTGGATTTTAGGTAGTGCGATCAGTGATGGGGCAGATGGATTCATTGCTGTGAGAGTGTAGGCTACTTTGCTGTCTCTTATATTTTTCGCTTGTTTTATTGCACGATTTATTGCCATTTGGTATTCTTCCGTTGGGTCTTTTCTCATCACTCGGCAGCCCATTTCTTTGATTAGTTGACCTGTTTTTGCGGTGTATTCCTCTTCCTCCATTAGCACAGTTGTATTTCCTTTGTCTGTTTCACACTTCATCAATTTTTTCAAAGAAGGAAAAATTCTTAATTTCATATAAGTTGTATTTATTGTTCATCATACGCCATACCGTTTCAGCCCTAGTTATTGCCCTATTGTATTCTTTTAAAAGGCAGAAATATTACGTACTTACGTTCCGACATTGTTCCTCAAATAGGATTATTTGGGAATTTGTATTCGTCTTCGCATGCCTACTACATAATAAAGCAGTAGACGATTTGCTATGTTGCAAATAGATTTACGTAAAGATAAGCTCTGTCATAATCAGAATTCTTTATTCGTTCTTCCCTGTCCTTATACTGAACCTAGAAATGAATCTTCCCCAGGTGTAGGAAGGGTTTGTATTCGTATCTAGTACGAAAAACTTCGAACGAGCCAAGATCTATACAAATTTTGTACTTCTAAATTTGTCGACATTTTAATTAGTGCAGTTGTCGCTGTAGAATACACAATGACTTGGATACACCTGTCCCCATATTTACTGCAGGGTTACGTACTTTAATATGCGTTCACATACATTTGTACAAACAAACTTTATGCCTCTCTGACCAAACATACATACCTACCTGGATACTTATGTGCATGCGTATCCAAATTTCTTTACAACAATATTGAAAAAAATCAAACAAAATAAAAAAAAATCAAAAAAAATCATAAAAAATCAAAAAAAATCAAAAATAATCATAAAAAATCAAAAATAATCAAAAACAATCAAAAAAAATTATTTTGATTATTTTTGATTATTTTTGATTTTTTATGATTATTTTTGATTTTTTTTGATTTTGTTTGATTTTTTTTTGATTTTTTTTAATGGTAATCATTAAAATTACTTTTTTTCTGCAAAACAATTAAAATAATGATTACCAATTAAAAAACAAAATAATTTAATTGATTACTAATCCTAATCGGAATTTAACAGGTCTGTTCCAAAGTATAAGTTTCATTAATTTGGCAAATTTTCCAATCAAAAAAATGAATACTTTTTGAAGCATACTTTTGGGCATTTTGTATGGGAAAAATGTATGAAAACTTAAAAAAACTCACTCCATAAAAAAGTTCATAAAACGAAAAAGCGCAAACGAATTTTTAAGATTTCTTCACCTATTTATAAAGCACATTCACCAGCACCAAGTATTAAAAATTTGGGGAGGTCATATTTTTTATTTTTTTTTTATTTCATGTTAAAGTTTTCCAATTTTTACAAAATTTTTTTTTCTGTTTGAAAAGAAAAAAGCTGCAAAAAAATAATAATAACGCTCATAAAAAAAATTACTTTATAATTTGAAAGTGTGGACTATTGTCTATGAGATGGTGGAAAAATATTCGATTAGTCGCTTAAAAATAAGATTTCTCATAATGTCAAAAGTAACCTAATTATTGCATTTTGAAAAAATTACTTTTAGTCAAATGGATGAAAGATTATTCAAGCAAAAGACGCAGGTGGATTTCAAAAATTAAAATGCAGTTTGATTAAGAATATACCATTTTAAAACATATAAAAAACTGGGGAGGTCATATTTTATATTTTTTTTATTTTTTTATTTAAAGTTGAGAAAAATTTGTTTTCTTCGACTTTTTTTTGTCAATATTTGAAAGTTCATATAAACCCAAGACTGACCTCTGGTTACAAAAGGCTTATCGTTTCTGAAAGGTCTAATCAATGTCTATGTAATGATGTATCACTCGATTACGTACGTTATTAATTGAATGAGATACTGCATTTTGTAAAAAGTGTAATTGTTGAGAAATAAAAGGACCTATTTTTTGCTCAGTTTTGGGCACCCTGTACGGCTAAACAAAACGAGACTCAAAAAATTTTATATAAGCTTTTTTTACAAATTGTTAAATCTATCAATCGCTTTTAAAAAAATTTTATTTGCTAATACTTTAATTTCGATCTTATTTTTGGCCGCTATCACCCAGTGTGCGGCAGAACGTTTAATAGATATTAATAGGTATAAAACAACTACCTAAATGCGTGGTATAAAAATGAAACTAAAAGCGAAACTAGAAAATAAAATGAAATTAATTGTGCATGAATTTCAGAAAATAGTCCAAAGAGGAAACCGGAAATAATCAATGTGTGTATTTGAAGAAAATTATTGTATACAGCCACGCGGCAATAACTTGCACCCACATAAGTTATACATACATATGTATGTATATATGCATAGATACAAAAAGACAAAACAGAAACTAACCAAATTTTCATCACATGTCAGGACTTGTTGGCACTACCAAGTTGTTGGTTGTTGTTGCCAGCAATGCTTCAACGCCATCTTATATCCGCCATTGGCAATCGGCTGTCTACAGTTGTGCGAGACGGTGAGGAGACGGTTTTCGTCCTTCCGCCCACTGCGCACATACCCGTACATACAAGCACACATCTGTATGTACATTTATCTGCACTGAATCGAATGTGGAAATTGTTGCCAAAATAACAGTTTTTGCCAATTGCAATTGTGTGGAAATATCTGCTCGCATGCTATTCTATGTGTGTTTAGCGATGCAAGTATGGATGGTTGTCGATTTACCCAATAAACAATTTTTTTTACTCCCAATTTGAGATACATTTGAGAACAAACCCTTTTCTCAAACCTCAAACGTTTATTTCAAATGCATCTCAAATTTCCCTTGATAGCGTTGTCAAACTAAAAGGCACATTTTTAATATGGGATTTTGGGCTGATTCTCAAATTGAGAAACTCCATTTTCTCAAAACCATTTCACACATAGTTATTATTTTTTTTTTTTCAAATGCTTCTCAAATTGATAAACAATATTTGAGAAGCACTTGAAATCTTTATATATATTACGCTAAGCGATTTTTTGTAAACACCATAACTTTTACACCGTTATACCGATTTTCGAAAATGGGGTGTCATATGAAAGGGCTTGGCCTGTAGATATGCAGGAAGGTTTAATTTTATTGAAAAGGGTTGCCACCTGTTTAAAAATTGAATTGTCCTGTATAGTTTGCTTGATTTATAAATTTCAGGTACCATATGAAAGGGCTTCAGCTGGAAATTAGTAATTTATTACAATTTTTACAACAAGGGTTGCCACCTGTTCAAAAATTCAATTAAACTCTACAGTTTGTTTGATTTTTAAATTTTAGGTGTCATGTGAAAGGGCTAGACCTGATAATGAGTAATTTGATAAAATTTTTACAAAAAGGGTTGCCACCTGATCAAAAATTCAGTTTTACGTTACAGTTTATCTAATTTTTAAATTTGAAGTGCCAAGAAAGGCCTAGCGCTGAAGATGGATAATAAAAGGAAAGGGAAGAGGAAAATGAAAGGGACGGAAAGGAAGCGAAATATGAAAGAATACGGAAAATAAAATGGATAAAGGGAAAAGAAATCGCAAATAAGGAGAAAGGGGAAGAGAAAAAGAACTAGAAAGAAAAAGAGGAGCGCGCCAAATGGCCTTTTGGAGGTCGCTTTAAGGTTACCTTAGTCTAGAAAAACATTCGACACAAAACTTGACTATGGGGCACCCCGGACAAAATCTTTGTACAAAAAATCTAGATCCACAGAAAATAAAAATAACCAGTAACTATGAAGGTATATCAAAAAATTTTCAAATATGGCAATAAGTGGTCTTTGACCCTTAATTAAAAGCCACAGCATCGCGTGGCCGGGTTTACTAGTTATGTCTATTTTCAAATTGAGGAACAATATTTTCTCAAACGTTTGAGAATTTCTTTTTCAGTGTTTAATGGGTATTTGCGAATTTGTATAGTTATGTACCTATGTACACATGTATGCATGTGTATGTGTGAACATCTGAGCTTAGGTTTTGTTATGCATTTAGCGTTTTTTTGGGAGATTTGTTGCTGTTCCTCTTTCTGTATTTCTTCTTCGTCTTACTTGCTTCTTAGTCCTTTTCTTCTCTGGTCTTGTGGTAATGCAGCTGACAATAAATTATTTTATTGCGACATTTATCTATTTCGGTTTGGGTTATGAATTCACTGATCGCTGAAAATACTAAATGCAAATTTATGAACTGTGTACATGATAACTCAGTAGGAAAGGGGATACTATTACGAGAGAACCTTAAAGAGCATGAGTGTGCTCCTTGGTTGCCGAAAACGTCGAAAAAAAAATGTCGACATTCATGTTTCATGTCCTAAGTGGGCAGGCGGAGTGTGTCTTGCGTTAAAAAGAGCGCTCTTCAAATGATTCCACAATTCTGAGGTATCAAACTACTTGACTTGCCAATAAACACTTCTATTGTTTAGAGCCATCATATGGACTTAACTAAAACTGAACTAAAATCACTATTAACCCTAATCCTCCAAAGTCAGCCTCTCAGTCTCACTTTAAAGTTTAAAAGCGAATTATTCTTAAACCAAAAAAGATGTTTGTCTGAAATTTCGGGTATTCCTCCATTTGTGTTCATAAATTATGAAATAATTACGATCTTTGGACTATTTATTTATTTTAACCATTTTTTTTTGCAATCGTATAAAATTGTAACGAAATTCCGAAAGTGAGCCTCAAAGACCCACCTTGAGTATCTTTATCGTAATAAGTTTACATATCTAGAATTCAACTAAATTTTGAATCCATTGTTTACAAGGTTTATCTAGTGAGGTCTTTTTGTGAACTTACCATACTTCCTCTGGATTTTGGTGAACTCATCGTATTTCACCATACATCTTTAGATCATATGATGTCATAAAATTAAGGAGACCGGTAAGGTCAGAAATTTCAAACCCCTTGAAACTGATAAGATTTCTGTTTACTGAGATTCTAAATTACGGAAAACATGCGTTCAGATAGAGAAACGAACGATCAGCTGCTTTTATGTGTAAGTAATTTCACCACGAACGTCGCGTTTTAAAAACTTGAAATTTGATCGCGGAAAATATATATTAGTTACGATCATATGAAAAATATGTTCATATTCATTTGATTCATAGTTTTTCTCATTGTGTGCACAAAAACAAATTTATAACAGATGTAATAAAAACATTTGTAATGAACATTCAACAACTACAAAAATGTGTGAAAATTGCAGTTCATTAATATTCCCTCTTTTATGAAATTACTTTATACACTAAAAAAAATTGTCCTAAAACGTTATAACAATGTATAAAAATTCTTCTGAATTCATTACTGCATAAATAAAAGTAGAAAACAAATACCAAAATAATGTGTTTAAAAATTTCCACATAGGTGAGCCTGAGATACTCAATTTCGGTTTTACGTAACTTTTTAGAATTCGGTGATTAGGGTTAAGCGAGATTCGAAACCCACCGAAGAGATTTCCTATATTAAAGATTGTCCTTGAAAGTTGACTTCAGTCAGCTTTAAGCCCAATGGAGAGCATTCTGCCATGCAGGCGTGAAATATTGGTAGCCCATGAACTTTCATACTACATACCTACATACGTATGTAAAAAGCATACAGCACTACATACAAATGTACATATGTACATAAATTAAACATGGGAATATTATGTGGTATTACAATATTATTTCTTCGGGCAAAATTGTGGTCGATTGCCATTTGCCTGATTGCCCATTGGCTCTGATGTTTGCTCATTAAACGCTTGAGAAAACATATTGTTTGCTCATGATTCGCAGAAGTTTTGCATGGCTGGAAAAATGGCAATGCGCGCTGCCAACTAAGTGGACCAATATTACTACGCATATGCATAACCTCCTATACATACATACATATGTACATTAGATGCGTTCTTTTTTCGGCAAAGTTTCTCAGATCTTCCCTCCGAACACAGAATATTAAAATAGGATGTTGTAGGATAACTAAGCTGATTTTTATTTTTTTTTTTTAGAAAAAAAACTGAGTGGGCTACTCCAAAAACAGCGATTTTTTTTAAATTCCTTGATAGGTTTAGATTCATATATGTAAAAATCCACAGAATTAAAAATAAAAAAACCAAAGATACATATTCTTATGTAAAATTAATGGCTTAATCGAATGGTGTACTCGGTTTTTTAGTGCGACCCATAGGGAATTTACCAAGATCGCCTAAATTGGAATTTTATTTTTTTAGTCACGGATTTTCAAGTTTGGACCCGGGAATTTTCAAGATACCTTAAATTTCTTTTTAATCAAAATATGCAGGAATCTGCGCAAATTAATGCAGTTTTCAGAAAAGTTTATTTGATCGAAATCGAGCTTTTTATAACCAAGCTACTTTGGTTTAAATGAAACATGCCAAAATCATATTGATATTGCACAACATTTTTTATTGTTGCAAGTACAAAATTCGAAAATGTATTATTTACATATGTACAAAAAAAAATGTTGTTCAATATGAAAATTACTAAAAAACTGAGTACACCATCCGATTAAGCCGTTAATTTTACATTAAAATATATATCTCTTGTTTTTTTTATTTTTAATTCTGGGGTTTTTTTCATATATGAATCTAAACCTATCATGGAATTTAAAAAAAAAATCGCTTTTTTTGGAGTAGCCCACTCAGTTTTTTTCAAAAAAACAAAAAATAAAAATCAGCTTAGTTATCCTACAATATCCTATTTTCATATTCTGTGGCCGGAGGGGTATGTTAGAACAAAAAAACGCATCTAATGAACATATGTACTTATGTAAATATGTTTATTCATATGTATTCATGTGTATATTCCAGGGTAGGAAGAAACTCAGAGTATGAGTGAGTGAGTGAGGAATTTCAGCCTCACGGCATGATGATGAGTAGCCGTTTGCGTTTCTCGCTCATCTCTAAAGCAGAGTGAGGATTTTTTTTGTTTCCTCACTCATTTCGAATGAGCGATGAAGAAATGAGGCGCTCACGCTGCGTGTGAGATGAGCCGTCGTAGGATTCCTCTTCTCTTTGTGTAATGCGAGTGAGCGTGTGGGTGAGTGCGCAGAAACTCAGTAAATATTACATACATATATTAGAATGCATACATACATATATTTATGTTGCAGTGTGCAATTTAGTGACATGTTTTTCTAATAAAAAGCATGTCTGGTTGTTTTTCTGCTTTTTTTTCATATTTATGCCCGTTTTAGGCGATTGAGTAGGTATGTAAAATCCATATTTCTACCTAAACTTGGTTTTTGTTGTTTTTCATCTATGTATATGTGTAGATATGTATTTAATTCAGCAGATGCAATTACGAATATTTACATACGTATGTATGTAGGTAGGTAGTTAAAAGGAACATTATTTTTAAGAATGTGCATTCGTTGCTTGATATAATGTTTTTTGTATGATAAAATATATGTATGTATGTACCTACATATGTAGGTACTTACCTACTTGTTTAGTTTTTATTTATTATGCGACTAACGCAAAAAAACTATTTATTCGTCATTAGAATCATATTTTTTTTGCATTTGACATTAACAGTCTATTTCTCACAATTTTTTACCTTGACAACAATAAAATAAAATAATTTTGAAATAAAAAAGAAATGAAAATAGGTATGTACCTACAAGTTGTAAATTTAGCAAGCTCTATCTAACTTCCGCTTTTCAATCAAGGGAATGAAGAAGTCCTATTTGCGTACCGTATTGTTCCAAATATACTCAGTACATAGCCATCCTTCTATTTTAATTTTCATTATTATTTTATTTTAGTAATTTATTATTCAAATTAAAAAAAAAATTGTTCTAGTTGAGTTTAAAATTAAATGACAATCAAATTGTTCTTTGAGGGATAGTTTATCTTTTTTCAACCTACAGTAGAATTGTTTTTGTAGTTTTACTTTCGGTAGATTTTTCAAACAATAAATACAAGAAAAATTCAGAGAAATAAAGTGGTGTCATACGGGCTTTCGTTATTCGATTTCGAACATAAAAGCGCTGCCAAAGAGTTTTCTACTACCATATTTGCCATAAAGTACATTATTTTGAACAAAAGTCAAGATTAAACAAATATTTAATCTTAAAATGCGATAGATTTTAAACGCCGTGCAGTAGATCTTCATATTTAAAAAAATGTGCTGTAGATTTACCACATATGCGTGCAGTGTGCACACTGCAGAGTAAACAAATTTGTAGCATTCATGCAGCTCCATACTGCATACTTACTACAGACGGTTGGCTGCGTCATCGCCAAGCTGTGAGGCGTCGCTCATATTCCTCACTCACTCAGAGCAACTCATGAGGGCGCAGCTGAGGAGAGGCAACGCTACTAGCGTGCCTCATCTTGGCTGCTCACTCTGCTGCCACTCACGCAGAGCGCTCACGCTAATGTGTGGCCTCTGTTGTTTATGCGCTCAGAGGCCACTCATGCAGCTGCACCCTCATGAGTGAAGCATGTGTGAGTGAGGAGCCAAAATGAGGCAAATCCGAACCCTGGTATATTCATTCATATATATTTACTCTGCGTTTGTACATAATTCTTTTTTTTCCGTTGTTGTGCGTTAATTTTGTATTTGTTTGCCTGCACTGCCGCATTTGCCGTTGAAGGCAGACGTGCGTATCGAGCAGCATTGCGGCTATTAATTAGCAAATATTGGCAAAAGGTGCAACTATTACGTAATTATGGCCAATATTACTTACATACATTCGTTGCACATATGTATATACATACATATCCATGTATATATTTACCTATACACAATTGTACATTACTTAGTTCGACAAATTACAAATGTGTGTATGTGAAAATGAAAAATGAATATCAAGTGCACGCACGCACGCAAATGCTTCTATCAATAATGAACCTAATTAATTTCTCACATTTAATAACGATGCTTAAGTAACACTCATAATATTTCCACGCTACAAGCACACATAAGCAATTTATAAGAAAATAATGAATAAACGCCCATAAGCATGCTTTCAATTCGATAGCGAGTGTGAGCGGCAGGCTGTTCAAGAATAGTGTGTGCAGGAGTTGAAGGTTTCCACTCCTATTGGCAAGACGCATAACTCGATGTAGCCTAAAATGAATAAGACTTTTACAGAATAAATTCGAAAACCATACAAGAATTATGTTCAACAGCCACAAATTAGATTAGCGATGAAAGCGCATTTCCCAACGCTAAATGATGATCGCTGTGTAGGATATGGAAGCCCTAACGAGCGATAAATATCAAAAAGATGCTTAGAAAGCGTATCGCGTGTTAGTAATTGATTGCCAAATTCTTAAATACTGTAATTTATAACTTTAATTTCACTCTCATACACTTTGAAAATGGAAAGTAAGTTGTATATCTATTTATGTAGTTAGTCCTTTACGTTCAAACCTATTATATTAGTTACAGCTTGTAATTTGCCAAACGCTTCACTGCTTCCTAATTTTCAACCAATTTCGTTTAGCTTTAAAGAGAAAAGTCTTCTTTGTTGTGTCTTGTCTACTCAAGCTGTTTGCTCTTTAATTTTCATGAAACATTTTATTCGATCAAATTAACTTAGAAAGCTTTTGAAATTTCGTTATAAAAGCATTACGTGCTGCCTCACTAACCCTTAGGAGCCCCTTGGGAATGAGTTTATGATATGAAAAGCAAAACTGTTTAATACGAAAGCATTTACGGTGTTTCAATTTAATAGAAAAACATAAATGCTTTCATATTAGAAGTCACAGCGCCTTAAAGTATGCAACAAATGGGAAACTCACAACCACACATGATGTGTATTTAATATTTCATACATATATACATATATGCATACATGTTTGCTTATGTGCAGATGCATTTGGCTCTTTATGAGTATGTAGAGGAATCTAGATCAGTGGAATGGCGGCCATCACCTGAAAAGCACATAAGAGCACATATTGCACTAATAGTTTTCCGTTTGATGTCAATTTCGCTGAAAGCAACTTCAAAGTCGTAATCGTCGCTCAAAGGCACATCTCCCTCATCTCATCGCTATGTATGTATGTATGTATGCGCGTACGTATTTTTGCCCTTTAACTATCAGACATTCGTAATTTACTTTGGCGTTAACTTGTCTACGCTTCGTTGCTTTTGTGCTTTGCCTTGACTTTTATCGATTTAATGTTTGCTTTCAGTTGTCAATGATGCATTTATATGTTTATATGTGTTCATAATAACTGAAATGTAAACATACATTTATTTGTGTATGGATGAATATGCACTTGCTTACATCCTACTCCTTCATGCATATTTATGTATGTATGTACTTGCATAACTCACATTAATCACAATTGAAATTGGAGTGGTTAATCTTTTGAAATATTATGAAAACTTAGCTCTTATTGTTAATTCCGTGCATATTTTATTGCACATGTAAATGTATATTAGATGCACTTTTTCCCATACATACCCCTCCGGTAACAAAATAGGATGCCGCAGAGTATAAAAACTGAAAAATCCCTTTCATTTTTTCCAAAACTGCTACTACTACTCCAAACACTATATTTATACTCAGCTGTACTATTACACAGAGTATTATAGTTTTAATCACATAACGGTGGATTGTAACAGAATGAAATAATCGAGATAGATATAGACTTATATATATCAAAATGATCAGGGTGAAAAGAGAAATCGATTGAGCCATGTCCGTCCGTCCGTCCGTCCGTCCGTCCGTCCGTCTGTAAACACTCTAACTCGCGCAAAAATTGAGATATTTTGATGAAATTTGAAATGCAAGTTGGTATCGAGACTGGGACGGTTGGTATTGAAAATAGGCGAAATCGGACCATGACCACGCCCACTTTTCCTATATAGAAAAATCGGAAATTTGGTATCTCAGTCACTATTAAAGCTAGAGTGATAAAATTTTACCCACGTGTTGAGCTCAGGCCCCTATGAAGAAATTTGAAGAAATTTTGGAAAATGGGCGGTGCCACGCCCACTTATTAAGGGTCAAACATGGAAAGTTTTATATGTCATTACTCAGAAACCATTGGAGATATATAGATGAAATTTGGTATGTGTGATTTACTTACCTAGGCAAACACTTGGATGGCAAAATGTTAAAATCGGTTGACGACCACGCCCACTTTTATATATGTGTATTATAAAGTGGCCTAATAAAAACATTTTAAGCGATATCTTTGTCAAATATAAAGATAATAATATAATATATAATACAATGGCGCTATTATAACTCTGACGAGTTTTATGGCCGAGCTTCTCTCCCAATTCGAGGTGTGCTCCTTTTTGTTTTTCCTACTCATTGGGTGGACCTACAGTTTTATGCCGGCTCCGAACGGCGAATGCATTTTTTGTGAGAAGCTTTTTCATGGCAGAAATACTCTCGGAGGGTATGCCGCCCACTGCCGAGAGGTGACCGCTGCTCTTAAAAAAACCCAATAATTGGATTTTTATTAATTAGAAAAATTGTTTTGGTGTTTTGCTCGGACCGTGGTTTGAACCCGAGACCTCTGGCATAGCAGGCGAGCACTCTACCCACTGCACCACAGCGGCCACACCAAATATAAAGATAATTCATTGAAATTTTGTGACATGAGTCCACAATAGACCGGAAACATAAAATAGACAAATTTTGGGGAAATGGGCGTGGCACCGCCTCCCTTTGGACAAAGGGATATACGAGATTTCTTAGCCTGTAACTCGACAAATAATTGAGATATTATGACGAAACTTGGTTTATACACTTTTATAACTTGTGTAAATAGACACGCAAAAATTTATTGAAATCGGTTTATGACCACGCCTACTTTTTAACAGATATTTCTGGAACATTCTTTGGGAATGTGTAACGTGACATCTTTGTAACTAGAAGTCATAAAGGAACGAATTTTTGCACAAAGAATAATATTCAAATGCTTAGTTGGATGACTGATAAAAATTTAGAAAATGGGCGTGGCTACGCCCACTTTATGCAGCACTCGCTTTATATAAAGTACACCGTGTTTCCATCAAACGCAAACAAACAATGAAAGCATACAGCTGGGTATCTAATGTTCGATTGCACTCGAACTTAGGCTTCCTTACTTGTTTTGTTTTAAATTTAATTCCAAAGGCAGTTGCCAGAATAGCCTATTTAGATTCATATATAAAAAAAAAAATACCTGCCCATACATATGTGAAATTAAACGGTTAGTAGGAAAGGTAGCGCCTAAGGTGAGCCGATTTAGCCAACAAAACTTATATAGTTTAGTAAAATTTTATGTCGTACATTCATTTCAATTTTAAGACTACTTTTTGATTACTGTTTGATTTATTGCTTTTCCGACAGTGTAGGAATATGATGTATTGTGGAACGATTTTCCATCATCCCTTGTCAAGTTTAGTTGGAGACATACCTGTTTTCAGAGAATGAAAAAATACACTGAAGATGGCGCATATTAGCCGAAACCGGTTTAGAATGAAAACTAAACTTTGAAACTCCAATTTCAGCCATTTTAGGGAAATTCGTATGTGCACGTTGAAATGAATTAGCTTAAAGCGTTGTTATTACTTAATATTTAAAAGGAATGGAAGAAATATGAGCCGTCCCTGCTTAGGCACGTTTAGAAAGATATAGTTGGCATAGTCCTAAGTAAATGATCCGATATACGTACTGTGTACATTGTTCAGTATGTAGAAAACGAAATATACATAGATTGATGCCTTTAGGAACAAAATAAACAGTTCTTTGTATCTATCTATCAACAATTTCTTTTAACAAGTTCAAGTATTCATTTTGATCTCACCACTTGCCCTTCATTTTAAAAATCGGCATACTATAATATTTTCTTAACATACCTACATACATACATTCGAAATCAATTGCCAATTTACTAGAACCCTCAAAAGTATCTAATTTCTATAAAATCCCACCCAAAGAATACTGAAGCGCACTGTCCTTAAGTTTTTTTTTTTTTTTTTTTTTTTTTTTTTTTTTGTTTTTTTAATCAACATCTCGTTTAAATACGCCGCTGGAACATTATGACAACAAAAACAACAGCAACAACCACTTCCATCTAATATTACCTGTCAGTCAAGTCAACGGATCAAAGTCACGGCAATCAACTTTCATTTCCGCTCCCTGATTTATACCATCTAGCAAAATCTAATCGTACACACGGGCTTACGGATGAGTTCCCACACACTCATACTTGTTTTTTTTTTGTTGTTCACTTTCCTCTTCAACCAAAAACCGCCAACCGTGTCACAATTCATCAAATCAAACATTATAAAACCCTTTCTGCTGCCTTTGCTTCAGCCACATCCCGGTTTTGCCGATCAGATTGACAGTTGTCACTTTACAGCCTGGCGCACACACAGCGAACAACAACAAGCAATCAGTGAACATATGTCAGTCGGGCGGTCGCCCAGTTGCTCCGCTCGGTGGTCGTTGGGTTAATTTCATAAATTTTTGCATTGTTATGCTTAGAGTCGTGAGTCGTGGGCGTGTTTCTGCGGCGCATCATATTCCTACTCATACTCATAAATCCTGCAGCTATATCGCACACTAAATCAAAAAGCGTTACAACTCAAAATTCAAAAATTTTCAGGAGAGGCAAAAAACTTTTTTATTTTTATAGGCAATGATATGGGAAAAGGCTACGTATAATAGTTATTTCTCAGTTAAAAAAGACTCTGCTGGAAAAGATTTTTTGGCAGCCGCTAGAGATATATTCTGTGTATCAATTCATAGAAGAAACCCGATTTCGAAAAATTTTGAGTTGTGACGCTTTTTGATTTAGTGTGCGATATGTATATGCGCGTGTGTGTGTTTGTTTCAGCTTGCCACATCAAAGGCGTTGCCCATTATAAAATATTACTCATTTTTTAGCTTGTGCTTCTTACTTTTTTTTTCCTTTTTTGTTTTATAAATGCATTCCCCCTTGCGGCGCGCGCTTCGCTCCGCATCGTTCCGGTGGTTTGTCGACCGTTTTGCGGCAATCAGTTTATGACAATACAATCAACCCATCATCGTTTTGAATATAAGAAATACACAGTAAAAATTTTAGTTTAATTTTAATTCCATTGTGGTATTTATATATAACAATGCCAAAAACCATAAAATTAAAACCACTCTGGTTGAGAGACAGAAATTATTCTTGGTGTCAAATTAATACTTTCTTGGAATTAAATCAAAACCAAATTTTGATTATTTTTAGAATATTTCTGGTATTAAAAATAGTTGAAATGGCATTAGATCTATCCGAAAATTGGAATAAATTGTATCCTTTTTTGGAATTAAAAATAAACCCCCATAAAATTTCCAGCGGATATACCGCAAATAACCCATTATCCCAAAGATTAATGAGATATTGAATAACGTTAACAATGTTTATTTACATAAGAATCCAAAACAGTAGTAGCAATCACTAAAGTACCTTACCTTATATATGGAGCCCTAACCCCCATAAAAGTGTATCCAACAAAAAGTAAATTTTACAGGACACAGTTTTTGATGTGTAAACATCTTTGCTGTAGCTACGAGTAATTTCGAAAAACAGGTAAAGTTTACGCGTAAACATGTAAATGCGTAAACGAGTAAACATGTAAATGCGTAAACCGTAAATGACCTTGGCATTGTCAGTGGTAGATAGGTAGCTAGGCATGTACTTACAAATGCTTGCAAGCATAGTCGTGCAAATGCAAATATCAGCAACAACAGCAACGAAGCGAAGTTGTTGTTGTTGTTGTTGTTTTCTGCAACAATGCAACAAATAGGCAAAATAAAAAGGGCCAACCTGTTTGAACATGTATGGATATGCATCTGAGCAATATTGGTATCAAATGAGAGGTTTTGAGCAGGACTTCGATATGAAGCTCTTTTCATTGTGACTCCTAGGCCGGTTCTCCAGATATGGGTCAAAACGAGGACCCGGATGATCATTGAATGTTTCTGAGCAAAATTGGTATGAAATGAAAGGTTCTGAGCAGGGATTCTACAGGGAGCTCTACTCTTTATGAGTCCTAGTTCGGGTTCCGCGATATGGGCCAAAACGAGGACCCTGATGATCCTTGAATGTCTCTGAGCAAAATTGGTATGAAATGAAAGGATCTGAGCAGGTATTCTATACGGAGCTCTACTCTTTATGATTCCTATGTCGGGTCCCGAGATATGGGTCAAAACGATGACCCTGATGATCCTGGAATATTTCTGAGCAAAATTGGTATCAAATGAAAGGTTTTGAGCAGATCTTCTACACGGAGCTCTACTCTTTATGATTCCTATATCGGGTCCCGAGATATGGGGAAATACGAGGACCTGGATGATCCTTGAATATTTCTGAGCAATATTGGTATCAAATGAAAGGTGTTGAGCAGGGATACTACATGGATGTCTATTCTTTATGATGTCTAGGTCGGGTCCCGAGATATGGGCCAGAATGAGGACCGGATGATCCTTGAATGTTTCTGAGCAATATTGGTATCAAATAAAAGGTGTTGAGCAGGGCTTTCACATAGAGCTCTATTCATTTTATGAGTCCTAGGTCGGGTCCCCAAATATGGGTCAAAATTTTACCCCGGATTAACCCGGAATGTTTCTGAGCAATATTGGTATCAAATGAAAAGTGTTGAGCAGGACTTCTATACGGAGCTCTACTCTTTATGATTCCTAGGCCGGGTCTCCAGATATGGGTCAAACGTGGACTCTGATGATCTTGCATGTTTCTGAGTAATACAAAACAAAAGGAAATAAAAAATCAAAATTTAAAAACCAAAAACCAAAACAAACAAAAACAACAAAATAGTAGCAGTCACAATGACAACAAAAATTACAAAAACTATAGTCGCATTTTAATCCATAGAAAACCAGGAAAAAAAGGAATAAGGAAAAGGGAATAAATATCCGATTTCGAAACTGTTTACACATCAATGTTCATGAATACTCGTTATTCACGCTTTAATTTTTATTTTTAATTTTGTTTTTGTTTGTATGCAGCCTTGAAACTTATTTAGTCTCTAACTTCGAAACTGCACATTTTACAGCTATGAAATTTTGGGAGTTGATGCATGTGATAGTAAATTGTTTATTTCCATAAAAAAGCTGAAATCGATAATTTTGTTGGATACACTTTTATAGCGGATAGGACTCGATATATATACATATTGTAAATTTTACACCAATATTTTGGAGATGTCCAGGAAAATTTCGGCACCTTCGCGGTTCTTACAGTGATACTGAAAAAGAGACCCTCAGCTACCTTAAGACTGAAAAAATAAAGGAAATTGTACCCTCATGATATTTAATTAATCTCCTGCATTACTTACTTGATACAATTATTCGATTCGGGCCATTTATTTTAGTAGATTTAATTACTCCTCCGGATTTTGTCTGATTTATTTAGATTTTTTTTTGATAATTTTTTCTTAATATTTTTTTTTGGTTTTGATTTCAAGCCAAAAATGCTTTGATGGTAATAATTGAGAAAGAGAAAATTTTGTATACTTTTCAGGAATTTTTTTTAAGCCATAAATGACTAAACCTTTTTAGAGAGAATTTTAATACTTTTCAAGACTTTATTTTGAAACTATTTTGGAATAAATAAAATTGTAAAACTTCTCATAGTTTCAAAATAAACCTTTTTGGCATTAAGATTCAAATTTAATTCCAAGAATAATTAAATTAAGTACCAAATGATATTAGAAATAAACTGTAATTTTTTACTGTGTACGTATGTGTTTGCATGTATGTATGTATGTGCGTTGCGGATACAAACGAGACAGTGAGTAGTCGTGGATCGTGTATTATTAAGAGGGCATGGCGCTCGTCCATGCCCAAAATCAGTGATTTGTTAATAATCCTTTTACTCATCCACAATGAAGCTCGTTAAGTTAATGAGTTTACAATGACGCAGCAACCCAGCAGTATTTGAGGTAAGGAGGTGCATATTCAATAGAATATTCATTATGAAAAATAGCCTGAAAGTAAGTTCAAAATTCATTGCTGACAAAATAACTGAACACGCAGTGAAGACATCAGGTGTACTGAAATACATGCTATGGAAGTTCTCCCTGCGTATTCAGGCCTTTTTTCCTACAGAAACTCTCCCTTCTCGTTCGGCAGTTTTTAGGTAGTTGATTTTCGACGCCACCTCTATATAAAAACGAAAGGGAAAGTTCAGATATTAGAACTACATCTCTACTGAATATTCAGTAGGAAATATGTGCTGTTTTCCAGCTAATAAATACTGCTGGGAAGTTGTTCGCCCCCTTTTCTTATGCTTTTATCTACATGCAGTAATATCTCTCTTATTTGCATGGTCTTACATATGTACATGAAAATATGTACGTACATATGATGTATGTATGCTTATTAGATTTAATGCACGTGCAGCTTGCGGGCAGTCAAAATTGTCCCTTCAAAAGCAGTCAAACGAATGAGTGATGGGCACATGCATAACAACCCTGCAAAAAGTGGGTCCACGTAATATGCTAGTACAGGACCAGGTTACGATGTGACAAATACTAGTTACAGAAATGGTCCAAATATATGAAATATATATTGCGATGTCATTGGACATGACTACCCCTGCTTTACCGCTGTATAACAACTTACTTACTTAATTGGCACGTAACCATCTAGACGATTTCGCCCGAGTCCAACATAGCAGGCCAGCTATTGCTGCTGCGTGCAGCGCACACTGGTCACATTTGTATGGAGAGTGGGACAAAACTCAGTTTCTTGGAAACGGATGGACCTACCGAAACCAAATTTTGTACATTGGTGTCCCACTAAATGACTCATCTTTCAGAAAAATTAAAAACATATATCTGTGGTCACAAGAAATGATCGCTTAAGTCGACTTAGGAAGATTTCGAGTTATATATACCACGTTATTCTCCTTTTAAAACACTATATTTCTGTAAAACCCCCATGTTTATAACTTAATTCAATCAAAAGTTATAAATAAACACATTTAGGCTTAACTTACAATAGAGGTATATTAAACTTGCTATAACAGCCAAAGTAGACATATATACTTAATCAAATTTCTTCATGACTTTTTGTTTTATTTAAAAAATTTTATCGTAACATTGTGGATAGCTCACTGATTTTGCGTCCATAGTTTTTAATCGACTTTTATGATTTGTTAAGAAACGCTTTCGAATATAAAAATCAATTTATCTCGAAATCATTTTTTAAGACTTAACCGATTACTGCAAATTGCCACAGATATGTTGTAATCCACGCCCACCACTAACGCTAGTTTACAGCCAAAAAAAAACAAGAAAACCAGGAATGGGGGAGGATAGGAATTGAGATAACGATAATTTTGTGTTTTTATACTCAGCTGTACTAGTACACAGAGTATTATAGTTTTAATCACATAACGGTGGATTGTAACAGAATGAAATAATCGAGATAGATATAGACTTATATATATCAAAATGATCAGGGTGAAAAGAGAAATCGATTGAGCCATGTCCGTCCGTCCGTCCGTCCGTCCGTCCGTCCGTCCGTCCGTCCGTCTGTCCGTCCGTCCGTCCGTCCGTCCGTCTGTAAACACTCTAACTCGCGCAAAAATTGAGATATTTTGATGAAATTTGGAACGCAAGTTGGTATCGAGACTGGGACGGTTGGTATTGAAAATGGGCGAAATCGGACCATGACCACGCCCACTTTTCCTATATAGAAAAAATCGGAAATTTGGTATCTCAGCCACTAATATAGCTAGAGTTTTAAAATTTTACCCACGTATTGAGCTCGGGCCCTTATGAAGAAATTTGATGAAGTTTTGGAAAATGGGCGGTGCCACGCCCACTTATTAAGGGTCAAACATTGAAAGTTTTATATGTCATAACTCAGAAACCGTTGAAGATATATCGATGAAATTTGGTACGCGTAATTTGCTTACATAGACAAATGTTTTGACGAAAAATTATCAAAATCGGTTTACGGCCACGCCCACTTTTATATATGTGTATTATAAAGTGACCTAATAAAACCATTTTAAGCGATATCTCTGTCAAATATAAAGATCTATCATTGAAATTTTGTCGCATGAGTCCAACTATGGACATAAAACAAAAAACACAAAAATTTTGGAATATGGGCGGTGCCACGCCCACTTATTAAGGGGCAGACATTGAAAGTTTTATGAGTCATAACTCAGAAACCGTTGAAGATATATCGATGAAATTCGGTACGCGTAATATAATTACTTAGTCAAATGTTTTGGCGAAAAATTATCAAAATCGGTTGACGGCCACGCCCACTTTTATATATAGGAAATATAAGGGGGCCTAATAAAAACATTTTAAGCGATATCTCTGTCAAATATAAAGATCAATCACTGAGATTTTGTGGCAGGAGTCCAACTATGGACATAAAACAAAAACTACAAAAATTTTGGAAAATGGGCGGTGCCACGCCCACTTATTAAGGAGCGAATATTGAAAGTTTAATAAGCCATAACTCAGAAACCGTTAAAGATATATCGATGAAATCTGGTACGCGTGATATATTTACTTAGCCAAATGTGTGGACGAAAAATTACCAAAATCGGTTGACGACCGCGCCCACTTTTATATATGTGTATTATAAAGTGACCTAATAAAACCATTTTAAGCGATATCTATGTGAAATATAAAGATAATTCATTGAAATTTTGTGACATGAGTTTTACAATAGACCGGAAACAAAAAATAAAAAAGTTTGGAAAATGGGCGTGGCACCGCCTCTTTTTAGACAAAGGGATATATGAGATTTCTTAGCCTTTAACTCGACAAATAATTGAGATATTATGACGAAACTTGGTTTATACACTTTTATAACATGTGTTAATAGACACGCAAAAATGTATTGAAATCGGTTTATGACCACGCCTACTTTTTAACAAAGATATTTCTGGAACACCCTTTTGGAATTTGTAACGTGAAGTCTTTGTAACTAAAAGTCATAGAGGGATGAAATTTTGCACTAACAATAATATTTGTATGCTTATTTGGATGATTGATATAAATTTTGAAAATGGGCGTGGCTGCGCCCTGTTTATGCAGCACTCGTTTCATATAAAATACACCCTATATCGAACAAACGCAAACAAACAATGAAAGCATACAGCTGAGTATCTAATGTTCGATTGCACTCGAACTTAGGCTTCCTTACTTGTTTTGTTATCACTTCATTCAAAAATTATTTTCGCTGGAGTTACAAATACGATAAACACAAACAGTATCTCGTTCGAAAGGCAATTAAAATACGCTTCAAATGACATACAACTTGTAGTGGTCTAATAAAAATTCGCTGAGCGATAGCTGGTCAAAATTTTGTGCATGTTTTGCGATTTTTGAAAAAATTTTGATTTTCAAAGTAAGTTTTTTACAAAAAGTTGTAAAAATCAGGAAAGTTTTATTCCTTTAAAAATTTGCCCATTTAATTGCAAAGAGTTTACGCGTAATATCAGAGAGATCCGATGAATACTTTATGTTTGGCGATTTTTTTCTTGTGAAACAAAAAGGATATTTTGGATGAAAAGCTTGGTTAGGTGACTTAACTATGTGAAAATGACTTCATAGGTCAAAAGGACATTAAAATAACAAAGTTACAATTAAAAAAAATATTTCCGCGATATTTCGCGGGATAAAAAAAAATTGTATGGAGAGTGGGACAAAATTCAATTACTCAGATTTTATCGAAAATATAGTTTTATCGAAAACAGTCGACGTACATATGTACAAAAATACGTAAAAGGGACATCTTGGGCAACAATATTTTTTATAGACTAGCTACATTTAATATGATATTTAAAAAAAAAGGGAAAAAAGGAGAATATAATATAAACAGGCTTCTCAAGAGAAGACTAGAGACAACTCAAATCTGCTTATAAGACCTGGTCCAGAATGGTCCTTAGTTGTTAAAAGTTTAAATGAAAATGCTAATGCTTGAAAATTACGCTCATAGAAAAACTACTATTTCTTCATCTTGTATTTTGTTAAAAATAAATTGTTCTAACTGTTTTCTTTAGCTAAATCATGAAACATACCATTTTCTTACGTTTCCATAGTTATCCGAATTTTTTTGCACTCAAATCTCGCAAAAATCGTAATACTCTTATTTACACAAACTTTTTCCAGAAATTTTTTTTTTTTTCAAATGTGTTGGAAAAGTAACGTTTAATGGTGTCTATTGCGTATAGAAGGAGGTTTTCCATAAAATTCAATATATTTCCCACGGAAATGCATGACAGAAATTTCTTTTTGAAACACCAACATTTTTTACTTTTGTGTATGGGGGCTGACCAGTGTGCAGCGTGCCGCCATTAGGGAATACCTAGGGAGTCAGCATCACTGTCCACGTGATCTTCTCAACGCAGTGGAGGCCTGCTATTTCTTCTGCGTTCAGCGGGTTTCGACAGAAACACTTTCTTGGCCGGAGCACCTTCATCCATTTTCACGACATGACCTGCCCAGCGGAGCCGCTGGATCTTTATTCGCTGAGCATTGTCGATCTCTGTCATTTAACGTACGAGATTAAAAGGCTGCTGCAAGTCTCTTTCAAAGGTGTTAAAGTAGGCTTCTCCCGAAAGGGTATTGCACATCCCTTCCGCTTTCGTCATCTTCGCTCACCAAAATCAACCTCATTCTGATATTCTTCTCCGCGAAGAAGTTTTCTGAAAATAATAAAGAAAAACTGAAAATCCCCTAAGAGCTATTATGCAACAACTTAAAAGACATCCTTTAAATTAGAAATACGTTTATATTGGTTACGTGCGTAAGAAGAACAATACGTCTAGGTTTACAAGTTATAATTCCTAGCTGTAAACTAATTAATTAATAATGGGCAAATTTTCATCTCCAGCATCACACTTAGTTCTTCTACAACGCGAAATGTGCTAATTGACAATTAATAAGAGAGGTGTTGACTCATTAGCGGAAGCATCCGAATACAATTCCTTTTAATTTAAGTTAAGCATTTATTTGTGTATTCTATGAAATTCAGCTGCACGTTGAAGATTTAAGTAGCAGAAGGTATAAAAGTTGAAATTTAGCTCAGCGAGCCTTCAAACATGTACATACATATGTTGATATATGCTAAACCACATTCTCTTAAAATTTAAATGTATGTCTTAAGACGAAACACATGCATATCTATATGTATTTAAGTTAACTCATACACAGGCTTTTCTTTTCCAACATTTTCTAATTAAATGCGAATGTTTTACAATATGGCGCCATTAATGGAAACGCTTTTCATTTTGTTAACCCGCTGCCGTCATGCTGCCAACTCCTTTTCACTTCACTGATATTCACACTCACTCACACACTACTTACTTGTTTGCTAAAGCATTCCGTAAACACATATCGCAGATTAATCTAATCAATGTCACAACTCAAAAATAGTTATTATTTTATTATATGATTAAAGAAACTAGCAACAAATTTTCCATCAGATGTCGAAGGCAGGCAATAGCTCAGCTGTTAGAACCGTAGTTATTGCACTGCAAAGTGCGCAACTTCGAGTCTTGGCAGCAGCAAAAGTAACCTGATGCGTCTTAGAGGGATCTAAGGTGAAACAGCTGTAGTTACATCCATGCTAAAAAAGTTTTTTCTAGTTTCTAAAAAAATTAAAAAAAAAAATAAAATAGTTATTATTGTTTTGTTCAGAAAAGTCATTCTCGATTTGCATGTACTTTCAAACTAAAGTTTTTTCGTCTCAAGCGTTTTAGTTTTAATCCAATAAACACAACGGCTTCGCCCATAATTCGCGTCGGATTTGCTTTCACTGAATTTCTTCATTCTCAGATCGTTTGCGATTCGAATTTTGTAGCATTAGCGATTCGAGAATTTTTAATTTCCGTATAAAATAATACAAAGCGCTTAAAATATTTTTATAATGAAAGTTTAACTTTCACGAAATAACAAAAGCTTTTTATATAAATTTAAGCAGTAATATTTATTTTGACCCGTTGCTGCATTAAATAAATTCCTCTTGTTTAAATATTTTTGATTTGTTTTTTCTACATACTCGTATCTGTTTAAGTATTTGATTATAAACTGATTTGATCTGCTTTCGCGAACTCGCCTCTAATTCACCACGATATCATCATGACAAAATGGAATTCTTTAACAATATAAATTATAATAGTGAGCATAGATATTTCTTCATTCTTAACTCAAAATTCCTTTCTTTAGAATTATGACATTTTTAAAATAAATGAGCAATGCTATGGCAGAATTTTTACATGCATGCTTGCTCATCAAAAGGAAATTCCCAAATTAAACATAACTCTTTGCTCGATTATTTCTCTTATTTAATTATTTAAATACTTACATACTTACTTTGGTCCCATGAATATTCCAAGAATTCGTTTAATTGCATTTGAAGTTAAGTTTCCTGTCTTTACAGTAAACAAAATTTTTTGTTAAGAATAATTTTTTTTGTTTTTAACTATTTAAGTATGTATCGTCGCTCCGGAAGAAGAAAGACGCTTTACAAAACATGTCGACGAAGATAGACGCACTAAAAAATATTTCAACGAACAGAGACGCATTATAAAATATTTCGACGAAGAAAGACGCATTAGCAATATTAACTGCGAAGAAAGACGCATTAGCATTAATATTGACAAAGAAAAATAAAAAATCGAATACGTCTTTCTTTCCTAAAAAATATTTAAATGCGTCTTTCTTTATAGTAAAAAAAATAAAGCGTCTTTCTTCGTTATCAAAAAAAAATAAGGAGTCTTTCTTTCGAAAAATATTTTTAATGCGTCTTTCTTTGAAAGAAAAAAAGTTTGCGTCTTTCTTCCTCAACAAAACATTTTGCGTCTTTTTTCTTCTATAGCGACGGTATGTATGTCTGTATATGAATAAAGTTCCACGCCAGTACACAATGGAATTGAGTTTGTTGAATTATTTTTATATGACTTCCAAAATAAAACGCAATGTTACTTAAGAAAAACGTGAGCTCAGGCATTTAATTTATATGATTTATGCCCACTTTGAGATAACTTTAGTTCAGCAATTGCCATGATCTTTTCTAGAAGGGTCTTTGATCTTTGGAAATTGCTGCGGGGAAAACTGCTTCATCGGTATCGACAAAAAGTATTAATTTTATTAAGAGAAATCTTTAAAAAGTAAACTATTAAATTTGCTGGGCACACAAATATAGAAAATTATTTCTTAAACTTGCTTCAAATAATATATTTTTTGTAGTAGTCTATATCTACGAAATACATCAAACGTACTCTAACTTTAAGGTAATATTATCTATTTTAACTCTGTTATGATATCGCTTCTTGTTTTTTTTTAATAACTCATAATTAAATTAAGTTAATGACAGCGCAATATGAATATGAAAATATGAAATAATTATAGTGTTCCATATACATACTATAAATGTTCGGTGTTATTTTTGGTGCTAATATAGCCGCGCACTCAAACACACACACACAGTCTATTTCGGTTCTTTTATTTTCTGAATTAAACTTATGTCTTTATTTCCCGATAAATTAAAAATCTTATATTTTACTTTTTGTCTCTTTATTTAAGTCTTTTTAGTTTCTACTCACTGTCTTAATTTTAACTTATTTTATTTTGCTGTCTTTTTATTTCACAACGAGTTAGCCGGCACGTCCACACATCAGTTTTTCAAAATTCAATTGGAAGATGGCCAGCTGGTTCACGAAGAACCCAACCGATTTCAAACCCACCACAGGTGGCGTACGCTACGCGATCCATAACTTATTGGCATACGCTACACTGTCAATCTGAGTCGCGATACATGGATTTCATTTATATTAAACGTCTGACGCATCTCATTAACTTCTACTACAATACATACATATCTACATGTTTATTAAATTATCTACTTTACAATAGCTTATCATTTGAACATATATGTATGTATGTACGTATGTATGTATGTATGTATGTATGTATGCATGCATCTACAAGTATATTATGTCATTATTAAAACTCATCTCTTGCTCACATTATGCACATTTCGTTGACTAACCACTGCCATAAATTTCAAACATAATCCACTTAATCAAAATCTCTTTCCTTATCTAAATCACCATGACCACAATAACCACAATAACCACCTCATACATTTCCACTTATATGTGTACGAATTCTTTATCATAATTGCAAACTCCTTCTACTCATCTCATACTAAAACTGCCATCTAATTTACTCTCTTTCAAAAAAATAACGATTACTCCACATTTTTCCTCAACATACTCGTACATAAATATCTATTTTCAATCGCCTATCACTCTACCCCACTACCTACATGCATCTATCTCTCATCCTCCAACTCACCGGCAAACATTTTGTCAATTAAAAGCAAGCTAAGCTTCAGAAAACTTATACTAGAAACCTTTAATCTTTTCAGGATGGTCAACGTGGTCATTTAGAGGGTTTAGCATCCGTCTATTGTGAATTGCTCATGGCGCCCTTTGGAGATATTTTAAGCGCTTTAGAAGCCGCTCGACAGGCGGCGTGGGCGGAGCGAAGTCCCTTAAATCCGGCCGGTGGTAGTGGGAGTAGCGGTAGTGGCAGTGGTGTTAGTGGTGGCATTGGCGCCGCCAGTACACATCACCGGCATCACGGTCACCGAGGCAACTCCAGCCAAGGTGGTCTACCCAATAGTCATAGTCAGCCAATTTATGTGCCAGGAAAATATTCGGTACGTAACTACATAATTATGTATGTACTATATATTACTTATATATTTTATGTACATACCTACACACATATGTATGTACATTAGATATTTATCATGGCACCAGATTTTGTAGTAAATCGAAACATAAAACTCTGAAATTGGGTGTTTTTTTTTGGGAAAAAATTCGACTGATTATACAAACGCAAATTACTATTTGCTTTATCTTTTCACTCTGCAAGCCTCCAAATAGACTTTTTTTCATTGCATTGCATACAATTCTAAGTTCATTTTCTACAAGCAGCAGGGATGGCTCTAAAAACAACCAAATTGTGTGTAGATTTAGCTATTTTACACAAAAAGTTCCTTAATGTAATCTATTTGTCTTCCTTTTGCTTAACAAACTCTTAACTCCCGAAGGTGCTAATCCGTTTTAGCGTAAAAGTCGCTTAAGCACTTGGCAGCATGAAAGCTGCTCAAATTACATTACAACAAAACCGAAAGAGTTTAACATTCCCTTGCGCCCAACATCTGAGAGATTATTTTATTATTTATATATACCCAGTTGCGATAGCAAAGAAGTTGATTATTGCTTTATAAGCGTTTGTTTTGTACTTATGGAATTAACCATGTTCATCTAAGGGCAATACCGTGAAGTTAAAAATCTTCAGATAAGAAAACCTTACAGATTCACTCCGCTTTTAAATTGCGTTCGGCACTTCTTCGCTGCATTAGCACTTCTTTACAGGGACCGAAAATAATGGTTATTTTTTCTAGTGTGGTGAAAAGATTACGCAAAAATAACCTTCATCTTCTTTTGGGAATTTTTAACCATTATCGTGAGAAAAAACATTTTTTTGGTCATTAATAACCATTATAACAACCAAAAAACTGTTTTGGGCTTGAATAACCATTATAACAACCAAAAAACTGTTTTGGGCTTGAATAACCGTTATGGCAACCAAAAAACCGTTTTGGGCCTGATTATTCAGATTTTTATTTTTTTTTGGTCAGCTATAAAAATCAAGCCTATTTATTTGTCAATATTTCTGGACGATATTGGTATCAAATGAAAGGTGTTGAGCAGGGCTTTTACATAGAGGTGTATTTGTTAAGACTCGTAGGTCGGGTTCCCAGTTGTGGGTGAAAAAGTGGACCCGGATGCCCTAGAGTGTTTTAAGCAATATTGGTATCAAATGAAAAGAGGTAATCAGAGCAACAATCCCTGCTGAACACCTTCCATTTGATATCAATATCGTCCAGAAATATTGACAAATAAATAGGCTTGATTTTTATAGCTGACCAAAAAAAAATAAAAATCTGAATAACGGTTATTCAGGCCCAAAACAGTTTTTTGGTTGCCATAATGGTTATTCAAGCCCAAAACACTTTTTTGGTTGCCATAACGGTTATTCAGGCCCAAAACGGTTTTTCGGTTTTTATAATGGTTATTAAGGACGAAGAAAAATTTTTCTCATGATAATGGTTAAATATGACTTTTATCCCATTTGTCTTGTAACCGTTACGTCCCTGCTTCTTTATCTGACAATACACTCCTTAAACAATTTTCCAGCAACTGCGTATAAAAAAATTGACTCCACTTTAATACTGCAGACCTTGTTTTTGCTTGTAATTTACTTTATTGCCACATTTTACTATTTCTTCCGCTTTTTTCAATTCCGCACTTAATTCTTTTTTCATTCTCATTTATTTAACAACATAAAATGGTGTTTTTTTACGGCGTTTTATTTAACGCCCGGCATTCAACTTAATTTACTAAGTTTTTACATAAGCACATACATAGAAATTCCTCACCAAACCAATACCAAAAGCCAACAAAAAAACTAACAATTGTTTCTTCTCCGCCTTCTCACACACTTCATCATCATCATTATATAGCCCTCTAGTTGTTTGTCGGACAAGGAGGAGGACGAAATCTATGGTTTTGGTTATGGTGTTTTTGCGCCGCGTGTTGCACGTGGCGGTCTGACGCAGCAACAACAACTACTGCAGCAACACACATTACAACAACAGAAATTAGCGAAAGCGCAACAACAACAGCAACAACCATTGCCATTAGTGCCGGGCAGCCAACCACATATGCAACAACAACAACTACAACAGCAGCATCAGGCACTGCAAACGCATCAAACTCTCCCGCCAAATGTAGCGCACTTGAATCTCTTGCAGCAAAAGTAAGTGACAGCGAATGTACAACAACAAAAATTGTTATATATGCTATAAAAAAGCAATAAATTTTTGCAATAATCTTTAATTGTTATTTTTTGTTACTTTTCTCTTTCTAATTTCAGTTGTTTGAGTCCAAGATCAGCGTATTTTTATGAATTTCCACCGAATGCAGGTAAGTTTTGTTTTTTGGTGATTTTTATTTATTTCAAGAAAGAAATCGAAATTACATAAGCCGCTTTAAGTTAGAGGAAACTCTGCATTCCATAAATACGTAATTTGGATTAGAAACTCGGAAAGTGTACATTATTATATATGACAAAATAAAATAAGGTTCTAGTGGCTTCCGATGAGCTAAACACAAGAAAGGCAACGGGCGTAGTTCGGATTTTACTAATTACAGAACCTTTTGAAATTCAATTCAATACTAAAAACTTCGAAATCTACTTTGTTGAACGTGTTTCTACGGTCTCCAAGTTCCACATGACAGACTCGAACGCTTCGAGTGCATTTATTCTGTCTGAATGATAGAAAGTGTTCTTAAGTACTCAGTCGATGTCTTATGTTAAGATTTTTGATCTTGAGAGCTTCTGTACTAATACCCACATAGCATTTGGAAGATTGTTTTATGAAAACTGACTGTACCGAGTCTTTTTCGATCCCCTTTGCTGATTAAAAACTGATTAATTACACTGTCCAACAGCGATTTCTCAACACGAACAAACGCTATTAATTATAAAAGAGGGTGTCTCCCAGACCAACTTTGCCGAACAGAGTACTAGTCCAGAGGGTCTGAGTTTTTTATTAGAGGGGGTTAAAATTTTATGGTTTTAGCTGGAGGTGCAATTACTTTATCGAAAATATCTTATAAAAAATGACCCCAAATGAAGTTTTTGAGCTCGGACTTCTTCTACAGAATTTACTAAGGAATTTCTTTGTGGAAGACGTTAACCCTCTAACGCCTACGCAAATGGCTTTTTTTAACCCTTGTTCGGAAGCACATGTAGAAAATATCAATTTACAATGTAGATAGAGGGTTAAAATGTTCTAGAAAATTATTCGCCATAAAATTACACTAGGGGTCCCCTCAGACAAAATCTTTGTACAAATAACGCAAAAGACTACAGGATATAATAATCACAAATTACGCCATGAAATATGCAACAAATTTTATATGTATACACATTAGATTCATTTTTTGTTTTTTAGATCCTCCCTACGGCACCGGAATATGAAAATACGGTGTCGTAGAGTATGTTAATTAAAAAAAAGTTCACTTTTACAAAAACTGAATGTGGCTACTCCAAAAACCGCGCGATTTTCAGGAATTTCAAGGCAAGTTTAGATTTATGTATGAAAAGTTATGACTTTGTACAAGACTAGTACTCTGTTCGGCAAAGTTCGTGTGAGAGACATCCTCTTTCATAATTACTAGCGCTTGTTCCTGTTGAGTAAAATTTTTGTAAATTTGTTGGACTGTGTTACCTCTGCGATTAGAATAAGACTCGAAAATGAGTCACACTAGCGATTGAAAAGTGATTTTATTTTTTGTCATATAAAAATCACCTAGCTGAGTCTTTCTCGATCTCCTTTGCTGATTAAAAAAATAATTTATCACAAATTGATCATGCTAAAGGTCGAATTCTGATCTATTAGGTACTTTGCTTTTTTAGAAAAAAAATAAATATTCCTTAGCAAGCCTAGTACATAAAGCTATCATTATTCAAACAAAATTTCAGAGAATTTTATATAAGATTTCGGTATTGATAGTTCCGAATGTTGTAGAGCAGGAACATATGGATGCATGTCTTCCGTGTTGCCGTATATGAGAGTGCCAAAATGCGCATATATGCATTTTCATAGGAATTCATTTATGGATTGAAATTTTAGATCTTAAACTCCGTATTTGCTTAATATTATTGTAGGCTAAAAATCTGTTTCAAAAGTTCCAACCAAAATGTGGACTGAGGGTGACCGTGGAAGTTCTTTTTGCGATATTGGTAAAGGTAATGCTAAAGGTAGAATATGTAAGAGAAGATGGGAAAAAAATGCGGTTGTAAACTGACCCAAAAATGATAGGAAGAAGAGTAGAAAAGTATTAGAAAATGATTAGAAATTGATCAGAAAGTTACTGAAAAACGATCGAAAAAAGATTCGAAAATGACCAGAAAAACGATTGAAAAATTACCCAAAAAAGATTGGAAAGCCAATCGAAAATTATCAGAAAAACGAAGAAAAATGACCCCAAAAAGATTCAAAAACGATCAAAAACCGATTCAAAACCATAAAAATAAAAATATATATGTACATTAGAGCGTATCACGGTATAGGGAGGGAAAAAAAGTTGAAAATGTTCCCCCCTAGTTTGAACACTTACCTTATGAGGTTTTCAAAAAAAAAAATTTTAATTTTTTTGTCACCCTGTAAAAACAGCGAAATTTGTTTTTCTATAATTTCTATATTTTACGTTAGATTTTCAAAAGTGATACATTTTTAGAAAGGTATTCACCAAGGCAATATTTCACCCATAGAAACTTTTAGCCCATCATGCCAAGTTGAGCTTTTGTTCTATTTTTACTAAAACCAACACCCTGTATTTGAAAAAAAAAATCGTTTCCTGAAAACTAAGAAAAAAAAGAATATTTACCTGCATATAATGAGGAAATAAATGTAATGCATTATTGCTAAATCTTTCCTTGGCTCTAATTTGCTGTAATGTTCTCGGCTACTTAGTTTAGCGAATATATAAACTAGGCGTCCCTCGTCGGCAACTTCTGTGCAAGAATCACTTACTACGTAGACAAATCTCTCAGTATTTTGAGAATGGCATAGAAAATCTAAGTAAATTAATAGGTTATAATTAATATAATTGGTATCAATGACTGCTGTTTGGAAATATTAACCAGGTATTTTTATAACATCATTAGAATTTTGTAGTTCCTGCAAGTGCGTAGCAGAATAAAATTGCAAGCATATGGCTCTGTAATTCTAAATGACTTCCAATCGATCATTAAGTGTACGATGTACTATATAGCTGCCCTACTCTGCTCTGCTCTAACCTGCTCTGAACTTTTTTATGTTCATTAAACAGACCTAATATTAATAAGTAATACTCTTTTTACTCATATAATGATGTCAAAATTATATTCAAGGCTATATTTACTTTATTCAAAATTTTTTTTTAATACACGGTGTTGGTTTTAAATAAATTTGAATAAAAGGTAAAGTTGGTGTCGCAGGTTAATGGCTTATATGGAGGAAATATGACACGGATTAAACCCTTTACAAAAATGTATTGCTCGTTGAAATCAAAAACCAAATAGAAAAGTTATAAGCAAAAAACGAATTTCGCGGTTTTACAGGGTGCCGAAAAAAATTTTTTTTCCATTTTTGAAATCTCCAACAAGTAAACATTCGAACCAGGGGGGAACATTTTAAACTTTTTTTGGCGGTACGCTCTAATACATATAAAAAATAAAACATTTTTAAATATTCTAATTAACTATTTTTGTATTTTTATGGGTTACAGAAAGTCGCGAGACTAAAAAGCGTACCACCTTAGCAAGACTTTTGAAGGGTCTGAAAACTGTGAATCGACGAGATCGGAATAGTCAACAAACTGCCGCACAAGTGAGGGTAAGCTCGAAAACCTTTACTATTTATTTATGTTAGTAAACTAAACAACACAAGGTATATGCTCCTAAACTTCTATAAAGTTCATAACGTGCATTTTCACTAAAACTAAGCCCATATAAAAATTCTCAATTCCGTCCGCTTTTTTTGGAAAAGACTACAGCACAAGCTCATTTATTTATTTATATCTATGTATGTACATTTGTAAGCAAGTCATCAAATATTTGTATCGCTACACGAGCTCATACTCTCCGGCATGCAAATTCTTTATTAGAGCCCTAAATATTTTATAAACTCTTTCATCACGTTTTCTTGGGTTTTCTTTTTCTTTCGTAAAATAAAACTGCTCCCGCGTCACCTTTGTTTTGTGCAAACTCCCCCGGGAATTGGCTTTTGAAATTATTGTTTAACACAATTTTTGTTTATATTTTCTTAGCCTTTAAAGTTGGTTTTTTTTTTGGTTTTTTTCGCCGTCATTGCTGTTTATATTGCCATTGAAACCCAAAACAAATTTTCTATATCCTTACTTTGCACTTATTCTTTTGTTGTCATGCTTAATCTTTACCCAAGGGACGCGTAAAAAAATCGCATACACAAATAAGTATAAATATCTAAATGCTCGGAACGACGGACGGCCCGAAAGCGCACGAACTTTCTTTTGACTTTTATCGCTACATATTTTAGGTGTTTCCTAAGTAAAGGTTAAATGTGCTGCCAAAGCCGCTGTCTCTTGCCTAGCTCTGCCCTCTGCTTCCCTCCCTCGGTCATGGTTATCAACAATTCCGAAAGGATTCATTCACGTCAAACACTCCGTCTCAGATTAAAGCAACATTTACTTACAACATACACACATACAGAGGTAACATAAAAAAGCCCCAAGGATGCGAGGGAAAAAAATGTATTCTTGGCAATGAAACGGCCGTTATAATGCTGCCTTTGCCGTTGTTGGCATTGACGGCGAAGATAGCGCACGGCCAAGTAAACAAGCGTTTAACACTTTCGAGAAGCGTACGTACATAAACAGCACTAACAAATAGTGAATGTAAAAGAAAAAAGTAATAATATATATGCAAGTATGTATGCACCTGTAAAAGGTATAATAACCGCTTAAAGGATAATGCAATGAAAAAAGGAAAGAAGACAGAAAGAAAACCGACCAAGCTCAGGTGGCTGAATGCCACAAAATGCGGAAGCGAGTAAACTTAGCGCAAGCAAATTGCGATTAAACTGCCATCAGCAGCTGTTTAGCGCGTATCCCACATTTTTTTCTCCTTTTCTATGCCATTTTAAATTGTGCAATTAGAGAAAATGAATAATCATGTGGATTTGCGAAATGAGTAAAACGTAAAAAAGAAAATTGAAAAGAAAAGAAAAATGATTCAAGGAATTATTCGAAGTTACCGATAAGCATTTTTGCATAATAAATAATTTTGCGCTTTTTATTATGGAATTCAATGATTTAAACTCAACGCAATGTTTAATATTTCATAAAATACAATGGCATTTTCAGGTCAAATGAAACTTTTGCTGTAGCTACGAGTAATTTCGAAAAACGCGTAAACCGTAAACGACCTTTGTGTTAGTGCGCTGCTGTGTCCGTGTGAATCGCTTGGCATTGTCAGTGGTAGATAGACATGTACTTGCAAATGCTTGCATGCATAGCCGTGCAAATATCAACAACAACAGCAGCGAAACGAAGCGCAATTGTTGTTGTTGTTGTAGTTTTCTACAACAATGCCAGAAATAAGCAAAATAAGAAGGACCGACATGTTTGAACATGTATGCAAATGTATGGATATGCACACCTACATTTACCTATCTAATTTTCTGAGCAATATTGGTATCAAATGAAAGGTTTTGAGCAGGACTTCGATATTAGGCACTATTAATTGTGACCCCTAGGCGGGGTCTCCAGATATGGGTCAAAACGTGGACCCGGATGACTCCAGAATATTTCTGAGCAACACTGGTATCAAATGAAAGGTGTTGAGCAAGGCTTTCACACTGAGGTTTATTCATTATGAGTCCTAGGTCGGGTCCCCAAATATGGATCAAAAGGAGGACCAGGATGATCCCTGAATGTTCCTGAGCAATATTGGTATCAAATAAAAGGTCTTGAGCAAGGCTTTCACAAAGAGCTATATTCTTTATGATTCCTAGGGCGGATCCCGGGATATGGGTCAAACGTGGACCCGGATGAGCCCAGAGTATTTCTGAGCAATATTGGTATCAAATGAAAGGTTTTGAGCAAGGCTTTCACACGGAGCTCCATTCTTTATGATTCCTAGGGCGGATCCCGAGATATGGGTCAAACGTGGGCCCGGATGATCTTGCATGTTCTGAGCAAAAATCAAAAATCAAAAACCAAAAACCAAAACAAACAAAAACAACAAAATAGTAGCAGTGACAATGACAACCAAAAATTATAAAAACGATAGTAGCATTTTAAACCAGAGGAAACCAAGGAAAAAAGGAATAAGGAAAAGGAAATAAAAATCCGATTTCGAAACTTTTTACACATCAATGTTCATGAATACTCGTTACTCACGCTTTAATTTTTTTTTTTAATTCAATTCAAAATGTTTTCACCTGACTTGAAAAAGTTTTCTCTTGTCTTGAAAAAGGTTTTATTTGACCTGAAAATGCTATATGACAAACTTGCATCATACTCAGTTGCTATAAAGAGGAAACGAGAGACTTCAATGCTTTGGAGCATTATATGCTTTGTACGGGGAAAATTGTACGAATTTTTACAGTTTTGGATTTGAATTAAAGGCACGCCAAAATGTTAACCAACAAAATACCTGGTGCATTATTACTGTTTGATAAAACTCTTATTAAAAGCAGAAACTTGCTTTTGAAATATTCGTGAATGTGTCAAAAATCTTAAAAAAGTTATGTGTTTGTACGGGACGTAGACCAGCCCACCATGATCCTTGGTTTTTGCGAACCAGGTGGAATTTTAGTCAAATTAATTGTATTAGAAAAAAAGTAAATTTTCCATGGAATGCTCCTTTAAAGTGTTCATAATCTATTAATCCTTGCAAATTATGTAAGAATTTAGTTCTTTATGCAAAACTCAAGACAGTATTCGAATGAGAACCACACTTTCACTATCAAAAATTTTGGAAACCTAGAAAAGTTTAATAATTCCAGAGCACATAGGACCTTGTCGTAGCTTTATTGTTTTTGAAAGAATAGCTGTCGTATTGTCTCTCTGTCGAAATAGTAAGGTTAGGTTATATAACATATGGCTTTACCTCATACCACATACATACATATTTAGACGAAATAAATCCCTCCAATCTAAGACTTGCCCATCTGCATATTATGTACTAGAGTTTGAATAACAAAATAGCTTTCACTAAAATATTTTTTAACTTTTTTCTAATGCTACAACCAAACCAACCGATGATACACATTACAGGCGGCAAATGAACGACTAAGACATTTCCAAACAATGAATGGACAACAACACAGTTTTGAAGAAACAATCCATAGGGTAAGTCCCAAATTAATTCACATTTAATAGATATTGCATTTAAGCAATTGAATTGTATTTGGTTAATTCTTAATTTTTTTTAACTTGAATACGAAAGCTTTTATAAGAATGTGCAGTTGAGTAAATTTTATTTATAGAATATTTTCATTTTCTTTTCATTTCACAATATTAAACCTTTACGTTGAGCACATTTCTCGTGTTTCTATTTATATAAAGTCGCGCAAAAATTTCATGTTGAAACATGTGTAGATTTTATTAAAAAAAAATTTGATCTCTAAGCAAATATTTTCTTTTAAATTTTCTCTTATGTAAATCGGATTCATAATCAACCTCATGAGCTAAAAAAAAAACATAGCTTGTCAATAAAAGGTAGCTCACTTAGGCCGTAGCTGGTGTTTAGAACAGTTTGCCATTTAATATTGCAGGCGTACGAATTTCACAAAACAACAATAACACAAAAAGAAACCCGAAAAAGTCACATATATAAATAATGTCATAAAAAGCAAAGAATACGTAAAATGCTTTACGAAATCTTACACAATTACATTGTCATACGCCATTAAGGGAGTTGCGCACTCTAATGCCAGCAACTCAAACTCAAACCCAAACCCAAACCAAACTGGCAAAGCAACCAAAAATAATTCTATGCAATATTTAAAAGTTCGTTGCCGTCAACATTCATTATTACGCCCCCAACTAACAAACCAACAAACAAAATAAAAACACAACACAATAAGTAAAGCACAGAACATAGGAAAGGGGGGCTAAACCCCTTGGCATATATACGATTATTTAACTGTTCGAGGGCACGTAAAAGCACAAATGAAGAGTGAGGTAGGGACTACACAAATGGGAGGGGACCGCCACACCTGTACAACTGCTCTATGCCCGCAATTACATTTCACGCCTACAAAAACAAAACCATAAATAGTATGCGAGAATAAGAAAATCTTGCAGCGCACCGCAATTTCGGAGGAGAGTGTGAGCTAGAGGGGGTTGCAAGAAGCATGTCCCCGGTGATACAGATATTGCTTTAATATTCGTTTGCTTGTGTTTTCTTTATTCTGGCAGATACCAGTTTTTTCTGATCTTTATTACTCTCGTAAGTCCCCAAATAAGGATTATACTTATGTGCATACATTGTATTCTCCGAACAACTAGAAGCAGAGCAAAAGAGAAAAAAAGTTGCAAAAGCCAAACTTATTTCCAATAGTGTTTCTGTACACAGCTGACACTTTTGCTTCATCTAGTTTCTAAGATAGTAAGTTTCATCCCTTGTTCTAAAAAATATTTTTTTTTTGTCTTTTCTGCTTAACTCGATAAGCAGCAAAGGAACGCAGTAACTAAATTTACGTAAGCGTATTTAACATCATGGGAAGGGAGAAATGATAACGTATACATACAAAGCTTTCTTTCATCGTTGCTTATATACACAGCTATTCTGCAATCCCTCGGAACTTCGATCGCGGCGACGCCGACTGCTACGACAAAACGAAAATTGGTATTCTGGTTTACGACGTTTCGAACATAAGTGTTGTTAAGTGTTACACTATGTTCGAATCAGTGTTAGGTAGCGTTTATACGAAATCATATATATTTTTTGACAGCACATTTGTGTTTTTGACAGCAAATTTATATTTTCAGTACGTTTTAGATTAAATTTTCCGAAAGAATATATTAAATGGTTAAAACATTGATTCTATTGTTGCAGCAGCTTTTTTAGTGGAAAAATAAATGAAAGAACAAAGGAATTTGGACATTAATTTTAATTAAATTTTTTTAAATATGGCTTTCTATTATAAAAAAAAAAGTGCCAACATATATGAAAACGGCATTTATAGAATACTGTCACCAAGTTTCATGCGAGAATACTTTGTAGTTCGGAAATTAACACCGGCTAAGCTTGGATAGAATGAACCAATTTTATTTACTTACAAACTACTGGGAATTTTTCTGTGAAACTTTCAGGAAATATTCTTTGGATGATAATTCATCTACCTTCAACGCTTTGAACTATTATTAAAATATAATATTAAAGTTCTCCAAAATGAGAATTCTGCCGGCTGAGGTTTTTTTAAAGCGCGCCCGAAGGCCGGTGACACAAAAAAGTCTTCTACACACATATTGCTTTAACAAGGAACATCTCTTGCACTATAATCGTCCGGCGGGAGCGACATTTTTATGATCTGTGATAGGATCGTGGTTCATTATATACAAATTTTCCCTTAACCCCAGTCACATCTACAGCTTATTCCCACAAAGTTTCATGCGAAAACCTCTTGCAGTTGGTTTGTTTTACACTATTTATAGTAATATGTTATATTGATGCAATCCATGGATGACGCTCTACACTGTTCGCATATCAACAAATTTTTATGGATCGCAAAACTTAAAAGCAAATTTGAGATCCAGATTGCGATCAATCAAATCATGAATATGTACATATCGTGTAGCAGGAATTTTGTGACTCGCCAGGACGCATTGACCATGAACGGATATAGAAAGTGCGCACGTTTCTTCGACTTGTTAGTTTCTCGTGCAAATGTTTGTAAATAATGTCGTATGGCGATATTTTAAATCTTTAAAAAGACACAGTCAGGCAAAAATGCTTAAAGGAGTACATCCTGGACCAGAAATTATGCCCGAGTTGCGTTACCCACTCATATTACATCATCGTAGTAATAATACACAATTAAAATTATTTTCAGAAGCTTTTATTAAACAATAATATATAAATATTGCTAAAAAGGAAAGTAAATTTTTTAATTGTTGGGGTAAGTGGAAAAAAATTCAACAACTATTTACAGCGAAGGTTGAGTGTATAGCTATTTCACGAAAAACCATTTTCGATCATCAGCACTCTTTTCGGAAGTGGATGCACCACTTCCGAAAAGAGTGCTGATGATCGAAAATGGTTTTTCGTGAAATAGCTATACACTCAACCTTCGCTGTAAATAGTTGTTGAATTTTTTTCCACTTACCCCAACAATTAAAAAATTGAATTAAAAATAAAAAATTTCGTGCTAAGCACTAAAAACTCTTGAAAGTAAATTTTATTATTAAATAAAAGTTCAATACATTGAAACTCCTTGTACTTATTTTCCTCTATTCAGTCTATTGTACTAAAGCAGATTCCTTTTGTTCACTTATTTTGCAAAGAAAAGGCCAGTAGCATAGCTAAACCAAGCCCGTTTTGTAAAATAATGTTGCATAAATTTAAAAATCATAGTTTAATTACATTAAATTGGTAATATTTCCAAAAATAATCACAATTTCTATTGCCTCCGACACACAAAAGCTGACGGACAAAATCGCTCCGATTAACTGTCAAAAATCCGATCCATCGTGAACCAGAATGCCGATTTCCGAACTTCGAAAAAATCTGACGTTGAAAGTGGATCGTAATCCGGAATAACTGTGATAGTCTTCAAAACTACGGATACTTCGTTCTAAACACGCGAACTTTTTTGTTTTTAGTTTTGCTTTATTTCGCTACCCCTTCAACCATCCAAGTAGCACAAACTTCTTTTCAAACTTTACTCAGATGCCCCACCAAATTCCACCATGTTATGCAAAACTTTAACACTCAAGCCTACAAAATTGCTTAATGTATCTGCATCAATGTCACCCTACAAACGCTTAGCAACTCATATCGTGTTACAAGTGCTCAACTTTACATACGTACAAACGCATGTGTATTTAACATCTGATACGTCGCCGCCACTTAACATAAGCCAATCTATTGAATTGTATCTATACTCAGCTGTTCGTCTTTACCACTCTAACTTGCCCAAAAATTTAAATATTTTAATAAAATAAAGACACATTCTTATGAACAAGGTTAGTGATGTATTGCGGAACGAATTTCCGTCATCCCTTGTCAAGTTTGATTTGGTTATAAACCGGTTTCGGCTATGTGCCATCTTCACTATCTTGTTTCGTTTCGAACGAAATTCGTTCCGCAATACATCGCAATCCTACCCTGTCGGAAAAGCAAACAACAAAGAAGAACAAGGTTAATGTTGCAAATGGACTATAACCACGCAAAACTTGATAATTCAGTCATTAATACAGCCCAAGTGACGAAATTTCATCCATGCAAAGAACTCATGACATTGTAAAGAGATCTGATAAAAACATTTTATGCAATATCTTTGTCAATCATGAACGAAAATTAATATAAATTTTTGAAAATGGGCATGACACCGCCCCCTTTAGGCCAATGACAACTACAACAAGCTATATATATGCCACGACCCCTTGGCGAAAAAGTCTATTAAATAGAAAAGGCTAGAAGTTAAATACAGAAAGAGAGAGAGAGTCACTCAAATGAGGACATAGAAATCAATATCCTTAACAAGTAAGGAAGCCCAAGTTCGATTGGAATCGAACATTAGATACTCAGCTGTATGCTTTCATTATTTGTTTGCGTTTGATGGAAACACGGTGTACTTTATATAAAGCGAGTTCTGCATAAAGTGGGCGCAGCCACGCCCATTTTCACGATACAAATTCCTAAAGGGTGTTCCAGAAATATCTCTGTTAAAAAGTAGGCGTGGTCATAAACTGATTTCAATAAATTTTTGCGTGTCTACACTCAGAAAAAAAATCATTAACACAATTCATGTAAAATTAACACGATAGATCTTTACACATAGAACAGCAACAATTTTTTCAAATTACACGATGTTTGAAATATGATTTTGCCTTTGTAACTGTCATCTGAAAATTTGGTAAATTTTGTTGTTGATACAACATGAAGAAATTTTAAAATATACAAGATGATTCAAATATAACATTTTATTCCTAAATGTCATTTGGAATTTGGTTTATTTAACATTATGATAGTGTCAATATAAACTAAAAAAAAATGTTAGAAAAATGACGTCCCAATTTTAGTGTTAATACAACATGAAAACAAATGTTAAAAGAACAAGAACCACAATTAACAATAAAAGTTGGTTAATATAACACGAAACCATTTTGAAACATAAATGTCATTTGGAATTTTGGTTTATTCAACACGATGATAGTGTCAATATAATCTAAAAAAGTGTTAAAAAGAACGTCAAAACTATTTTGAAACATACACAATTTTTTCAACGTTTGAAGTTCTGCTGTTCGTGCAAAACACAAACTAATATTATTTTTTTTTTTTTAACAAAAAGAAAATTTTGTGCCGTGGCAATGATAGGAGTTTAGCATCATTGGCATTGCGTGGTAATGGTTTTTCCATTTATATTTTTAGTTCGCAGGTAAGTTAAAAGTGGATTGCATTTTTGTTTCTAAAAGTTTTTAATGTTCAATATTTTCTTTTTCCTCTTCATAGATTGCAATTTTTACCACGAAGAGATGTTTAGCGAATGGAGTCTTTCACGCAGCATACGGTGCATATACCGTTGCATTAGCGGCCAAACAATACTCGGTGCCAGTGATAGTAAGTACTATCGCCCACTATTGCCCATGTACATATAAACTATTCGTATGAGAAGGACGCTTTCAATTTGGTCGGTTGTGCGGGTGATGTATCTACTCGAATATGCTTTATTGATCTGATGATTATATATTTTATGTTTTATATGTTTTTTTTATTAAAAAAAAAAATAAATTGTAAAATCAACAAGACTCTAGTTAATTTAACAATAAATTTAAGGTAAAATCAAAAAGATGTTATTGTTAATTCAACAGGACCATTTCGTGTTAATTTAACCAGATTAAATTGTAACATTAACTATTACAAATTGTAAAATCAACAGGAAGACTCAATACTTTTTAGTGTTAATTCTACAGTTGTTATCCTGTTAAACTAACATTTGACAGTAGTGTTAAATTTACACGATTGCATGATGGCATACATTAAGCATCGTGTTGAAAAAAATTAACCACAAAATTTGTTGATTTTTGGTTGATTTCACACTATTTTTTTTCTGGGTGTATTAACAGAAGTTATAAAAGTGTATAAACCAGGTTTCGTCATAATATCTCAATTATTTGTCGAGTTATGGGCTCCGAAATCTCGTAGATTCCTTCGTCTAAAAAGAGGCGGTGCCACGCCCATTTTCCAAAATTTTTAAATTTTTTTTCCCCGTCTATTGTAGAACTCACGCCACAAAATTTCAATGAATTATCTTTATATTTGACAGAGGTATCGCTTAAAATGTTTTATTAGGTCACTTTATAATACCCATATATAAAAGTGGACGTGGTCGTCAACCGATTTTGGTAATTTTTCGTCCAAACATTTGCCTAAGCAAATCAAATCACGCGTACCAAATTTCATCGATATATCTTCAACGGTTTCTGAGTTATGACTCATAAAACTTTGAATATTTGGCCTTTAATAAGTGGGCGTGGCACGGCCCATTTTCCAAAATTTCACCAGATATCTCCATAAGGGCCTGAGCTCAATACGTGTGTGAAATTTTATCACTCCAGCTATATTAGTGACTGAGATACCAAATTTCCGATTTTTTCTATATAGGAAAAGTGGGCGTGGTCATGGTCTGATTTCGCCCATTTTCAACACCAACCGTCCCAGTCTGGATACCAACTTACATTTCAAATTTCATCACAATATCTCAATTTTTGCGCGAGTTAGAGTGTTTACAGACGGACGGACGGACGGACATGGCTCAATCGATTTCTCTTTTCACCCTGATCATTTTGATATATATAAGTCTATATCTATCTCGATTATTTCATTCTGTTATAATCTACCGTTATGTGATTAAAACTATAATACTCTGTGTACTAGTACAGCTGAGTATAAAAATGAACTGAAATCGGCTTATAACCATGACTACTTTTCTAAAAAATATCTAAAAAGAAATTCGTAACCTCATCTCTGTAATTAGAAGTCATACAGGAATGGAATTTTGCACTTACAATCACATATATAAACTTAGTCTAGTGATAGATAAATTTTTGAGAATTTAGATACGCGACGTTTTTTTTTAATTTACAGCGCTTTGCAAAAAAAGTATACAGCTGAGTATCTAATCTTCCATTCCACTCGAACTTAGGCTTCCTTACTTGCTTTTTATTTTCTATTTTTTATTTTTGGCTGTCGACACTCAACCGGCTGTTGCTTTGGCATTATTGCAGCCGCTTTGTTGTTGTATTGTTGTTTTTTTTTGCTGCTTTTGATTTTTTTCTTTGTCAATTCATGTGCACAATTGCGCTACTTAAACAAGTTTTTTGGCATTACCTTCATTCTGTGCCACGCCACGCTTGCAATGATGCCATTCAAAAGGGAACCCCAAGCAAAAGCGCGAACCTCACCTGCTCCTCCTCCTCCTCCTCCTCCCCGCTTTGGAAGTGTTTGTATTTTTATGTATTTAAATTTGCCTTTTTCCAAAAACTTGTGTCATACACAACGCAACACTCACCACAGCTGCCTGTGTATTAGGCCGTCTCGCCTTATAGGGACGCAAAAATAAAGTTCGCCATACGCCCCCGCATATGATATCTTTTGGGAAAACATTTCCGGAAAATTTTTAAATTTTTTTTGGACACCGCTAGATGTCACTAAAATTTATTTTTCTCATATCTTCAGTATTTATAGTCCGATCTCTAAGTTTGATACACCAATGTCTTTGGCTCGAAAGGGCGGTATATGGAATATTATTAACCCTATGGGCGCCATTGTGGTCACTACCACCCAGGACTTAGTTTATACCACCCTACTGTACCTTTCTTATGTCTGCATGTTAAACGTAGTCAAAAATCATTAATCTTTTGCAAAATAGGTATTTCGATCGCTTGAGCAGAACCCGAAATAAAACACGTTCAACATTCCGAGGAAAATAGGCTTTTCGGTTCCTTTGGTCTTTTAGGTTCATTTTACAAAGATTTCTTCTGAGGAGACCCCTACTGAAATTTTATCGCAAATAATTTTCTAGAACATTTTAACCCTCTAGTACCGCCATTAAGGGTTATTTTGACCCTTCTTTTAGAACATCAGGAAAAATAGTATTTTTAAAGTCGCTAGAGGGGTAAAATGTTCTACAAAATTATTTGACATAAAATTTTACTCGGATCTCCTCAGAAAATTTTCCTGTAAAATTAACCCAAAAGACCAAAGGAACCGAAAAACCTATTTTCCTCGGAATGTTGAACGTGTTTTATTTCGGGTTCTGCTCAAGCGAAAGATTAATGATTTTTGACTACGTTTAACATGCAGACATAAAAAAAGGTACATTAGGGTGGTATAAACTAAGTCCTGGGTGGTAGTGACCACAATGGCGCCCATAGGGTTAATAATATTCCATAGTATAAGCCGCCCTTTCGAGCCAAAGACACTGGTGTATCAAACTTAGAGATCGGACTATAAATACTGAAGATATGAGAAAAATAAATTTTAGCGACATCTAGCGGCGTCCAAAAAAAAATTTAAACATTTTCCGGAATATTTTTCAAAAAGGCATCATATGCGGGGGCGTACGGCGAACTTTATTTTTTGCGATACGGTCTACTGTGCATGTGTCTGTGCATGCCTACACGGCGTATGAGTGTTTTTTTTTTGCTTTTATTTGGTGTGCGCGCTGACAAGTGTTTCACATACGCCATGTTGTCTGTTGTAGCGGTTCAAAGTTTGTGCAAGATTTTTTGTTTCTATTCTGGTTTCTTGTACCTACACTCATTACACATTTAGTTGTGTTTTTTTTTGTTATTGGTGTTTTTTTTTTTTGTTTTTGTTTTATATTTGTGTTCAGTATGTCTCATTTACCTTGCATATTAAATGTATGCACATAAATTTGCTCAGTTTATTTGCATGCTTTTAAGCTCCAGCCAAAAAAACGAGGCTTTGCATTTTATATTAGACCAAATAATTCTTTTTTTTTTTTTCTTATTTAAGTGCCACTTTCGCTTTCGAGTGTCAAACAAATATTTGGAATTTCAAATTTATTTACGTGTTTATGTTTTTCTTTTTTTCTTTCAGCTGAAAGTACAAGAAGCGATGCGCAAAAAGGAGAAATTCCAGCGAGAACACGAGGAGGTAAGCATTTGCATTACGCTTTGCATCTTGTGTGGTTTCTTTATATCTTAGCTTGGCATGTATGTAAAACACTTGGTCCTTTTTTTATTTTTTAATAAAATGATCTTGCGTAGATTCCCCCAATTATTTTTCAATTACAGCCATTCGGCTGTATTAAGAAAATTAAGCCACAACTTACATTCACTTGCATATCATACTCTGCTAAATATTAATTTCCTTGCGTAGCCACACTGGGGCCGAGCGTGCTCAAAATTCAGTTTTTAAATAATGAGTTTTTCAACAAAATAAAAACGCAGTATTGTTCCCTATAAAATTCTACACTTCTGGCCCAATTTTCAGCTTTCTATCGTTTTTCAGTTGGGAGTTATCGATAAACAATAGTGTCCGACCGAATATTCGGCCAAGCTTCGGTATTCGGCCTATTCGGCTGGTATTTTTTATTCGGCTTCGGCCTTCGGCTGAAAAGGCCGAATAGTCCGAATGGTCGAGGCCGAATAATAGATGTGTTTAATAACAAAAAAAAAATTGACTGGATTTTACGATTTTTTGATTTTTTATAAGCGACAGAATATCGTAACTTCCAGTAATATATTTTTGTTATTGAACAGGCCTAAGATTTCGAACGATAACTTACGCTAGTTATTAAATATCGTCGCCGTAATGTGTCCATCACTTCTTTTAAAGTGTCATTAGATTAAACATAGTTTATTACACGAAAAAGTGGTTTATTCACTTATTGGCCATAAAAACAAAGAGATCGTAAGTAAAAATTCAATACCGTTTAAAAAAATATTTTAATGTATGTATAATACTATGTTACAGCCAAAAAATACCAACAAATTCAGGTATTGTTATTGTTTTATGGTTAGGTTTTTGAGATAATGGTAATTTTGTGTTTTCTTGGTTATCACTTCATTCAAAAATTATTTTCGCGGAAGTCGCAGACCGTGATTGGCGGAATACAATTTGAGTATACATATACAACTCCAATCAGGTGTTCGACTAACTTAGTCTTAGTTGCTGATCATCTATACACCGATGCAGATAAACTCTTTTTTGGCGTACAACATAAAGCTGTTGAACTTTAAGTATTGAATTTTATTTACCTACAAAAAGGCTGATTTTTTTTATTTTTGTTTACAACTATGTATGTATTTTTGTAAGGCGTTTTGCTTATTCAAAAAACAAAAAAAAAAAAAATTAATTGTTATGAAATAAAAACATCTCAAACTTAAGTATATATTTTTCTTATTTTGGTATTCGGCTTCGGCTTCGGTTTTCGGCCGAATAAAGGATTATGCCGAATATTCGGCTACGGCTTCGGCTTCGGCCTAAAATTCCAGCTTCGGTCGGACACTAATACACAAACATGGCAAATTTTCCAAAAAATAATTTTTTTCCAAAGTGTGAAATTTTAATGTGTATTTGAAATAGTTGGTGTAAGAGAAGGATATAAAATTTTATTATTCTGATTTTTCCATAACATTAAGTGAAGTTTACATAATCGATGAGTGTTTTTTTTTTTGGAACTAGATGTTTTAAAAAATTAATTTTTAGTATAAAACCTCTTTTTTTTAAATATTTTTTTTCAAAATGGTTTTTTTTTTAATTTGCGCAAAAAAGTAGCAAATGTAAAAATGCAGCAGTAAAATATGGTCCTTTGTGACAAAGAATCCGAGTTCAGAACCAAAAGCAAAGTGCGCATTTAAAAAAAAAGTGAGTTTAAAAATTGCATTCCAATTTTAGTTAAAAAAAAAACACCTATATCCGGTTAAATTTGATTCTGTTCTATCTTAAATTTAGTTGATCCATTATTTACTGGTTAATTTAATTAAAAATTATGGTTAAGGCTACTTGTCAAGCCAGGTTTTTTTAATTTAGACTTGTAAGTTGGATTATAATATGAGTTCTTTGAAGCACAAGTTGTGTTACTCCAATTTTGTTTTTTTTTTTATGTTAGGCATGAAAATGTGTGGGGAAATACATGTTCTGCTTAAAACGCTAACGGTGAAACTCCTAATTCCCATATAAACATACTTGTGACCACAGAAAACTTTTAATATCTCGAAACAAAAAATTGGAGAAAACCATTTTTGTATACATACATATGTACTTGCACCTGCATATTTCATCAATGGGTTAATAAATAGCCGCTAATGGGTTAATACAATACACATTGGCTATTTTTGTACAGACATACTAATATAATAATAATATAATACAATGGCGCTTTTATAACTCTGACGAGTTTTATTGCCGAGCTCCTCCCCCAATTCGAGGTGTGCTCCTTTTGTTTTTCCTACCAATTGGGTGGACCTACAGTTTTATGCCGGCTCCGAACGGCGAATGCATTTTTTGTGAGAAGCTTTTTCATGGCAGAAATACTCTCGGAGGATATGCCGCCCACTGCCGAGAGGTGACCGCTGCTCTTAAGAAACCAATAATTGGATTTTTACTAATTAGAAAAATTTTTTTGGTGTTTGCTTGGACTGGGGTTTGAACCCGAGACCTATGGCATAGCAGGCGGGCACTCTACGCACTGCACCACAGCGGCCACCATACCACAGACATACTAATTGTGATTTAAATAATTTGTTTACAGATCTTAAAAAAAACTGGTCACCAATGGGTTAATTCATAACCGTTTTAATGGGTTAAGATTACAAAGATTACTAGTTTTAGTGTAGATACAACTAATATGATTTAAATATTTTAATCTAAGAATTAAGTGAAAAAATTTGGTTAAAAATGGGTTAATGCGTGGTCGTTAAGGGGTTAAAATTCTTGGGATTTACTAGTTTAGTATCGATATACCGATTCTGATTCAAGAAAATTAAACTCGAAACTAAAATAAAAAACATAGGTCACCAACGGGTTAACTCATGACCGTCAATGGGTTAAGATGCTATAGATTAACTGCTTTAGTGCAGATAAAGCGATTCTGATGTAAAAAAGTTGATTTCAGAATTTTGAGCGTTCTCATATATATAAGTGGCCGCAGTGTGGGTAGGCGCAAGCATAACTACAAATTAGAAATTGTTGAGACTAAAATTGATTAAACTGCTTTTCCTTATCTTTGCTTGCCCCTAAATAATTTGTACCAATTTACCTTACCTACTCTACCAAAAGACAAATTACTAATTTTCACTTTCTTTGCACACAAATAAATTTGAAAATGCAAGAATTAGACCTTCGTGCGGTAAAATAGTTGCAAACCGCAAACGCAAACACTTCTTCAGTACTTTTAAATTACACAGCCATACATACGTACACACATCTCCATATAAATATGTATATATGTTTAGCTCGCACTGCTATAAAACTAAGCAAAGTAAACTAGAATTGAAATATGTGCGTATATGCACGTTTCAGTTAGTTACCATAACTGCAAAAGTTGACCTCGAGGAAAACTTAATTTTAATTCAATGAAGAGAATAGTACATGCACGCTTATCGTAGCCAAGATTTTCCTATTCTAATTTGGTAAGAAAGCTTCTGTGATCTTCTACCTGAAATTTCTATATTTGCAAACCTTCCTTATGTTACGTATACGCACCAGCGCACCTTTCAGAAAATCTTCTTACCCGTTTGGATCCTTTTAATACACACATACTATGTAATTATGTACGTTGGTTACTTTCTTTATCCAAACTAACATTCAACTATCATTAAAATGTAAGAACGAAGAAAAGTTGTGCAATAAATGGCGGACGACTCTAATGAAAGTGTTAGCTGGATAAAATCTAATACAAGCATAACTTTTTAGACACGTAGCAGAAATTAAACCAAAATAAATCTGAAGACGTATTTATAAATCAACTAATGCCTTAGGTTATTTTTCAGCAACGAGTTGCTTTAGGTAGCACTATTTGTATATATGTATGTATGTATATATTACTTTGTAACTACATAAACATGCAAACATACCCTGTAGGGAAAATCTCTAGTTCCGAACTAGGTCGGTTCTAGTGCATTTTTCGACAATACTAGTGCGAGCTAAATCATTTTTGCATGTTATTAAATGGCGAATTTAACACGGCGATGTCCTAGGCGGTGTCAATTGTCCCTCTCTGCACTACATTTTCGATAGTTCCGAGCATTTTGTCCATTCTTTAATGGAATTTGGGCACCTCCAAATAAAGGACTAGGCCAATAATATTTTGTAGTCTTTCTTCTGTACTAGAAAGGCAACTTTCTACAGGTAGAGCAATAATGATTTCAAAAAGAGACCCAATTAACTCCGCCCTAATATATATATGCACATATGTATGTATGTCTGTGCATTTGTTAAATGGAAGCAACAAAAATTACGACCACATATAAAACATTAAAAAGAGCAAAAAGCAAAATAAAAGCTAAATAACCACAACGAAGCAAAACGTGCTGCTACATACATACAAACATGTGAACATATACACATAAAAATAGCGCAAAAGTGTACATTGTACAACGGCAAGCTGCACATGCATATTCTATGAGTTATTGTAATTGCTCTTTGTTAAAACTGTTTCTTCTGTTGCTGTGTTGTTGTTGTTGTTGTGCTGGGCATTGGCTTGGTTTCGGTGGCTCCGGCTCGGTTGCAAAAGTCTTCCAGATCCTTAAATGAGTGCACATGCATACAAACATATTTATGTAGGCACCAGCCAGGAGGCATGCCATCCATTCATAGCCAAATATACATTTACATATGCAAGCACATATGTTCATATGTATGTATGTATGTATATTAAGGTGGAGTGAAAACATATGGATATTTTTTTTGTTCTTTTGTTGAACGTACCAGCCTTTATACGAGTTAATGAACCCCACAAAATTTTATGGCGATAGGACGACGTTTTGAACTGCCCCCAGCAATGTTGAAAAAATGCACGATCTGGTACAAATACGAAATTTTCAAAATTATAAAATCAAAAAACGAAGTATGAGGATTGATAAAGATGGCTGAGCTGAGTATTAAAGTGAATTTTTTTTAAACAACAACAACAAAAGTTATTAAAGGTCAAAGTTTATATTATGCATTTTTTAAAATGCAATTACTTAAAAACTGCTGAACCGATTTTGAATGTTTTTATACCGTTCGTTAGGTATTTTTATTCCCTTATATATATTCCTTTATATATAAAAAGTAAGGGGGGTAAAAGGAGTGTTGACCCCCGCAGGGGGGTGTTATGGAACCTACATAAAATGTATATAAAATAAAAGGGAATCAATGGCATAAAAATATTCGCTTCAGTAGTTTTAAAGTAATTGCAATTTAAAAATCCATAATATAAACTTTGACCTTTAATAACTTTTGTTGTTGCTGTTTCCAAAAATAAAAAAAAATTCACTTTAATACTCAACTTAGCCAAGTTTATCAATTCTCATACTTCGTTTTTTGATTTTATAATTTTAGAAATTTTACATTTGTACCAGATCGTGCTATTCTTTTCAACTTTGTGGGGCTGGGGGCACCTCCAAATATGCGAGTAGGTCAATAAAATTTTACGGGCTTATTTCTGGGCTAGAAGGGTGCCGTTCTGTCTTTGGAACAAATTGAATTTCCAAAAAAAATTTCACTTCACCTTAATGTACATATGTACTCATCTGAATCTATGTGTTTCAAGAGGCTTACTTGTTTCTAAAATACTTTGTTTCTTGGTTATGTGTTCTTTTTTTTGCTTTTTTGGTTTTATTTCTTTGTTTTTGTTTTTTTAGTTTTATTTTTTGTTACTGTTTTAACATTATATTTAGATCGCTTGTTTATTTCTGTTGTCGTATGACTTAGCAGACTCCCATTAAAATTATTCTTTCATCAGAGTTTGTTTGTCGTCAAGGAACCTCAAGGGCCCGGCCCAAGGGACAAAATGTGTTTGTGTTGGAGTTTTTATTTTTTTTTGTTTTTTTTGTGTGTACATATGTACATATGTAGGCATACCAACTCTTTCACCAAACAGTAACTCAGAGCCATTTATTCGGCAGAAAAGCAATGCATATTTGTTGTACATAGAGCATAAAGGGCCTTTTTGAACAAATGACTGCAATTTACTCGACTCTTGCCGCTGCTTTTATTCTTGTTGTTATTGTTGTCATTATCTAAACACAAACTAGAGATAAATGTGTGCATCGCAGTTGTATGATAGTCGTGCGAATACTTTGATTTAAGTGCCCATTATTTTGGCAGTAATTATCTATATTTTTTGGTACATTCGGTGTGATGATTCATTGTGCTGACTTTGCTTTAATCATACTTTTATGGTAATACACTCGTACGTATATTTTGAAAATTTGCAATTATAGTATGCAAGGTGTAAAGCAACGTGTTTTTCATAAATGGAAATTTTATCAATGCTTAGGTACTCCAAAAAAGCGTATCAAATAATAAGCCCATAAAAAGTGGGCATATCACTTTTAAAGAAAAGTTAACCAAATATATTTATTCTCCATTCTTGTTTGGGCATGATGAGCTCAAGCATTTGTTTGAACTCCTCAGCTGATAGTTTATGCATGAGGTAGTAAACTTTAAGCTTAACAATTTAAGCATCTGAGTTGCATTAAGAATCCATTTTGTAACACTTTTTAGTATTCTATGCACATTTTCTCATAATGCCTCTCACTAAAGAAACGCTAAGAAGTTTTGGAAAAATACACAAAAAATTACTAAACTCACTCCAAAGACGGTAAAAATACTTTTTTAAAAGTGCAAATTGGTACTATTTGTACATATGTACTACATATTAACAACTAACAACAACACAAAAATATAACCAGCACACATCTTCAGCCGCATACTCCATATTAGTCCATCTTATACTATGATACGCTGTCGTAGAAAATAAAAGTAAAACCATCAAGGCAGCTGGGGATGGCTTTTTCATCCACATATACCTTTATTTCCAGTCATCATGCCAATAACACCAAGGAAATTGGCTTTAATAAAAATGCACTCATGATTTCCAACTGCAACAATTGCTTTCAAAAAACTTTTTTTTATTTCAATTTGTTCCATTACATTGAACTTATGTATGTATATAAGTATATAAATACATTTGTACATTTGTACTTATTATTCTATTGTGTTGCACCGACAGATGTGCCGGCCACTGCCACCCAGGGACTGTAACGGTTATGAGTTATATCCAAAAAGTTGATTTTTAATCATTATTTGCTGAGTTTTATTTTCTGCTCACAAAATAAAAGTTATTTCTTGAGTTTTATTTTTCCCTCAGAAAATAAAAAAGTTATTTCTTGAGTTTGATTTTTCCATCAGAAAATAAAAGTTATTTTTTGAGTTTTATTTTTCGATCAGAAAATAAAAGTTATTTTATGAGTTTTATTTTTTGATCAGAAAATAAAAGTTATGTTTTGAGTTTTATTTTTCGATCAGAAAATAAAAGTTATTTTCTGAGTTTTATTTTTTTGCTCAGAGAATAAAAGTTATTTCTTGAGTTTTATTTTTCCCTCAGAAAATAAAAGTTATTTCTTGAGTTTGATTTTTCCATCAGAAAATAAAAGTTATGTTTTGAGTTTTATTTTTCGATCAGAAAATAAAAGTTATTTTCTGAGTTTTATTTTTTTGCTCAGAGAATAAAAGTTTTTCTGTTAAATTTTCGCTGCAATTGTAGATTTTGCCATATAAATAGGTAAAGTAGATAAATAAATTTTTAATTTTTTTACTTATAAACTTTACCTACGTGTTAATGTGGAAAAATCGACAGCTGCAGAAATAACTTTTATTATCTGATCGAAAAATAAAACTCAACAAATAACTTTTATTTTCTGATCAAAAAATAAAACTCATAAAATAACTTTTATTTTCTGATGGAAAAATAAAACTCAAGAAATAACTTTTATTTTCTGAAGGGAAAAATAAAACTCAAGAAATAACTTTTATTTTCTGATGGAAAAATAAAACTCAAGAAATAACTTTTATTTTCGGAAGGAAAAATAAAACTCAAGAAATAACTTTTATTTTCTGAGCAGAAAATAAAACTAAGAAAATAATGATTAAAAATCAATGTTTTTATAAAAATCGAAAAAATAAAAGTTAATGCACCCAGAGATAGTCTGCGTTACGGTGATTACATCTGTGTACTTCTTTTGCGTTTAGCATTTCTCCTTCCATACGATTTTTTTAGTCAAAATTTAAAAAATTACGATTATTTGCAATCCCTGCTGCCACCTGATTTTTTCCATTACTTTCCTTAATAATGCACGTTATTTACTCTACATTTCTTGCGGCATTCCAATTGGAGCATTTTCTTATACCTACATATGTACGTACATGCTTCTGGTCAGCAGCAAATATCTATATATGTATAAGTTTGTGGTATGCATTGGTATGCAACTCAGTTCCGATCTGGTGTTGGGCTGCTTTACCTCAGCTACACATATGTATGCGCACGGCCAACATCCCCAAGTCTAAGAAATAACGCATACAGATGCGTAGCAGGGAAAGTTTATTTTTTATGGCGAACATGTTTGGGTATTAAATATTTTATGCGAACACACAATTTACACACATGTAGCTAAGTATGTGCTATCAAAATAACTTAAGGAATTTCAATTTCTAAGTGCAATATAAAATCAATATTTTAAATACATATATTGAGAATGAAAAAAAAAAGTTGCGTTCAGACTTAGAAATACTTTCTATTATAGCATATGCTATAGGAAGCAGCTCTTAAGTGACACTAACTTCTGGAAATTTCACCAAAATCTTCCAAAGAACTTTTCTCACGAATACATCGAGGAATGTCTCAGTTGATATTGACGATGCCCGTGCTTCCGCGTCGCATATCAGAACGAGTCCTTCATGAGCAACTCTCTTTTTAGTCATCCAAAGTGAACTTGACTTCTCCACTGTCCACTTGGTCTTCAATTAAAAATTGTTAACATGGTTATCCCTTCGTTGAATTTCATGGGTTAACACTGTTTCCTAAACAGACAAATTTTTTCACTATTTCAACAGTGACACAAATGCGCTGAGTCCAAACCCACAATCTACACCAATGTGTCCACCTTACATGCATGGCATGGGATATTAAACATTGTATACTACCAGGGTTGCATGATTTTGATTTGGCTGAATCACGAATCAAAAATATTTTCTGATTCCTGATTTAAAATATTTTCAAATAAAAGATAATTTTTATTTGTGATTCGCTTCAAAATAGAATCAAAAATACCCCTTGATTCGTGATTCAAACTATTTTCAGATCGAAGATAAATATGATTTGTGATTAGTTCCTCAAGCGAATCAAAAATATTTTTTGATTCTTGATTCAAATTTGATTTCAAATCACAATTATTTAGAATCAAAATTTGATTCGAATCAAAAAAATTTTTTGAATCTTGGTTCTAAATAAATCTTTTTGATTCGAATAAATAATTTTTGATTCGAATCAAATTTTTTATTCGAATCAATTTTTTTATTCGAACCAAAAAATTATTTTGAATCAAAAATGTATTTCAAATAAAAAATACTTTAATACTTAACACCTCCCCCTCGAGTTGAGGAAATGCAAAAAATCTAAATTGTCAGCAAACGTCTACCTTTGCAGATTTTCGTAGTTGCCTTAGCCAAGCATTTGCGCGTACATACATATGATATACTTACATGTATGTCACGGTAGGCAGGAAGCGACGATAGGTTGCATGAAAATGTCGAGAAAAAAGGAAAGTGGGGTTGTGTTATGTGATGTTTATAGATGAAACATCCGTTGAAATTAAAATCCGAGCTGCTCCTTTTTCAAGGATATCCATATTTTTTGTTTTTTATGAAAGGATCAAATATTGAGGAATTCGAAAATTCGCCACCGTCCAAATTTTTCCGATTTCAATACATTATTTGGTCGCTAAGGGATACAAAAAAAAGTTATAAAAAGAAAAAAGGACACCTGTAGTGGAAAAATCCAATGTGAACAGGACCTAAAGGATAACCACTGAAATATAAAATAACACAAAAAGTACCCACTTTAATTTGCGCATAACTCCTAAAATGTTAACTCTACGTGAAAATTCCTTATTATATGTTTCATTCAGAATAAATAAAGAAATATTTCTTTAATATACAATTTTGATGTACCTGCAGTGCTTAATGTACTTTTGTGCATCTAAAGTGAAAAATTCAAAAAAAGTACGTTTTTTTTATAGTGCTATTTTAAGTTCAAATATTTTTGTAGTTTATGTAAATATTTTAATCTAATGATCCAACTCTCATTCCTACATATCTATACGTTAATACTAAAAAAGAGTTAGAGCTGAGATACGCGCCAGCTGTGCACGGTGGGCGGGAAGCAACAATAGGTTGCATGGGAATATCGTAAAAACGATGGCCCAACGAATATGTGCCTAGCTGTGTGCTGGTACTAATTTTCGTTTAAAAAAAATGTTGGAGATTTTATTCACGCTTGCTGTGTGTTTATGAAGTATATTAGAATATCATTTTACGTAAGTTTTTAGCCGGCGATCGTTTTTTCGATATTTTCATGCAACCTATTTTTGCTTACCGCCCACCGTGCACAGCTAGCACGTATTTCAGCTCTAATTCTTTTTAATATTAACGTATAGATATGTAAGAATGAGAATTGGATCATTAGATTAAAATATTTACATAAACTAGAAAAATATTTGAACTTAAAGTAGCACCATAAAAAAAGTACTTTTTTTTTGAAATTTTCACTTTAGATGGACCAAAGTGCATTAACCACTGCAGGTACATCAAAATTGTATATCAAAGAAATATTCCCTTATTTATTCTGAATGAAACATATAAAGGAATTTTCACGTAGAGTTAACATTTTAGGAGTTATACGCAAATTAAAGTGGGTACTTTTTGTGTTATTTTATATTTCAGTGCTTATCCTTTAGGTCCTGTTCACATTGGATTTTTCCACTACAGGTGTCCTTTTTTCTTTTTAATACCTTTTTTTGTATCCCTTAGCGACCAAATAATGTATTGAAATCGGAAAAATTTGGACGGTGGCGAATTTTCGATTTCCTCAATATTTGATCCTTTCAAAAAAAACAAAAAATGTGGATATCCTTGAAAAAGGAGCAGCTCGGATTTTAATTTCAACGGATGTTTCATCTATAAACATCACATAACACAACCCCACTTTCCTTTTTTCTCGACATTTTCATGCAACCTATCGTCGCTTCCTGCCTACCGTGATGTATATGTACATATAACGATTGAAATGAAATTTTCGATTCTAAATAAATTTTTGATTCAAAATAATTTTTGATTCGAATAAAAAATTTTATTCGAATCAAAGATATTCTTTGAATCAAGAATCAAAAAAAAAGATTTTTGATTCTTTTGAGAAATGAATCACAAATCAAATTTATCTTTGATTTCAAAATAGTTTCAATCACGAATCAAAGGGTATTTTTGATTTCTTTTTTGTTGTTTGCTTCTCCGACAGGGTAGGATTGCGATGTATTGCGGAACGAATTTCCGTCATCCCTTGTCAAGTTTGATTTGGTTATAAACCGGTTTCGGCTATGTGCCATCTTCAGTATCTTGTTTCGTTCTGAGTTAATCTCGTTGGTTCGCTAGTATTTATAGTCGTTAATGTCCGTTATTTTGTCCTCGTTAATTGATCATGGGCTACGTGTGTGTGTACGTGCGCGGTCAGGTATACTAGTCTTGTTACCTGCGGTTCCTTCATTATCGTATGTATGCGTGCACAGTGCTTTGCCTTAATTCTTATGTGGTTTAGGTAGGTAAAAGTCTGTTATTGTTTTCTTTTGTGAAGTTTTATTTCTGTCATTAGTATATTTGCTGTCCTTTTTTTGGTATATTAGCCTGAGTGGCTCAAATAGTGTGTCCGAAGCTGTGTTTATTTGTTCGTTTATAATTTCCCCCCTGAACGTTTTCTGTTTGTATATTTCCATGTTCTCTAGTATGTTTAGTCGTTTTCCTTTGTATTCTACGTGGAGGATTTTGGCTGCTTTTCCTATCTTCGTTGGAGCACATTTGTTTTGTGCTATGTGGTTGGCGAAATTTGATTCCACAATGGTTGATGATTTCTTTATTTTCTTGTTGTAGTCTCTGATATGTTCCCGATATCTTGTTTTTATCTTTCGTCCTGTTTGTCCTATGTAACTGTTTTGGCATTCGCAAGTTAGTTTGTATACCCCTTGTTTATCAAATGCGTCTTCTTCGTTAATGTTGTTTCGTAGTAGTTTTCCTATGTTGCTCTTGGTTTTGAATGCAGCGTTGATGTTGTACTTTTTAAATACTTTGGCCAATTTGTATGACGTCAGTCCAGTGTATGTTAAGGCCGTCCATGTTTTTTCTTCTCTTTCTTTGTCATCCGATTTTCTTGAGGTAAAGTTTTTCTGTATTCCTTTTATTAGACCTCTTGTATATCCGTTGTTCTCCGCTATTGTGTATATTGTGTTGAGTTCTTTGCTGTAAGCCCCTTTTTCTAATGGAGTGCGTTCGAGTCGCGTTATTAATTGTCTGAATGCGGCGTTTTTGTGTTGCTGAGGATGGTTCGAGGTACTGTGTATTATTGTATCCGTAGCTGTAGGTTTCCTGTATATTTCGTATGCAAATTTGTCGGTCCCTTTGTTTATACTTATTGTTAGGTCCAAGTAATTTATTTTCCCTTCTTTCTCTGTGCCCATAGTAAATTTTATATTTCTGTGTTGATTGTTGAGGTAGTTCAGTATTTGTTCCTCTTTGTTTCCCGATATGAGGCAGATGAGGTCGTCCACATATCTCGCGTAAAACTTTACTCCTAGATTTGTTGTCAGTTCCTCCATGAATTTTCCTTCTAAGTCTTGCATAAATGCCTCCATTAATATTGCTGAAGTGGGGTTCCCCATTCCGAGTCCATTAGTTTGTCTATATAATTTGTTGTTAAACTTGAAATAATTTTGGTCCAATGTCGTTTTTAAAGCGCTAATGGTCTCTTTTGTACTGTCTTTATCCGTTTTTTCTGCTAATATTTTTTCTATAATTTTTACAGTTTCTGTCGTTGGTATCGATGGATATAGATCCTTAACATCAAACGATACCAGTTTCGGGTTCTTGGGTATGTTTAAGTCCTTCATTTTTTCAACTAGTTCCGTCGTGTTTTTAATTATGTACTTGTTGCTCAGTTCTAGTTTTTCGGTTAGTAGGGTTTTCAAGTGTTTAGAGAGTCTGTATCCGGGTGCTGATTTGTGGTTTATGATTGGTCTCATAGGTGTTCCTGTCTTATGTATTTTCGGCAATGCAATTAATGACGGAGCGGATGGATTCATCGATGTCAAGGAGAACTATAATTGACGAACAAAGAACCTACTCCTTGACATCGATGAATCCATCCGCTCCGTCATTAATTGCATTGCCGAAAATACATAAGACAGGAACACCTATGAGACCAATCATAAACCACAAATCAGCACCCGGATACAGACTCTCTAAACACTTGAAAACCCTACTAACCGAAAAACTAGAACTGAGCAACAAGTACATAATTAAAAACACGACGGAACTAGTTGAAAAAATGAAGGACTTAAACATACCCAAGAACCCGAAACTGGTATCTTTTGATGTTAAGGATCTATATCCATCGATACCAACGACAGAAACTGTAAAAATTATAGAAAAAATATTAGCAGAAAAAACGGATAAAGACAGTACAAAAGAGACCATTAGCGCTTTAAAAACGACATTGGACCAAAATTATTTCAAGTTTAACAACAAATTATATAGACAAACTAATGGACTCGGAATGGGGAACCCCACTTCAGCAATATTAATGGAGGCATTTATGCAAGACTTAGAAGGAAAATTCATGGAGGAACTGACAACAAATCTAGGAGTAAAGTTTTACGCGAGATATGTGGACGACATCATCTGCCTCATATCGGGAAACAAAGAGGAACAAATACTGAACTACCTCAACAATCAACACAGAAATATAAAATTTACTATGGGCACAGAGAAAGAAGGGAAAATAAATTACTTGGACCTAACAATAAGTATAAACAAAGGGACCGACAAATTTGCATACGAAATATACAGGAAACCTACAGCTACGGATACAATAATACACAGTACCTCGAACCATCCTCAGCAACACAAAAACGCCGCATTCAGACAATTAATAACGCGACTCGAACGCACTCCATTAGAAAAAGGGGCTTACAGCAAAGAACTCAACACAATATACACAATAGCGGAGAACAACGGATATACAAGAGGTCTAATAAAAGGAATACAGAAAAACTTTACCTCAAGAAAATCGGATGACAAAGAAAGAGAAGAAAAAACATGGACGGCCTTAACATACACTGGACTGACGTCATACAAATTGGCCAAAGTATTTAAAAAGTACAACATCAACGCTGCATTCAAAACCAAGAGCAACATAGGAAAACTACTACGAAACAACATTAACGAAGAAGACGCATTTGATAAACAAGGGGTATACAAACTAACTTGCGAATGCCAAAACAGTTACATAGGACAAACAGGACGAAAGATAAAAAACAAGATATCGGGAACACATCAGAGACTACAACAAGAAAATAAAGAAATCATCAACCATTGTGGAATCAAATTTCGCCAACCACATGGCACAAAACAAATGTGCTCCAACGAAGATAGGAAAAGCAGCCAAAATCCTCCACGTCGAATACAAAGGAAAACGACTAAACATACTAGAGAACATGGAAATATACAAACAGAAAACGTTCAGGGGGGAAATTATAAACGAACAAATAAACACAGGTTCGGACACACTATTTGAGCCACTCAGGCTAATATACCAAAAAACGGACAGCAAATATACTAATGACAGAAATAAAACTTCACAAAAGAAAACAATAACAGACTTTTACCTACCTAAACCACATAAGAATTAAGGCAAAGCACTGTGCACGCATACATACGATAATGAAGGAACCGCAGGTAACAAGACTAGTATACCTGACCGCGCACGTACACACACACGTAGCCCATGATCAATTAACGAGGACAAAATAACGGACATTAACGACTATAAATACTAGCGAACCAACGAGATTAACTCAGAACGAAACAAGATACTGAAGATGGCACATAGCCGAAACCGGTTTATAACCAAATCAAACTTGACAAGGGATGACGGAAATTCGTTCCGCAATACATCGTATTTTTGATTCTTTTATGAAACGAATCACAAATAAAAATTATCTTTTATTTGAAAATAGTTTGAATCACGAATCAAAGGGTATTTTTGATTCTTTTGTGAAATGAATCACAAATAAAAATTATTTTTTATTTGAAAGTATTTTGAATAACGAATCAAGCTGATTCTTTATTTGAAAGTTGGTTTGAAATCTAAATTGATTCGAAATCACGCAACTCTGTATACTACACATCTACATATATATGTATGAACAACTGGCTATATAACGGTTACTTACATATATAAATATGTATGTTTTTATGTACATGCATGTTTTGTAACTCTAAGATAAAACCTAACCAAAATTTCATTTTCCTTTTACAGATTTTACGCGACATTCGGCAAGGCTTACTCCAGATGAGTCGAGAAGGACGAATAGGTGAGATGCGCTTATTTCAATATCGATTTTCCGCATTTGCTTAAACTTTGGCATAACGGTTTCTTGAACGCAAATACATATATTTCATGCCATTCCAGTGATTTTTCTTAGTTCCTCTCTCTCTCTCTTTGCTATTTTTGCAATTAATACCCTTTTTTTAACCCAAATTAAAGAGTCAATTTTAAGCATTCAAATAAACCATTTTCTTATTTTTTGCTAAATTGACGCGCATGAAAATGTTTAGCGCTTCACCGGCTAGAACAGCGTCAGCATGTGTGTGTTATAAATATGAATGGATTTGCCAAAATGCGGCAACATCCCGAGAGGAACAACTCGCATGCCCAAGTGAGCAGAAAATGTCTGCGTCCGTTTCCGTTTCGCTGGCAAACTTACCTGCCTGCCTACCTGCCTGCATACATATCCACATGTGTTCATTTGTCTCTAGATCTTTTTGTTTATAGTAAAGCAAGCAACAGCTTTAGCACACTCACGCCATCAGCATTACACTATATGTATGTATGTATGTACACATGTACTCTCTTTAGACGCCTAAGACCACGATCCTCGGTACCTACACATGTAAAATTCAGGCAGCCATGTTTTTTGTGCTAAAGCACTTATGCACATAAGTGCTTACAATAACAAAAAATGAAAACAACAAATGAAAGTGCAATGACACTTTTTCGGCGCTCCTTAACATATTTAGTAGGGCCTTCTTTCCCAACATCCAAACATTTGTACATTAGGGCGCGTCGGTTTGTATTGGCCCAAAAAAATTAACAGAGGCACATCGCGATTATGAATATTTGGGTAATTTCCAGCATTTGTACTAAAGAAATCATATATTTAAAATGAATTTCGAGCCAGCGGTTTTTATTATCTATACCCCATTTCCAGCCGTATTTCAAAAAATTAAAAAAAAAATTATTTAAGATATTTTCAAAGTGAAAAATGTATCGAAAATTTCTGAAATACATTTTTAATTTTCTGAAATAAGTTTGGAATTTTCTGAAATAAATTTGGAATTTTCTGCAATAAAGCTGGAAATCTTTTAGTTTTTCTCAAAAAGTAACTCTCCTGTTGAAACATCTGTATTTAAAACTAGCCAAAATGTGTATCTAGGGACATTCGGTGTCCAGGAATTCATTTTTGGCATTAATTTCTTCTTTTGAGAGCCGCCACGGGCGCTTTCCTAATTACTTTTTTTAGTATAAACCGCTGGTTCGAAATTCATTTAAGACATATGATTCCATGGGAAAAAGTGCTTAAAATTACTCAAATTTGCACAATCGCGATGTGTCCCTGTTAATTATTTTGGACCCCTACAAATCGACCCGCCCTAATGTGCTTATGTGTGTGCATACATGAATTTCTTTCACTTATTCATTCCATTCACTCTTGCTTGTTTTTTGTTTTCGTCATTTTCGTCGTTTTCGTTTTCTCAATAGTGGCACACTTGAGTGGCGCAAACTTTTCCATGTTGCTGCACCTGAATTGCCAGACATCTGTGCATAAGCGTGTAAGCGTAAGCATGCATACTCGTATGTTGTAAAAGTCGTTGCATACTTGGCGGCGCATTTAAAAGCAACAATACACTGGCTCTAAACAAAAATTCCAAGGCGACTAGCGCTTTGGCGTGGCTTTTGAATTTGCCATGGCGAAAATGGTGCTCCGCTGAATGCTTGAATACAAATGTTTTCATTATTTCCTTCGTTTCAAAATTGAAGTTTAAACCCTAAAGTCAATTGAGTCAATTCATAAGTGTTAGATATGTAAGAAAGGGAGATGGAAGGAGGTGAGAACGCATTAAATTTGCTTGTTGATTGACGAAAATTTAGAGCTGAGCTTAAATAGCATGTTGTAACACTCAAACCTTTCAAATTTTTACAAATACTTAAGCAAACAAATGTTGCATCTATCTTCCATATTCTCTCTAGCGGACGACACATACATGTACGATGACGCAATACGTGGACCACATTATGCGGTAAGCGGTTTGCATCATCAAGGCCATTGGTACGACGAGCCGCCATATGAAAGTGATCCGGATGACTTTCTTATGTCCGGCATCAATTGTGGACCCGCTGCTACAATACAGGTGAGTAAAATAAAAATGTTGCGATATTGTTTCGAAAAAATTAAGCCTAAAATTTGCAATTAATTAGAAATGCATATTTTAAAAAAACTGTAGAAGTGTAATTCAATTTCTTATTAAATAAATTTCATAGAGTTATACCGTTTCCTTTTCTCGAAATAATGTTGCCCTTCTGATATTTTTAGCCATCTTGTAAGCTTGTGTCGTCACTTCACCGAATATCGACCTCTTATTAAGTAATTAAGGCACCATTACCTACAAATTCAGGCATTTGGAGGAAAGTCAGATTACATAATTCGATAACTGAGATATGAAAGAAAAGGCCATACTTTACATTGGGCTTTAGATTTTTCACATGGGTTTTGTATCGGTTAAATAGTTGTCTTGTCCTTTTTACGTGGTAACCTGGCGCAATCTGCTTCGTTGCCAACATTTAACTAAAGAGCTTCATCGAAGTAGAGCCAATTTCTTATGATTAATGGTCGTTTTGGCTGCTGCGCTTATATGCAACAGTCAAAAGGCTGGAATTGATGAATACACTGACGAGTCTCCGGTAATTTGTTGGTTCCGAATTCATGTACACCTGGCACCCTTTTATTGTGCTCTCTAACAGAGACCTGCAGACTGCTCAATAACCAATCTGTCAACTTGAAAATGCTGGCTGAGCTTGGAAACCGCAAACAGAATCAGTGGTTAGTTTGTCGTCCATGGTGAGAGGGATTATGTTCTCCTACCCTAAAACCATTATCGATGTCCAGTTGTGGCGGAAAGTCATCTAATAATAATGCGACTCCTAGGGTCAGCAGAAAGTTATTTCTAAACTACCCTCAAAATATATTTCACATTGAATTTTGTGAAGTTGTTACAATTACAGAAAAAACATACCCACATATTGGAAATAGACTGGGGAACAATAATTCGTCGCTTTTTTCCCGATCCCATACTCTGCACTTGCTCCCAGATGGTCGAAACTTAGCATATTTAAAGTTTATTTTTTAGTTTTTTTCACATATTTTTAAGTGCTAGTTTCAACGTGAATATTTATTATTTAAGTAATCGTGATGGATCCTAAAGCTTCAAATAATTATTAACACTTTTCAGTAAGATCCTTGATTTCCAATAATTCTAAGTTTATAGTTTTATGCTTTTAAAGTTGGGATATTTTAAAAAAAAATTATCACTCTTTTTCGTGTTCAAAATTGATTTTGTTATGTAGCTCTGTCAGACTCAGTAAAATTAACCCTCTAACATGATATTTAGTACAATTAGTATTTTGCCGACAAAAAATTACGTCGCACAAAGCCACGCTTCACCACTAGATACAGGGTTTGTCATATGTACCTACAATAATTTTCTTTTCTGTGTTTTATATTTGATTTTAATGTTTATATTTCTAACGCATATATTAGTTAATGTAGGTGATGCTATAAAGAAACCGAGATATTTTTCACCGATTAATATTAACTTTTTAGGCAGTATTTTTAGTATTTCCAATTTTTCAAAGTCAAGGAAATACTTACTATAAAAAGTGCTAAGAATTCTAAACCTAAATTTTTTTTAGAAGAATTTTGAGTATGCAATTTTTCAGCTCATTAAATTTTAATATAATTCTATGCAACATTCAACTTTTTGAAAATTTTCATAGGCTTTTCGGAAATTTTAATTGGATTGGTCTCACGTACATATTATAAGGCAAACGCCCTACAGAAAAAAACTTCTGAAATCGAGGGAATTTTTCACAGTATTGAGAATTGCACTTTTTACACTGAAATTGGTTGGCTATATAACAGTACACTTAGAAATCTCCTAAAAATCTTCTATAAATTCTGGCCGCGCTTTGAAATTTTTAATCCACTTTTAGAAATTTCTACGATTTTTCGGATTTTTTCCATAAGCTTAGAAATCCTGCTTAAAACGATTTTTATTGAAAAATTGTCTATATTTTTAAACGAAAATAAGAAAGTAAAATTTTCGACAGAACTCTTTGAAATAAATTTAAAAACTTTGGCGTATGATTTTTTTTTGAATCACTGTATATACTATTTTTTTAAATAAGCAATTTGGAATAGATGTAGACAATGAAATATTTTTGGCAGCATAAAACTTGAAAATCTACCTATGTGCTACAGTCTGTGATCCTATTTCTACTACATAGTAGTAATTACTTTCAACCTCCGCTAAAACATACTTAATAATTCAACCTAAAAGTAAATTGTAAAAAGGAATACGTTGGTTTTTTCTACTTCACTTCAAGCGCGCATCCCTAAATGCTAATGCTGAATAGACAAGTTAAATGTGATGCGCCCTTCCGGACAATGCAGTGCGGTTTCGGTTCAAGTTCATTGAAGCTGCTGCTTCACGCTTCACTTCGCTGTTGATTTCTTTTGGTCGTGGCCTTTTTGCTCGCAATGCTTGGCTTTTTCACAGTTACTACAAAGTCATTATTTGCACAATTTTCCATTTTCCATTTTCTATTTCCTATTTCACTTTTTTCTTTTTTCTTTTCTTTTTCTATTTTCGCCTTTTTCATCTCTTTTATTTTTTTTTTTTTATTTGGTGGTAGCAAAAGATTTCTATTTGGGTTTCAAATATCCACCTTGCCTGTCTGCTGTGGCCTGCAACGCACATTTCTTCGATCTTATTTGCAATCGCTTTATTAAATTACACGCTGAATATATTTTGCTTTGATTTTGGAGATTTTTTTTTTATTTTTCTTTTTATGGTATAAATTTTCTTTTTGCCGTCTGTCCAACTCCCTCGGCGTAGAAGTTTCGTGTTTGTTTTTTTTTTTCCTTTTCCTTTCAGTGTTTTTTAGTTACTTAGTTCGTTTGGTTTATTTTATTGGTTTCATGTTTTCTTTTTATTGAAATTCACTTTATATTTATTGACAACGTGCGAATGCATAATTCTCCACAAATTGCACAAATACTAATTCCAACCAACCCTCACAAATATTCACTTTACCCGCAAATATTCATATTTACTTACATATAGCTTTTGTGATTTATGCTAAGAGCGGCATTCCGAGGAAGCTGCCCTCTGGAGGTTTCCGTTTTCAATAAGTAGTTAGTTTTGATTCTTTGTCGAATTGGTTAATATGTGTCCTTATCGCTGGTACTGCGTGGGTTTTCTTTATTGGCGCCTGGGTATTCGGCAGATTCGAAGACGCGTTTGCCATTTGAAGCCTCAGAGGGGCGGACACAAGCAGCGGCATCTTGCAGTTGACATTGGACACTGTCATTTTCGTCCTCGCCGTCGTTGTCTTCGTTTCCCATTGCCAAATTAAACTAGGAATTTGTTTTCTTATGATTTATGTGCTTTGTGGCTTTTCGCAAGTGGTTTTTGACTTCGCCACCAAATCCTTCAATGTTCATGTTGTTTGCTTTGATGTCAGATTTGGTTACTTTCTCAGAAAATCCATAGATAAAAATATGCATTCATACACACAAGAACATTTCAATGTACACAAGCAATTGAATAATGGCAGCTCCAAAAAAAAACTAAATACATAAATCTATGAGCATTTGCGGTTTTGTAATTTTTTTTTGTTAAGAAGATAAATCAATTTTCATTGAATCTTTTCAGTTGAGCTGAAAAGGGAAAATACTAAAACTGGAACTCAGAATTTCTTGTTAAAGCAAGTCTTGGGGCGATGTTATGATGAGAAAAAACTCTGAAGATGAACCTTTGAATAAACGGGAAGGTATTTGAGATTAAAAATTAATATTTCTGTTTGAACATGTATGAACTTTCGAGAAATCTTCTAAATAATTTTTGAACGGTATAACAATAGGAGTGTGAGGCTTTGAGTACATCGCACAATGCGACGCACAATACATACGTCTCATAGCCTCGAAATCTTTCCCTACAAGCCCAAGTACAATTTCTAAACAAATTCTTAAACAGTTTCAAAATAGTTCTGCATTAATTTGAAAAACATTTCCGAATTACGTACCTCGAAATAGTCCCAGAGTATAAAATATAAAATGAAAATTGTAAACTTTACAATGTAAAGTATTGGTTGAAATTTTTCTATAGTTTTATGTCATGACGAAATACAATCACAGCTCATAAGATAACTTAATTTAAAATCTCATATGCATACATTTTAGCAAAGCATTAATTTTATGTACTTTCCTTCCTTTTTTTAATTCGCAGGGCGGACGTGTTCGCTTTACTTCCAATCGTGAAAGTGTTGGTGTAATTTCATTAAGATCTGCCGGCGATATTTCACTGCCAAACCGAGGACCACCAAGACGCGGGCTTATCGTACCGCAACAGCCCCCAAACCCACCGACAATAATACCACTAACACATGCCAGGTAAAATTATGCATATTTGTAATTTGGTAATTAAATTCGAAGTCAAAAAATTAAGTCTGAATGGTGACTTCATTTTTTAAGTCCCAGTCGAATAATTCAAAAAATGGCTGCAATCGTTTTACGATAAATCAAGTGAATAATAATTCGCAAAAGAATGTATTCTTTTACATCTCTGCTTATGACTTAGCAGAAATTAATAATAGTTGAGAAAAACTGGTGGGCTAACTTTCTACAGACTTGGAGCCTTTATACATGGCTGAATCTGGAATCTTCCAATCTTTGCGTATTTTCGCAATTCTATTCTTCGCCAGTATCTGCCTAAATGGACTCTGTTTGACAAATTGCACAATTTTTCATAAAATTTAGTTGTTACTTCGTTTTTATAGTTCGCCTTACGCCCCCGCATATGATGTCTTTTGGGAAAACATTTCCGGAAAATTTTTTAATTTTTGTTTGGACGCCGCCAGATGTCGCTAAAATTTATTTTTCTCGTATCTTCGGTATTTGTAGTCCGATCACTAAGTTTAATACATCAATGTCTTTGGCTTAAAAGGGCGGCTTATATTAAGGAATATTATTAACCCTATGTTCGCCATTGGGGTCACTACCACCCAGCACTTTGTTTATACCTCCCTAATGTACCTTTTTTATGTCTGCATGTTAAACGTAGTAAAAAATCAATAATCGTTTGCAAAATAAGTATTTCGATCGCTTGAGCAGAACCCGAAATAAAACACGTTCAACATTCCGAGGAATATGGGTTTTTCGGTTTCTTTGGTCTTTTAGGTTAATTTTACAGAAAGGTTCTCTGAGGAGACCCCTAATGAAATTGTATGCCAAATAATTTTCTAGAACATTTTAACCCTCTAGCGACCTTAAAAATACTAGTTTTCCTGATTTTCTAAAAAATGGGCCAAAATAACCCTTTATTGGCGTGGGTAGAGGGTTAAAATGCTCTAGAAAATTATTCGCCATACAATTTCAGTAGGGGTCTCCTCTGAAGCAATCTTTGTAAAATGAACCTAAAAGACCAAAGGAAGCGAAAAATGAATACGTTCAACGTTTTATTTAGGATTCTACTGAAGCGATCGAAATACTTCTTTTGCGAAAGATTAATGATTTTATAATACGTTTAACATGCAGGCATAAAAAATTACATTAGGGTGCTATAACTAAGTACTGTGTAATAAAGAGCTGCGCAAGACATCTCGATATCGAACATGCTGTGTTGCACTCGCTGTAGCACATGTATGGTTTTCGAAGTGTTCGAACAGTGAAGTACTTCAGTGGCGTGAAATTTTGCTTCAGCACCGAGAATGAAGCATTTCTATCTCAATGCTGCCCGTTCATGTTCGATGTTGTTAGCACAAATGTTCGGATACCAGAAGAAGTTCTCGGATACTTAAGCAAGTTTCCGAAAATTTATTGATGTGCAGGCAGAATATGCTTTGTAAATGTAAATGAGAATGTAAAAATTTCATACGCATGCAGATGGTGTTATTTGGGCTACATTAACATTCATTGAATATGTTTTTAGGAAGGTTTTTTGATTTATTGACAAAATTAAATTGTAGTGAGATATGCATAGATGTATGTACATATGTATGTATATATACATATGTATGTATATGTACATTTGTATGTACGTATGTAGGTACATATCATTGTGGTTTTGTATAATTTTGTATAGCTGATACACATATGTAAATATGTATATATGAACATACTTACATACATATTATGTATGTATGTATGGACATACAAGGTATAAATGTAATTTTCGTTTTTTATTATAAGCATATTAATATTTTGCGTATTTTGAGTATACATATTTAACGAGTTCATAGAGCAGGCAGTATTTAAATATTTTCTTGTACTCAGACTAGGTAGTAAAAAAATATAATCATGCAAATATCTAAGAAGGCTTCCAAAATTAAAAAACCTTGAACCTATACTTGGTACATAATAGCTTCAAAATTTTATTCTTAGCTATGCTGGAGCTATTTTATCCTTTATTTCATTAAGTGGGAGGCGATACAATCTTAACCTTAAAACTAAACATATCTACATATGTTATTGTTATTAAAGCAGAACGTTTAATTATTATAATTGATTAAAATAAAATAATGTAATGACGTTTGGCGTCGTTCTAAGCTTAGCTATGATTCATAGAGATGCATACACATATGTACATACAATACGTATATTTATTTATAAAAAAATAAATTCGCATGCAGGTATGTAGATATTTTATGTTTTGAATCAATGAATACCTCAAACTATATTTTTATATTTAATTAAATAAAATTTACAGAAAAAATTTGGTTGTTTTCAATAAAATAATAATAACTGTTATACCAAATTTTTCCCTCTCCAAAATTTTTTGAAAGATGTTTTTAAGTATTATCTAAAGAATAACTTTCAAGTGAAAAAAAAGTGTAGATGAACTGATCACGGTGAAAATCACTTTTCCTTTGAGAGTTTTGGGTTTAGGTAGACGGGAAACGGAAAAGTGTAAACTGTTGATCATAAAACAGGTCAGTGAAATTCTAGGCTAGCAACGCCATTTTTATGAGTTAACGAGCTAACTTAGGCCTTTTTTACGACTTCAGGCTAATATGTTCCTTTCGGGCCTAAAAATCGATGTTCGGTTATTTTCTTATTTTTAATATTTAAGCAATGGAATGTTGGAAACAACAATTACTTATTGTATCAGACAATATTTTTGCGCCAATAACTCTCAACTACAAAATGGAGAATATATATTGAAAGAGGTACAAGGGAGAAGCAAGTTGTGGAAAGTCTTTGCAAAAAATTGTTAAGAGTAATGGGGAAGAAACAAGTAACTTCGTTATCTGCAAAATTTGCGAAAATCTTCTGAGCTACATCATGAAATCGACGTCGAATTTAGTGAAGCATAAGTGCTATTTGGAAGGTGAAGACTACGCCACGCTGCATTTAGTACCCATATATATTCACCAGTTAATAACAGGATGCCAGGATAATAATGAAGATATCAACGCAGTTATGAATTTTAAACAAAGGCTGAAATCGGCATTTGCACACATATCTTTAATATACACTACACTTGTAAACGTTTTAATAGCCCTGTTTTTTATTTAAGCGCATATGCATACATCTGCGCTTAAATTTTGTATAAATTTCTAAGCGCACATCTATTTCCGCGCTTAGCAGTCCATACAAAATTTAAGCGCAGATGTATATGGGCTTGAATAAAAACAGGGCTATTATTAAGTATAAGATTTATAATTATGTTATGTTAAAATAGTGGATATAAAATCAATGCTTTTAAACTAAAAATGAAACATTTAGTATCTAACTTAATTATTTGCCCCAAGTATTTAGGTATACATAAATTCATATAAATATGTGTATCCGTTCGCAAGTAGGTATTGGTATGTACTATCTAGGTACTAGGTATTTAATATAAAATAAAAATTAGGCAAATGCATACATACATATATGTACATACATACAACCATACATGCATCCATATGTAAATACAAACATACATATGTATGCATGCATGCATGTTAATCGTTCAAATCGTCGCAGTTGAGCAAACCATCTTAGTATTCGAATACTTAGCAGTAGACCGAATAGACCGAAACTTGCGGGCAGCGATCGTTTCAAGAACGAGAACGTCTCTGCTTGGCTGCTGCTAGTTATCGGAAATGTTTGGTGTTGAAGTCGGACATGCGTGTGTTCGACAGTGTTTAATGTTAGTGCATACGTGTTCGAACAGTGAACGGTAGTGTTTACGCAGGGCATTACTGTGTAATAATATTCCATAATATAAGCCGCCCTTTCAAGCCAAAGACATTTTTGTATTAAACTTGTAGTTCGGACTATAAATACCGAAGATATGAGAAAAATAAATTTTAGCGACATCTAGCGGCGTCCAAAAAAAAATTAAAATTTTTTTCGGAAATATTTTCCAAAAAGACATCATATACGGGGGCGTACGGCGTCCCTATAAGGCGAGACGGCCTAATGCATAGGTGTATCTAGCATTTTTAACTTGTCTCAGCAGGGAAATATCTAACAAAGTTTCTAATCGTTTTGCAAGCTCAGACTAGCTTACAGTAATGAACGTATTCATTCAAAATTGTATCAAATATTTGTACAAATAAATATATGTATGTATGCATGTGTGCAAAAGTATAACCATCAACCAACAGAAACCAAAGTGCCACCTTGAACTTTGTGTAAAAAAAAACTAAATTGCTGTCCCAAAGCGCATGCTAATAAATAAAAAAAACAATGGTGGATTTTCGAAATTTACAAACTTTTGTATAAAACGTACATAGGTACCCTGCAAATAAGCACGTGTTCTGCTTGACCATGATTTAACCCACCCCCCCCCCCCTCCTTAGGCGCGTCAAAAAGGTTACCGTGTCCAATTTTTAAGTCCTCATTTTATTGCCAAAATTTAGTAGCCAGTTTGGGTTTATTATTGCGGTGAGACTTAATTGGACAAAATCTCTATGTAAAATACATAAATATGAAGATTTTTTTTAGGGGAAAATATGTAAATACATATGTATGTATGTACATGTGTAAAAATGCGAGTATTTTTATGTTTATAATGTTGACCTTTTTTATTGCCGAAGTTATATGATTTTTCATGCCATCTTATGTTCGTTTTGCCGGAACGGAAAATAGAGTTTTTACGTCACAAGTGTTATTAAAGCATATAAGAAAAATTCGTATTAATGATTACTAGCAATAAAAATAAGATTTTAACTACAATTTATTGCAGAGCAGTAATCATTTTTCATCATTTTGAGCTAAGCTATAATTCATTGAAAAATTTATACACAAATCAAATGTATCTATGTCCCAAAAAAGGGAGTCACAGGTATTGATGGTTTTTATATTTAGTTAAAAATCGTAAAGATTTTAGCGAATGGATGCCTCAGGGTATTTATGCCAATGTGTAACGCATATTTCATTCAAAATTATCATATAACCGTAGTAACTCCAATTCGTAGTTTGAAATTTAAGAGCACAAGCTTAACTTATGCGCCACCTTGTACCTGCAACCTTAAATTGCACTTCATTCCATCCATTGTGAAATGTGTGAAAATGAAGACCAGCTTTTGATTAAAAAGAATTTCCAAATGCAACAAATATTCACTAGATAAAACCAATATTTGCTGGCATATCAAATGACCGAGAGTGGCTTAAGGGGATAAGGGCATCAAATAAGCAATAATAACCCAAATCAACTGTCGGCAAAGCACTCGAAGTCATCAATTTCATATTGTTACGCACAAATACATGCACGCATGGTCGAAAATATGTCTGTGCAGACTCACACACACACACACGCACAAATACATATTCGACAAGAGCAGTCTAAATAAAATTGAAGATGTGAAGTGAAAAAAAATGTATATAGAAGAACAAAAAAGGAATAAGCCAACGTCGCACAAAAGCAAGCGAAGCATAGATAAAGTGTGAAACTAATGAGAAATTGAAATCTTATATTGCCACTTTTGGCCAAGACGATGGACGATGGACGATGGGCGATGTACGATGGTCGGACGGGTTGTTAAAATGATGGCGGACGGAACGTGAAAGTCGAAGTGAAAATCAAACTGATAGACACTCTTTTCTCAACATCAACTCCATTAATAAAACAACAACTACAACAACACAATAATTCGTACTAATACATACTACTAGATAAGTATTGTATGGCAAACGTGAGTTCAGATTTCTCAAAAAGCCGGAGAGATTTGTTTGCTAGATAACCAAAACCGACAATTCGATACAAGCAGCCAACACTCACTCAATCAAAGTTGTGCAAATGTTGTTTTCAAATGCACATATGTACATACAAGCAAACATATATATATATATGTATGTATGTATATATGTACATATGTCTAAATGTATATGCGTCTGTTGCATGATTGGCCGAAGATTATCCTTTTTTCTAGTTTTCCACACGTACGACTTCAAATAGACTAGTTCGCAGTTGGTAGTTAAACGTGAAGAAGGTGAGCAACGATAGAAAACTAGCGACACAAAAACAAAAGCAACAATAAAAGAAACAAGTAATATTGTACAATAAATGGCGAGCCATTCTGCCGAGACGGCAAGGCGTGATTGGGTACGGTCAACGGGGAAGGGTTCCATCCAATTCCAATGAGAATATGTTTGCGACGCCGAAGTAATCAAAAAGTTTGCGCGTTACTTTTCATCTGCTTTAATTCGAATCGATGAAATGAATGGGAGCTTACGAATTCGGAAATTACACATAGTGACTTATTTTTTAACTAAGCAAGGGATTTAGTTCTTAGCACTAAAATGTAATTTTTCTGCTTTAATGGAGTTGCAAAAAGACTCTTGGTCAGCTTTGTCTTGGCGGCAATGATTTCATATGTATATTGACTTTAGGCAAGACGAGAGCATTTTTTTGTTATTATTAGCTGTAAGGTTTTTTGTGTTGGCTGTTAAGGACTTTTGTGTTGGCATATGGTTCTGAATACTGCCTTCCAGACAAAAAAAAAGTATAGCATATATATCGTCGCTCCGGAAGAAGAAAGACGCATGTCAGTAATTTGTCGACGAAAAAAGGCGCATTCAAAATATGTCGGGGAAGAAAGACGCTGTACAAAACATGTCGACGAAGATAGACGCATTAAAAAATATTTCGACGAACAGAGACGCATTATAAAATATTTCGGCGAAGAAAGACGCATTAGCATTATTAACTGCGAAGAAAGACGCATTAGCATTAATATTTACAAAGAAAAATAAAAAATCGAATACGTCTTTCTTTCCTAAAAAATATTTAAATGCGTCTTTCTTTATAGTAGCCATGGGTAATGGCGCAATTTTTTTGGCGCTGATACAATAACGCCAGCGCCAACCGTGGCGCCAACTCACGGTACTGGCGCAATAACACCTTTAGCGCAATTGTCATCGAATAATCGATAAATAACATTTTTTCGCTTGATACTGTTTACCATCCCCGTTTTATTTCTTTTGGCGCAATTTTGCTTACATATACGAGGGCACAATTAGTTTTAATTTTCATAATCATTTGGAAAAATATTCCGTATATATGTGAAAATATGCTGGAAATTAGAGTCACTTAGATCACTATCACAAGCACACATAATTGTGACGTTGTCATACGTATACATATACTATGATGATGTTATTGGCGTTGTGGTTGCGCCATTTTACACTAGCGCTATATTGGAGCTGGTGTTAGCGCACGAAATTGAGTCAGTGTTATTGAGTTGGCGCTACATTGAGTTGGCGCCAGGCCCGACGAGAGGGGGGGGGGGCTGAGGGGGTCAATTGCCCCGGGCCCGGGCTTTAGAGGGCCCGGGAATCTCAAAATGATATCCAAGTTTTTGCTTACAGAAAATAAACGAACAACACCTTTAATCACCTTTCGTAGATAGCAATCATTTTAAATTTCAACAAATTTTATAAATCTCTTAAAGTGTCTGCACCCCACTTAAGGAATTGTTGGTTTTTGGCGTCGACTTTGCAGCATAAATTTGAATTCGTTTTCTGTTGCAACAGAAAAATTCGGTATGATGCAAATTCTTATACAGCGATATGGGTATATCCTGGGCGTTTCGGACGGTATGTTCGCACGATTTTTTGAACTTTTGAGGCAGAAATATCGCGAAATATTGCATCGTTTTATGATAAAAGGAAAGATTTAGGCCACAGCTAATGATTAAAGTATGTTAGCGACAGAAATTTAGTTTAATGCCTCTGTTTTAGCCACTTAAACTGCGTTCCGGACGCTACAAAAACACGTCCATTTTTTTTTTTGAGTGGCTAAAACAGAAGCCTGGCATAGCAGGCGAGCACTCTACCCACTGCACCACAGCGGCCATGTATAGATAAATTAAAGTTCGTAACTATATATTCATTGAATTTTGATTTTGAGAATTTGTTCATTTAGTAGTTATTTTGACCCCGGGCCCGGATTTTCTCTCGGCGGCCTTGGTTGGCGCTATACTGAGTTGGCGCTACATTGAGTTGGCGCTATATTGAGTTGGCGCATTTCCCAAATCGGAGTTAGCGCAATAACACCAGGGTTGGTGTCAGCGCAATTGCGCCGCGCAGCGCAGTGTTACCCATGCCTACTTTATAGTAAAAAAAAAAAAATAAAGCGTCTTTCTTCGTTATCAAAAAAAATAAAGAGTCTTTCTTTCGAAAAATATTTTTAATGCGTCTTTCTTTGAAAGAAAAAAAGTTTGTGTCTTTCTTCCTCAACAAAACAGTTTGCGTATTTTTTCTTCTATAGCGATGATATACATAGATATGTATGTTAGACCAGGGCGATTTGTATGGACGGAAATTAATCAATGTCGTACTCTTGCACGACATTTGTTTAAAATTTATTTTAGTGTTCCGGAATTTGGATTTATGGAGCAATGCGAATTTAAAAAAAAAAAAATAATAACAGGGCTAATATGAGCATTTGGAGGCTGAATACTCAAAATCACATATTATCGCGATTATCTTTTGCTGCGTATAATATATCTTAAATTTGTTTTGCAAATTCAGGTCAGAAATTGGGCTATATCTTGAAAACGACTCCTCCGATTTTAATTCTCATTTGATATCCGGATTTAGCACACAATTCTGATTCAATTTGATTTGCATGTTGGCTTGGTTATTTCTTTCGTCGATTTTTGTCCATTTTTTATTTTCAAAAATCCATCTTGGCCCACAAAAACCAAATGCCGGAACATCAAACTTAAGCTTAGACAAATGTCGTGGAAGAGTTTTCTAGGCAGAATAATTAGAGTAATCCCAATTTTGATGGCACGTATATCGGTTAGTAAATCGTCCCGGCCTAATGTATGTAGGTATTTTACATATATTCCCAACAGTATTTGAGGTAAGGAGGTGCATATCCAGTAGAATATTCAGTATGAAAAATGCCCTGAAATTGAGTTCAAAATTCATTGCTGAAAAAATACGCAGAGAAGACATCAGGTGTACTGAAATATATGCTATGGAAGTTTTCCCTGCGAATTGAGGCCTTTTTTCATACAGAAATTCTCCGTTCTCGTTCGGCAGTTTTTCGGTAGTTGATTTTCGACGCCACCTTTATATAAAAACGAAAGGGAAAGTTCAGATTTTAGAACTATATCTCTACTGAATATTCAGTAGGAAATATGTGCTGTCTTCCAGCTGATAAATACTGCTGGGTTGTCATCAGCAAAACATACATAAATACTATATACAAGCTAGTCAAACCACCACAATATGCGAAATTGATTTTTGAAATTCAATCTTGTTTCACATTTTCATTTCCAGATCGCACGATCGCGAAAGTGGCGACTACGCGGGCTCCATATCGGATCTACAGAGTGTCACCTCACGGCTGAGTGCAGTGTCGGTAAGTTAAAAATAAATATGTACATATGTACATTAGATGCGTTTTTTCTTCGGCAAAGTTTCTCAGATCTTCCCGGCCACAGAATATGAAAATAGGATGTTGTAGGATAGCTAAGCTGATTTTTGTTGTTTTTTTTAGAACAGCGATTTTTTTGAAAATTCCATGATAGGTTTAGATACATATATGAAAAAAACCACAGAATTAAACAAAAGATACATATTCTCATGTAAAATTAACGGCTTAATCGAATGGTGTACTCAGTTTTTTAGTGCGTGCCATAGGGAAGGTACCAAGATCGCCTAAAGTGGAATTTTATTTTTTTTAGTAACGGATTTTCAACTTTGGACCCAGGGATTTTCAAGATACCTTAAATTTCTTTTTAATCAAAATATACAGGAATCTGCGAAAATTAACCCATTAGTGGTTGCTGTGCCAATTTGGGAACACCCAATGATATATTTTATATTTATTGTAGGTGTGCTTTGACCACTAATGGGTTAATGCAGTTTTCAGAAAAGTTCATTTGATAGGAATCGAGCTTTTTTTATCCAAGCTACTTTGGTTTAAATGAAACATTCCAAAATCACTTTCATATTCTGTGGCCGGAGGGATATGTTAGAACAAAAAAACTCATCTAATGTACATATCTATATATATAAAAATGGTGTAAAAAATGTTACTAACCTCATCAGATGAGAACGGCTTGGCCGATTTCTGTAAAACTTTTTGTCAATTGTTCGTATTCTCGAGGAGATGGTTCGTACGGAAGAAAATTTTGGAAAATCCCTCCGGAAAAGTCCGAAAATTGGAAAAATCGGGGTGTATGTGCGTATGTGTGCATCTGTGGATGTGTGTCCTCTATAAATTCTATAAATAATATAAAGTAACCAACCGTTCTTTATGAAATTTTCACAGTAGATTCATGTGGTGTTAGTGCACATAGTAGGGTATATAGAATTTCGAAAAATTGGGAGCTTCCCGGAATACAGGCCTAAATGAGGACCCAGATCGATCCACCAAGCCTTCGAGCAATATTGGTATCAAATGAAAGGTGTTTAACAGGCCTTCAACATACAGTTATTTTTATTGCGATACCTAGGCCGGGTTCCCAGATATGGGTTAAAACGTGGGACCGAGTGACCCTGGAAAGTTTGTGATTTCTAAGGCTGTTTCCCAGAGATGGCTAAAGTAGTGGGCCCGGATGGTGATGGACGGTCCCGGTAAGGTAAAGGTAGGTAGCTATAGGGATAGGGGTAGGGATAGGGATAGGGATAGGGATAGGGATAGGGATAGGGATAGGGATAGGGATAGGGATAGGGATAGGGATAGGGATAGGGATAGGCATAGGCATAGGCATAGGGATAGAGATAGGGATGGGGATAGGGATAAGGATAGGGATAGGGATAGGGATAGGGATAGGGATAGGGATAGGGATAGGGATGGGGATAGGGATAGGGATAGGGATAGGGATAGGGATAGGGATAGGGATAGGGATAGGGATAGGGATAGGGATAGGGATAGGGATAGGGATAGGGATAGGGATAGGGATAGGGATAGGGATAGGGATAGGGATAGAGATAGGGATAGGGATAGGGATAGGGATAGGGATAGGGATAGGGATAGGGATAGGGATAGGGATAGGGATAGGGATAGGGATAGGGATAGGGATAGGGATAGGGATAGGGATAGGGATAGGGATAGGGATAGGGATAGGGATAGGGATAGGGATAGGGATAGGGATAGGGATAGGGATAGGGATAGGGATAGGCATAGGCATAGGCATAGGCATAGGCATAGGCATAGGGATAGGGATAGAGATAGGGATGGGGATAGGGATAAGGATAGGGATAGGGATAGGGATAGGGATGGGGATAGGGATAGGGATAGGGATAGGGATAGGGATAGGGATAGGGATAGGGATAGGGATGGGGATAGGGATAGGGATAGGGATAGGGATAGGGATAGGGATAGGGATAGGGATAGGGATAGGGATAGGGATAGGGATAGGGATAGGGATAGGGATAGGATAGGATAGGGATAGGGATAGGGATAGGGATAGGGATAGGGATAGGGATAGGGATAGGGATAGGGATAGGGATAGGGATAGGGATAGGGATAGGGATAGGGATAGGGATAGGGATAGGGATAGGATAGGATAGGATAGGGATAGGATAGGGATAGGGATAGGGATAGGGATAGGGATAGGGATAGGGATAGGGATAGGGATAGGGATAGGGATAGGGATAGGGATAGGGATAGGGATAGGGATAGGGATAGGGATAGGGATAGGCATAGGCATAGGGATAGGGATAGAGATAGGGATGGGGATAGGGATAAGGATAGGGATAGGGATAGGGATAGGGATAGGGATGGGGATAGGGATAGGGATAGGGATAGGGATAGGGATAGGGATAGGGATAGGGATAGGGATAGGGATAGGGATAGGGATAGGGATAGGGATAGGGATAGGGATAGGGATAGGATAGGATAGGGATAGGGATAGGGATAGGGATAGGGATAGGGATAGGGATAGGGATAGGGATAGGGATAGGGATAGGGATAGGGATAGGGATAGGGATAGGGATAGGGATAGGGATAGGGATAGGGATAGGGATAGGGATAGGGATAGGGATAGGGATAGGGATAGGGATAGGGATTGAGATAGTGATAGGGATCGGGAGAAGTAGGTTTGTCGCGGCGAATATAACTATAACTTTTATTTAGAGAATAGACAATTTTTTGTTATTCGCAGTCATTAAGATGGACTCTAAGATAATGGTTAGCAATACGGTAATCAAAGACTTTTCTTTAGGCTTCATAGGAATAAGTTTTAGCAGAACAACGTCTGCCGGGTCAGCTAGTATAGTATATAAATAAAATAAATAAAAAAATACAACTATTTAATGATCAAAGAAAGTATGAAAATTTGCCAAAATAATTTACAAAAACAAACAAAACCTTCATTCAACTCCAATACTGAAATTAGCTTCACTCTAGCGAAGGAAAACAAAAAAAAAAAAAAAGTAATAAAATTAAAAGTTAAAGTAAAATTAAGCGCACTCTGTGCAGACAACCAACCTGTGCATGCGTTCTTCGTTCCTAACTTATTGGACATTGTGGCGCTAATAGCAAAACAGCAAGTCATTGAGTGGCTCAGACCAACAAATCAATGCTGCATTTGCTTCAACTAACAAACGAGTGGCGGCGACAACTGTTGGCGGCCGCGCTAAATTGATTAAGTGCACTTTAATAACAAACTACAAACTTTTGCGCTGCTGTTTTACCATTTCGCCGTTTTGCAGTCATCGCGCTATGATTTGGTCCATTCATTCATTCATTCGTTTTTGTCGCACAGCCGGCCGTTGGTTGTCGCAGTTGCACACACAATCACTTTAAAGATACAAAGTAAAGCCGAAAGCAAAACACAAAATTGCAAAAATGAAAAAAACGCTAAAAGCAATAAAATTTCAAATAAAAACTGCCCGCTCGCATATTTTGCTTTGCTGCAAAGCTTTTAAAATAACTTTGCGCATTTTTTGTTGAACAACTGTAAAATTTTGTCGCAGCGCCAGCTGACTGCCCACACCGCACAGCGCAACAGTAAATGCTGCAATACAAAGTTGTTTTAAGTAAGACCGTTCATACATAAATACGCACATATATGTACATATATAAGTACATGCAATTCCCGTTGCAAGCATGTATATATGTATTTATGTAGTTCTTTATCAACTTTAATTTAGTTTTCCTATGCCAATTGTGCCCACTTTGTACCCACCGCAATCAGCTGCTCGCCAATTAATTTCCATTTAAAAGTTGCTCATACGCCATGTAGGTACCCACTCGTAAAATCTAATGCCGTTTTCGTTTCTGGAAAAAATGTTGCCCTCCTTGATTTTCTTAGCCATCTTGTAAGCTTGTGTGGTAATTTCAGCGAATATTGACCTCTAGCTAAGTCAGAGGGCATCATTATCTACGAAACCAGAGATTTAAAACGAAGATAGTTTACGTAATTTGATAATTCAGATATTAAAGGGTAACATTTTATGCCAGAATCGAAAATGCCATAAATGTATGTACATTAGGGCGGAGTGAATTGGGTTTTTTTTTGAAATCGTTATTGCTCTACCTGCTGAAAATTTCCTTTCTTGTACAAAAGTAAGACTGCAAAATATTATTGGCCTAGTCCTTTATTTGGATGTGCCCCAATTCCATTAAAGAATGGACAAAAGGCTCCAGATGCATAAAATTCATTTGCTAGATAAAATTAATTTGCTAATTTCTCCTAAATATATACGAAATTTTCCGATGAAATGCGTTTAAATAAGTGTCTCCAAGCTTATACAAATATTCTGAAAATTTGAGAAGATTTTTTTGAAATTTTGGAAATTTCCTCGAATTTTCAGAATTTATGCATAAGCTTGGAGACACTGATTTAAACATTTTCCATCGAAGAATTACGTATACTTTTATGAGAAATTAGCAAATTAGTGTTATTTAACTAATGAATTTTATGCATCTGGAGCATCTTGTCCATTCTTTAATGGAATTGGGGCACCTCCAAATAAAGGACTAGGCCAATAATATTTTGCAGTCTTACTTTTGTACAAGAAAGGCAACTTTCTGCAGGCCAAACAATAACGATTTCAAAAAAAAAGCCCCAATTCACTCTGCCCTAATGTACATTTCGCCGATTGCCTTATAAAATAACGTATAAAGAATAGAAGAGTCATATACCTAGGTTGTTTCATTATTGAAGCGGCGATATATGAGTGCTTGACTTTACGAAATAATTATATGCCCTTCACGAACTAGTCGCATTTGAATTAGTCTTCTCACTAGTATTCTCATCTGCTGCACAGCACTGCTAATTAGTTCTAATTAAAAATGAACCAGTTCTTACTTTTTCGCTTTATATCCGCTGTTTTAGTCGTACTACACACATTTTGTCTTGTAATTTCACACAATTTTTGTTTTTTTCCAAATCAAAATTTCATTACAATGTTCTAACAAGTAAAGCTTCCCCATCTGTCCGCCCACTAATTGCAATTTTCGTCGCCGTTTTATATTTATATGATTTTTTGTTTTTGTCTTTTGTTTGTTCACAGATTGGCACCAATAACTGCACAGCCCGCTATCGTACGCTGAGCGGCGGCATCGGTGAATCGCCATCGCTATCGCCAAGCCCGTCATCCGATTATGAGGATATTGCGGCGACGCGCGGTCTGCCACCCAGTCTGGCGGCGAAGAGTAAAAAGAACGGAGTGCCGCACAAAGCCAATACCATCAGCCAGAAGGCTACAGTGCATCATGTAAGTTAATTACCGTTAGAAAAGTCAAAATCGCCCCGTAACGGCTTAATGGGTATGGGCGGGCATGGCTAAGTATTCATATGGGCGGAAATGGGCCGCCAACAAGTTAAAAACTACAAAATAATGTTTTGTACTATACATATGTATGTGTGCATGTGAGCGTGTGTGTATTAATACCCAGCAAATAGAAAATTTGCAATTTGCCATCGTAGTAAATCTGCTCGAAAATCAAAAAGTTTGCTCTCCAAATGCAAATCATGTGCTGAAATTTGTGGAAATGGAGGATTGTAGTAATCGAGTAATAATGCAAACAATGAGCATGAGGCGCTCCTCGCATTAGAATATACGAGTAAATCGTTGGTTATGAGTTTGTGGTATGAGATGTTGTGATGCATTTCTGCGTATGTGTGTGTGTGTGTGCGAGCCAGCAGTGACCAGCGACCGGCAAGCGGCGAGCGGCGAGCAGCAAGCAACGAGCAGCGAGTCTGCGGCTTGCATTCACTAACCAATTCGTAAGTTGGCAGCTTAAGCAAATGGCCCATCAGAATGATGGTGAAGAGACGTGGGATGGGGGACAGAGAGTGGGGGTCTACCAAGTGTGCATTGTCGAGTTATTTTTTTGTTCGTTTGTTGTTTTTTGTAGTTAGTTGCTCAACTTGTTTGCAGCTTGTCAGCTTCTCGTTGTTGTTGTTGTTGTTGTTGTTTTTGTTTGTGTTGTTGGTGATTTTGCTATTTTGCTTTTGCAATTTTGTGTGTTTACATTTGCAATCCGATTTTGCATCTGCATAAATCGTTACTAAGCTACATACATACATACATACATACATATGTATGTACGTACGTTTGTCCAAGCTATGGTATGGGCCATTGTGTGTACAAATGTATGTAGTACACATTTACATACTCGCATGTGCAAGTTTCCTTTTAATCGCATTATAGACTATTTGTTAGCATTTTTGCTGCATTTACTGCATTTGGGGTTTGCATTAGATTAGCTTAGGCTTAAGCTCGTTTGATTGCATTGCAAAATCGTAAATATTTTTGTGTATCAAATAACAGACCACGAATTTTCGGCTGCTTTTTGCGATTAAGTAAATAAATCACTTTTTAGATACGAAATCGCAAATTAGTTAGTGTTGGCAATGCAAACAAAACGGGAATGGAATCACTTTACATACATCTGTATGTATAAACATAGAGTATGATTATTGGTCAACATCTCTTTTCTATGAAAAACTAACTGCCTAGCTGCCTTCAGAGTACCCAAATTCTGACAAAAAATTTATCAGTCATCTAAACTTCATAGCCGTCTGTGCCAAAATTGAGATTTGACAAAATTTAACTTCTGGCGCACAGATCTATCGATCTATATCATAAATATGGACTTTGAGAAGCTCGGGAAGCTCTATGTTTCCCTCTAATTTTCTTTTTATCTGTGAAGTCGTAGAGTTGAACATGAGGAAGTCAATTTTAATTTTTGGCACAAATATCGTTTAGGTGCTCATGAAAGTTTCACTTATGCGGTTATGAAGTTTAAACGGTGATATGTATGCATATATGTAGGTATTCCTTGCAATCTTATACAAACCTGTCAAATGGCCTTTTGACGGATAGGCACAAGCAAAGGGTTGCATTTGTATATATGTATTTAGATAAGAATAAGACTTAGGAGAGTGCAATAGCTTTAGTCGAACTTCTTCTTTATTTCGTCTTAAAAAAAGTCAGCTCAAATTTGCATAGCCTTCCTCTTTGCAATATAGTACACACATACATATCTGCAAAATGTACCCAATTGGAAAGGTGGTCATGCATGACCTTTCAGACGGATGAAAAGATGTACGAAAAATTTACATTATAGTATGTATTCCAAAAAAAAACTATGATTTCATCCATCCAAATGTTATTTGAAGCAGTGGCAACGAATAACGTCATTGTATACTAGTTTAAGATTTTATAAAAATTGTCATATTCTTTAAGAATGATACAATAAAAACTATATCCGAAAAAAAAATTTGTTCTCTATGTTCTGTGGCTGCCAACTTATAAGAAATCGGATACACTCTAGAATGCAATCCAAGGTAAGCGAAGAGGTCAGGTATAACATTGAATCTAGGAACAAAAACAATTAGGAGAATCAGGTTTTCTTTAGTTTTGCTTTTTACAATGACGACAACAATTCACAGAGTCTATTTCGAACAAACGGACGTATAAGTATAATACTGAATGTCCCACTATATGAAGCCGTTGGATGAAACAGTGAAGGGGAAGATGGTGCCACAATGAGAGAAGCAGAAGAGAACAAGCGGGAGTGAAGTTAGATATTTTTAGGTGGAAACCAGATGGAGAAAGGATGAAGAGAAAAATGCAAGAACAAGTATTTTGTATTTTTAAGTGAGAAAATAAACCGACACTGAGATCACGGCAAGAGCGACTCTCATCCAAACATTCCTTTTTGCCTTACCCTGGCAGGGAAAAGTGGATGCATGACTTTCCTAGGACATCACAATGAAAAAAATCATGCATTCTGGAATGTGTAGATCCTATGGCCTTTATATCCATTTATAGATGATCTTTTCCAATTGGGTATGTACATATTGTATGTGTAAAGAGAAACAACGAAAGGAAAGAAAAAGTTAAATCTTTTGATGTGAAAATACTTAATGAGTTTCTTTCTTTAACCTAAGTGTATCTCGAAGAATTTTGAATTCTCTGTGGGAGCAATATATGGCAGACAATTCACAATCAAAATGGTTTTGAGTGAATTTGCGTGTACATATGTATGTATGTAATATGAAATAACTTCAGAAAGCACGTTTCAAATTACTTTGTACTTGTTTGTCTACTTTTGTGCAAATGAAAGCGAATTCAAGCAGTCAAACGTACAAGCAAATGCATTATTTACTTAGTTCAGACATAAAATATTTATGTATAATACGAAAAATATACTCGTACACACCCTGTAGGGAAAATCTCTAGATCCGAACTAGCTTCGTTTTTAGTGCATTTTTCGCCACTACTAGTGCGAGCTAAATTTCTTTTGCATGTTAGAAACTGGCGAATTTAACACGGCGATGTCCTAGGCGGTGTCAATTGTCACCCTCTGCACTGCATTTTCGACAGTTCCGAACTAGTTCTAAATTCTATAGTTTACATCAGTTCGTTTATTAGCACAATTTCGATAGATCTGAACTAGCTGCAAGTTCCTACAAATTCTACAGCCGTAGTACATGTGCCCCTTAAATGCAGCATTTGGCATCCTCAAAGCAAGTGGCTCGATGTCCTGTCGCTCTCAATATTTTGTTTTTAAATTGTGTTTTTTTTTTTATTGAACAAAAATACTTGTATAAAAAATATCTAAAAGTTATTCAAATAAGAAAACTATTCCTGGGGATCGGAAAAACTATTCAACTAGTATTTTCCTAGGACGACTTGCTCAAGCAAAGGACAACTTTCCATTTCATACAAGCGAAGATGCATATAGAGTACTCTTTATATAAAATACTTCAGTAACCATCTGAGAATCGGAGAAATATACAAATCCAACGGTAATTGAATAAACGTAAAATTTTCATAGAATTTTTAGTACTTCGGAATTGCATACAAATCAAAGTGTGTCTTATAATGGCCATTCAATTCAACCCTTCCTAACTGGTGATGTTCTAGCTATAATTGGGCTAGTTTGGAACTAGTTATTGAGTTCCCTGCAGGGTACGCATTTACATGCATGTGTATGTGCTTATGTCTCTTTGGGTAAAAGTATTTTTAGTTAAGTGAAGCTATTTTCTGAGGCCCTGCGCATTTTCGAGTGTATGTACGTACGTATGTTCAATGTGTGATTGCGGGAGCAGTTTTGAATGTGTGTATGCATCCTGAAAACCCATCAGAAAATTTTGCGTCTAGTCTTTAAAAAAAATTGCCTAGTCTTCGCACCAATTCAAAGCCTTTGTAATTTATTCAGAATCTCTGTTATATATGGCTAATCCAAAATCCTAATAAAAGCTTTTATGGTCAGTAGTGCATGAGATGAAAATTATAAAAAGTCGTGAACCAACTCGTTTGAAACATGCTTTTCTTGCGGTTTCAATCCCGATACATATTTTATAACAAAAACAAAATAAATCTAATACCTTTAAACGAGCAATTCTTGTATATATGTATATATATATATATAATCAGGATCTCGGAAACGGCTCCAGCGATTTTCATTAAATTTGGTATGCAGGGAGCTTCGGGGGTGAAATCTCGAAAAATTTAATTTTTTTACTCACTTTTATCGCGGATCCCGAGATATGGGTCAAAAAGTGGGCCCGGATGACCCTCGAATGTTTCTGAGCAATATTGGTATCAAACGAAAGGTCTTGATGAGGACTTCAACATTGAAGTCTTTTAATTGTGATGTCTCGGCCGGGTCTAAACGAGTTCCTGGTTGACCTCCGAGTGTTTCTGAGCGATATTGGTATCAAACAAAATGTCTTGATGGGAACTTCAACATAGATGACTCCGAAAACTGGGAATCATGGCTTCAATAAAGAGATCTCTTCGATGTAATGCTCAAACTGTTTTCCTAAGTAAAGGGAAGATGAAAAGGAAAAAGAATGTCGAATGGAATGGAATGGGAATGGGAAAGGGAGGGAAAGGAGGAGGGAGGGGGAGAGGGGAAAGGAAACGAAAATAGATTGGGAAAGGGAAGGGTGAGAGAGAGATTGGGAGAGGGAAAGGAAGAACGAATAGGGGGAGAGAAAAGGAGGGGTAAGGAAGAGCAATAGGGAAAGGAAGGGGAAAAGGAATCGGAGGTGGAGGAGAAAGGAAATAGAAAAGTAGAAGTCTAAGACAAAGAAGCTAGGGAGAAGAACATGAAGAGGTAGAGGTATCGCGGCCAAGCGAGGCGGATTTACTTTAGTTCTGGATCTCGCAAACGAATATACCGCAAACTTCTGAAAAGTTTCATTTTCCCACTAATTTTTTATTTTAACTTCTTATTTCGCTTGCGATGGCCTGCAATGAAATGGCAGTTCGAGATAAGCTCCGTCTTCCAGGTACTATTAATAATACTTAACATTACATTAAATGAGTCGATACATATCAAAGTCGCCTAAGTCCATCAAACCCTATTTCGAGAAAATTGAGTTTATTTTTATTATTTTCCATAGACTTGTATGCGGAATAGATGCATTTAAATGCAGATGAATTTAAATACTAAGGTGATTTTCGTTTCTTAGGCGTACAGACTTGCTTAAACTATTAAAGCGTTCGGTCTAAGTGCATTGCATGAAAAATCTGAAAAAAAAAATTGGTTCATGGACTTAGGCGACTTTGATATGGATCGACGCAAATATAACCATCGACGTTGGCAAAGAAAAATCTAAACAAAGTGAGACTGATTCTACTTAATAGGTAAATATTTCACACCTATTCGAATCTTTTGTTGGGTATCTGTTCCGTGTGCAAGTGTTTCTCCTAATTTTTGTTGTTATGGTGTGTTAAAGTAAACTTTTTAATGACTTAACTAACAAAACTTTCGCCATCGGAATACTTTTATCTGCATTTCACATGCACCTACTCAAATGGAATCAACATAAATAAATGCAACAAAATTTGTTGTTTATGAATCAACGCACAAAAATTTCCAATTACAATTTAAATATATATGAGAATATTTTTATTTGTGCCTGTATTCTCTGCACATTATTGGGGGTTCTGATTTAAACGAATTTACTTTTCCTTTGGTTTAATTATTACACTTTGATTTAATTATTCCTTTCGCTTACATTCTCATTTGTGTGTTTTACTTTCTTTTTCATGTTCATCGTCATCGTCATCTTCGTTGCGAAATCTTCACGTTACGGCTGTAACTGTGCAACCCCAAACTTATTGGCTGGAAAACACAAACCAACAAAACAATGCCGATTTTGTTGGACTACAACTTTTTTACAACCACAACGAACAACAAACAATGAATGGAAACGCTCTGCTTCTTTGTTGGTTGCGTTGCATCGCTTTGGCAGTCGAACGAAATGCGAAACTCACAAAAGGAAATTGGCGTATTTAATGAGAACGGAAGGAACTTTGTAGCCACAAAGGATACTTCGAGGGATTTCAGCAATTCTCAAGATAACACAGACCGCGGCAGCATGAGCGATCAGGCTTTTGCATGCTCGGCAAGTTCTGTGGAAAGTTTACCCAGCGCTTCCGGTTCAAGTAAGTTTATACCAAATTTGCTACGTATGTATGTATGTATGTATGTATAATATACATTGTATATGCGACTTAGGAGCAGTTAATTCGCCATTCATTTTTTTACAAATCCATGCACAACCACAGCTGCAACCACTTACGTACGGTTTCTACGTGCCGCTTAAACGCCATTTTGTTCACCAAAATTTAGAAAATGCTCTACGTCCTCAATGTCTTACTCTTAGTCTCACTCTTGGAGTTACTGTTACTCGTGTTCGCTTTATTTCTTTCGCGTTTGCAAATTTCGCTTCTATTAACTACTTTGTAATCGGAGCTGTACTCAGTGGGAGGTAAAGTCCACAAAGATAAAGCTTGCTGCAATTGATAGTTACTGCAGAAATAGTTTTCATTTTATTGTAAAAAACAACAACTGGGTATATGCTCTTTTTTCGTGTTGTTGCTTTGAAAAAAAAAAAAAATACAGGCAGCAGTAAGAACACGACGATGGCGGCCAACTACAAAGACTGCTTCCGCACGTTTTTACCACCAAAGACCTCTCTTGCCTTCATTTGCCTCTTCTAGTCCTTCTCTGTGTGTGTTTGTTGTTGTTGTTGTTATTCAAAGCCAGCCTTTTTGGCTGGCAAGCGTAAAAAACAAACGTGAAAATTCTCTGTTGAACTTAATGAATTTTTAATGTGCTGCCGAAAGTGGAAAAGTTTAGGAAAAAATTACAAGAGTAAAACAAAACGAAATCCCCGAAAGGTTAGAGCATTACAACAAAGCACATTATAACGGTGCACACATAACGGCAAAAACGAAGCAAGAAGGCAACGAAGTTCACATGCGTATACGGATGCTAAGTGCATTCACTTACATAGGTACATTCATACATACCCTGTAGGGAAAATCTCTAGTTCCGAACTAGGTCGCTTCTAGTGCATTTTTCGACACTACTAGTGTGAGCTAAATCTCTTTTGCATGTTATCAACTGGCGAATTTAACACCGCGATGTCCTAGGCGGTGTCAATTGTCCCTCTCTGCACTACATTTTCGATAGTTCCGAACTAGTACTAAATTCTACAGTTTACACTAGTTCGTTTAATGGCTACAAGTACCTAAAAATTCTACAGTTTTACATCTGCAGCTTAAGTGCAGCATTTGACACACTTCATGCAAGTGGCGCGATGGCCGACTGGCTAACGCATGTGCCTTTCAATCTGAGGGGCGCGGGTTCGAATCCTGTCGGTGTCTAGGTGGATGATAATTTTTTTTATTTTTTTTTTTTTAACTAATATTTTTTTATTTATTTATTTAATAAAAATTTACAATAATATTTAAAAAGTAATAAAATAAAAAAAATTAAAAATTAGCCTGAGGGATCGGAAAATCATAATTAGGGGAACATTTAATTTCATACAAGATGCAAATAGAAAACTCTTTATATAAAATGCTTCACTAAACATCTGAGAATTGCAGAAATATACAAAGCCGACGGCAATTGAACGAACGAAAAATTTTCATAGAATTTTTGTCACTTCGAAATTGCATACAAATCAAAGTGTGTCTTATAATGGTCACTCAATTCACTCCTTGTGAACTGGTGAGGGTCTAACTACAATTGATCTAGTTTCCTTTTGACACCTTTTCGCTAGTTCGGAACTAGAAATTTTGGTCACTAGTTATTGAGTTCCCTACAGGGTATGTACATAAAAGTAGAAATATATACATACATACATACATAACAAAATACATCGTACCTATTAGAAAATATCTCGAGCTCTGGCTTGAGTAACAAGAATAGATCGCTCTTTTGAAGTAATCAATGTTCCATTTCTGTTTTTGATTGACAATGTACAAAGCGATTGCCCTTCTAGGATGTGCTATGTAAAAAAGAAGCACAATTTGTTCGACATTTTGGACAATATGATAGCACTCCAGGCTGCCCTTTCCTACTGGGCATATATGAACATACTTTCACGCTCAAGTACATAAGTATGTATGTATGTATCTATGTATGCAGGCTTTTACATGACGTGTACATAATTTTCGGCATCAATACTTGTCCGGATGTTTTTAGTTGCAGAACATTTTAAATTTTGTTTAAAAACTTAAATGAACAAAACTTTCATGCAGTAAAAAGCGGAAAATCATCAACGCAATACAAAGCAAAGTAATCAATTAAAAAACCAACCAAAACAAAGCATTTGAATTTACCACTAATTACGTTAAAAGTTCATTGATTTGATCAAAGGAATTAAAGTTCGTTAAGTTTTTTTTATCAACTACTGCGCATTTTTAGCGTTGATTAGCAAATGCAAACACTTTGTAAAAACAAATAAATAAGCATGAAAATTGTTTATTGAAATTCCAAATTCATTGCCAAAGGATTAGGGGTAATTTAAATAAAAAAAAAATAAATATTTTTCGTAACGTAAGCGAATTTTAGCGCAACCTCTTCATTATATTTTGCGGTCAAGTTGCTTTTTTCAATTATTTATGTATTTGGGCCGAGAAGTGATATTCCGCTGTAATTTATTTCGTTCTAATCTTCGTAGGGAACAACACCATTGAAAGGTTTTTTAGGCGGATATTTCTTTTTCATTACAAGCAAAAGTTTAATTTAAGACAACTTGTCATAATGGCATGTTTGCGCCAAAAAGCGCAAAAAAATATTTAAACATAAAAGAAATCGAAATTGTTTTCAGATCTTTTTATCTCTAAAATGCAGCTGCTTCTAGCCTAAATTCCTTTTAAGAAACACAACAACACTTTTAGATATTAATTGATAGTAAAATCCATGCGTATTTTCTAAGTGTAAAACTTTCTTGGGTAGGCTTGAGATGCTTTCACTTGAAGACTTCACTAGACATCTTCAACTTTGAGGCGAAAATCTCGATATCGCTCCTTAAAAAAACGACTCTCAGTTTTGTATTAGATGAACTCATTTAGCTTTTTGGCTCGCTTTAAACATTATCCGAAAGAGCATCAAGATGTGATCACTTGCTAAGGTTAACTGAAGACTCGGAGATTCCTGCACGTACATATGTATGTATATAATTAACAGAGCTGCCAACAACAGTGCTAACCTGGTTCATTCCAAATGTTTCTAAAAGGAAACATATTTTGCAAATGGAAACAAAAACTCACTTGCGCTATCGGTTTGTCGTCGAGCGTGCACATGCACAACAGCCGTAAAAATTTACTATTTATTATCTCAATGGAACTCCTTTCAATCGATTGTTTTCAATCTGCAATCGGTTGTATGACGGAATTTAGTTAATACAGATTTTCTTACTCCGGTAAATGCAACGAAAGAATCTGATCTTCATCCTATAGATATTTTATTAAGTATAGGTCTATCACAAGTTAATTACTTTTTTAATAGTCGTGATAAATTACTTGACCTAATATTTTTAAGTAATAATTTTGAACTTAATATTGAACAATGTTGCTCCCCCATTTCCCCTAGTAATGCTCACAACATTCCCCTAATCCTGATTGCCCATTCTTACGAATTTTTCGCTCTCCCTAGTAGTTCTATCAAACCTGTATTTAATTACAACCTGTGTGATTTTAACCTTTTGAACTCGCGTCTCTTGAGTGGTGGTCCTGCTGCCACTTATTCACCATCATCTTCGGTTTCCTTCGGAAAGCTTTCAGTCCCCGATAGAGATGTTGAGAAAGCCTTGCTCTCTCTCTGAAGTCTCCAACACGTATGGACTGCGATGAGCTCTCGTCAATCTTAATCAAAAATTGTCTAGCTCTTATAGAGCCTCTTAAACTTATCTTTAACAAATCTTTATCAGAAGGACTGTTCATTGATGGTTGGAAGAAGGCCTCTATTACACCTATCTTTAAAAGTGGAAATAAGAGCGAAGTCGCCAATTATCAACCTATCTCTAAGTTGTCAACAGTCTCGAAAATTTTCGAGACCATAATACATGAGGAACTGTCGTTTTCAGTTAAGAATTTCATTAGTATTAATCAACATGGCTTTGTCAGTGGCCGTTCGACTGTCACAAATCTGCCGGTTTTTTCCGACGACTGCCTCACAGCTTTTCGTTAAGGACTGCAAATGGACGTAATATATGTATACAGACTTCTCGAAGGCTTTCGATATAGTTTTCCACACGTTATTAATATGTATCTAAATTATCGAATTTTGGTTTTCACTCCACATTTCTCGAGTGGATTCGATCACACTTGGTAAACAGACAATGTGTTGTTTCTTTTGATAACGTTTCCTCGCAACCTTTTTTCGTAACATCAGGTGTTTCACAAGGCAGCATATTAGGCCCATTACCTTTCGTCCTATTTATAAATGACATTGGAAATTACTTTCAGCACTCCAAGTTTCTCTTATACGCGCAGATGATCTCAAAATCTATTCTACCGTTAGAGGTTTACATGACTCACTTACCCTTCAGTTTGAGCTTGATAAGCTCCATTCTTGGGGCATCCAAAATAGCCTCGTTCTCAATGTCAGTAAGTGTTGTCATTCTACCTTCGCTAGAAAGCAAAACCCACTGCAAACCACATATCAAATCTCTGGTTCATTGCTCGAAAGAGTTGACGAAATTAAGGACTTGGGTATCTATTTCGATTCCAAATTGACCTTCAATACTCATGTCAACTACGTAATTTCAAAATCGTACTCTATGTTGTCATTTTTTAGGCGAAACAGTTCCGAATTCGCAGATCCTTACACCCATAAACTGCTGGTAAGATCAAGGCTGGACTATGCCACTTTCATATGGCGTCCCTATACTTTGGTACACTGTAACCGTCTGGAGAGAATCCAAAAAGTCTTCCTCACTCTATTCTCTAAACTTTGCTGATCCTGTACCCTCCGACGAATCCCTTAAAGGGGCTATTGACTGTTCTGCCCTATTGCAGACAATCAACTTTTTCATCCCCTCCCGAAACCTCCGCGTTATCCCACTTTTCTATACGGAAATCCCAAAATTCAACTATCTTAAATTCGCCCCTATGTCTAGAGCCCTTTCTAAACTGAATACTATTCCTAACATTGATCTTTCTATGCCTTCTAATGAACTCCGTAGTCTCTTACTAGGATATCCCTAGAAGTTTAATTCTTAGTTTTAGTTAATTATCTATTAATGTTTTATGTATGTTATATTAGTCAGTAAGAAATTAATGTTTCATTTGACTAAAATTAAATAAAATTTAATTAAATAAAAAAAAATTAAAATCGATCAACTATTTTCATATCGCTTTTTAATTTTATAGTCTTTACTCGTTTTACATCTGTCCTTTTTTTTCTTTTTCTCTGTGCTGCAGGTACTCAAGCGCTTGTGCGACCGGGCAGCCCGCAAAGCTCCATTTCCACCGAAGATCGGAATCCGTTAGCGCCCATTTGCAAAGCCAAAGCACTTGTCGATAGCATGCCGAATCCATATGATAAGGATGCGCTCAAATTTAAGGTAAGTAAATACATACATATTTATTTACAAACTCGCATTCATAAGTATGTATATTTGTACGTGTGTATTTATGTATGTATGTATGTATTTCGTAAACGAACAAATCGCCGACACACAAAGGTTAAGTGGACGATTGGTGTTGATTGTCGGCTCTTGACGTCTGTTAGCCTTTCGTTAACACGCCAATTGGGGATGGTGTCACTATCAAATGCCTACTCAATATAATAGTTGTATAACATAAATATGTGCACATACGTACATATATAAACGGATATTCCTCTGCTTTTAAGCAAATTGTTTAAGCCCACTTTAAAGCAACCTTTACATTCATATACTTAGTTAAAAAAAAAGATTGATTTAAAATTATTTCTGCAAAGATTTCTACCTACACTTAAGATGAATGCCAATTGCAGTAGAGTTTGTTCGAATTCCAAGGAACATCTTTACCGGACCAGTTCGCTTGGCCTTACAGCATTCATTTCTCTGTCATAGACAACCAAGTCGAGTATGCACTTAAGTACTTTGCGCTGTTTTTTTGTTTAAGCGACACCAGCTTTATTATTATTGTAATTGCTTACTTAAATCTATATACTTTCATAAGTATCTAGATTTACATACAACAACAACAAAGTAAAATCATATCATTTTAACTTCTGTAAAATAAAACACTTTTTTTTATTTTGTTTTTGTAATAATCTCCTTTACAGAAAGGTGATATAATCGATGTCTTGTCAATGAATGCCTCTGGCATTTGGAAGGGTCGTTGTCACGGCCGTGCCGGGCACTTTAAATTCATCAATGTTGAAGTGCTGCCCGAGCTACGTATGAAGTCATCGAATAGCAAAAATCTCGCTGGCGTGGCTGGTATGGGCATGGGCATTGGCATGAGCGGTGCGGCGGGCATGGGTGTGGGTGTGGGCGGTATGGTTGGTGGCGGTGCCATTTTGCGACACGCAGCCAGCCACAATGGTCCGAGTACAGTGGAAGATTTACTTTTTCGCATTGGCCTGAAGGAGTATACGTCAGTATTCGTTTTGAATGGGTAAGTGTTTATATAGATGCATAAACATGTACATATGTATGTATGTATTTGGTGTTTAGTAAATAGTAGCATCAATATTTACATATAGCAGCCGTATGTAGTAAATAGTAAATAAAAAAAATTGGGCATGCGCTTCGGATTGCATTTCGTTGCTCTAAATTATAGAAAATTTGCATTGAATTTAAGCATTCTTATACATAAATTTCCTTTATTTTGTTAGCTACGAGGATTTGGAGCTATTCAAGGAATTGGAGCCGGCCGATTTGGATTATTTGGGTATTGTTAATCAGGAGCATCGTGCCAAATTGCTAACAGCAGTGCAACTATTGCACGATATTGAATGTAAGAAATATTCGCATTTATATATTGCCTTTCTATTATTTTATTAAAATTTATTTCATTTTCTGTGTGTGTTTCATTTAATGGTGGCTTAGTTAGAAATTGTCTTCGCCATAAACTAAAATAGCAACGAAATACCTATTAGAGTTTTATTCAAAATACATGTGTATGCATTTTTAATTAAGCTTTAAATCTTCACGGATCCTCCATTTCCTTATCAATTTAGAGTTCAATTTATTCCTTCTATTAAGCTTATGTTTGAACATACATAATAGGGTGGGGCGATTTGTATGGACAGAAATTAATCGATACCGCGCCATCGAAATTAGGATTCCTCTCATTTTTCTGAGTAGAAAATTCCTCCACGATATTTGTCTAAAATTAATTTTGATATTCCGGAATTTGGTTTTTATGAACCACGACGAATTTTTGAAAATAAAAATTGGGCAAAAATCGACAAAAAAATATCCAGGCCAATATGCACATCGTGTTGAAGAAGAATTTAATGCTGAATCCAGATATGAAATCCGAATTAAAATCGGATGGTCCGTTTTCGAGATATAGCCTGATTTCCGGTTATAGAGGCTGAATGCCCAAAATCGCATATTTTCGCGATTATCTCTTGCTGTGTACAATGTATCTTAATTTTTTTTGCAAATTTCTTAAAGATAAATCAATACAATATATGAACAGTATTTTAAAATATTAAATTATCTTCCGGTATAGGAAAACTAGAATGCACCCTTTTTTCCTTGGCCCAAAATCGCGGTATGGGTTCTCTATGTTATAGTCATCCGATACCGATGATTTTCGCCGACAGCGCTCTGTGTACAATAAATGCTCCAAATCCAAAATTTCAGAATTTTAGCTGCAAAAATTGAAGAGTTATACCCTAAAACGTAGACATATGCTGTTTGGGACTTGTTTTTTTACTTTACTCAACTCTAAAAAAACTCGAGGTTACTCATACGCCATAGCGTACTATTGGAAGCAAAAAACAAATTTCAGAAGCATAGTCTGGGCTCAGCATAAAATTCTGCTTCAATTCGATGTGCATATTGGCCTGGATGTTTTTTTGTCGATTTTTGCCCAATTTTTATTTTCAAAAATTCGTCTTGGTCCATAAAACCCAAATTCCGGAACATCAAAATTAATTTTAGACAAATATCGTGGAGGAGTTTTCTACTCAGAAAAATGCGAGGAATCCAAATTTGGATAGCGCGATATAAGTTAGTAAATCGTCCCACCGTAATACATAGTATAACTCTCGGCAATACAAATTGCTTTCAGTCTGCTTAATAGCGAATTTATAACTCATGGAACACTGTCTTAAAAATATTTTTGAGTTTTTTTTATAGTAAACTAACCTTTTTTATATATTTATGTTTATGTATTTCTCTAACTTTTGCAGAAAACTACTAACCCGAAATTTTACCGTTTCTTCTTCTGCTTCTTCTTCTTCTTCTGCTTAAATCTATTGTTATAGCTTCCAATTTCTCCCAAACAGGGTCAGATGGTGATATAGCCGGTTCGAGTTCGGAAAATGACGAAAGTCGCTTGAATAATATAAATAAAAAGCACGGCGTATCTCCGTTCGGACGTCGACATTTCCCGCGCGACTCGGGCTGCTATGAGGGCTCACCTGTGCCCAACTCACACTCGCATTCACAAGCATCCACACAGAACATACCTTCCACCGATGAATCGAACAGTCTGGACGATGTTGTAACAAAGTGTTCCAGCGAGATAATGAAACGTGTCGAGAGTGCACGTCGCCAAAAAGATAATCCCTTCAAGGGTGGTGGTCTGTCGGCGCGCGTCGGCAAGAAGGCGCTATTGGGCGGCAGCCTAATGGGTGAGGACACACTGACACGCGGCGGTGGCCTAAGCGAGAAATCGAGTGATTCGGGTGTTAGCAGCAGTTCGCTGTCGTCGGGGCCGCTGAAGAATAGCACCTAACACTTACCCACGATACTCGCCCACGAGCTGATGTTGGCCGTCGGTCTGCCCAGCACCAACGCTTTTGGTGGTGGTTTGGGTGGTGGCATTGGCGGCAGCATCGGCGGTGCGCTGGGTGGTGGTGGTGCCACATCACCCACCACATCCACCGCATCGGCGGGTATTGTTGGCTGCGGCAGTGGCAGTGGCAGCGGCAGCGGCAGCAGTGGCACATTATTGGGTTCGGCATGCAGTACCTTAACACATCCACCACCCTCTTCGGCGGCTGCGGCTGCGGCGGTATCCAACGCCTTGGCAGCTGCCTCGGCTACATGTAGCAGCGGTGTGGGTAGCGCTACAGCCAACTTAAATAGAAATTTAGTTATATTAAGGAATCACTTGCGAAAGAATACGAATACGGCGCCGGCAATGACGTCAATAGCGGCGACAGTGGCATCGTCGTCCGGCGCATTGGGTGAGTCAGTTATGTTGGCCATGAACGATGCAACGGACATGGATATGCCCAGCATGTACAATGACATTACACCCACCAACACAAATACAAACACAAACATTTTCAGCAGAGCGCTGGACTCCATACACAGCGTACACACCAACAATGTCAATACAAATTTAGATGCAAATCAATAGCCCCCAACAGTAAATGCAAAGGGGTTTTTAAATAGTTTTAGTATTAGTTTATACTTTTTAAATTAAATTCTGTAGTAGTTTGTGTTAATTTAATTATTTTTTTATTTACTGTACATATTTATGTATGTATGCATTTTATTGTGATTATGCATTTAATAGTTTTGTATTTATTAAATAGAAAAGCGCACATTCATTACATAATAGATAATTAAGACATAAAATTTATACAAATTTTCCATTTGTACGAGTATGTATTGGTAATTTGAGTACTTCCTCAGGTGATGGCATTTAATCAATTTGTAGCATTTAATTATTTAACTATCCACACACACATTTACATTTACACAAATATACATACATATATACATACTTTGTATATTTGTACCATATTCTTATATGTGTAAGCTTTTTTTTAAATATTTTAGACAATAGAACATCTTACAAGCAACAAAACCAATAGCAATATACAAATCAGAGTTGGGCAAAATTTATTCGAATAACGAATAATAGATGAATAAATTTTTTTATCTTTATTTGAATAATAAATAATTTCGTTTATTCAGAAACCAAATTATTCGAATAATAGATAATTTTCATTTACATATCGTCGTACCATACGAAAACTAGCACATTTAAAATTTCTGGCGAAAGCTATCAATAAAAAATTCTGTACGAAAAGTAGAATATTTGACTTGTGGCTGACGAAAAGTATCAGTGTTTTTATAGCATTGACAGACGGCAGTTATAATCCCGATTACCACAACACTTAATTCGATTAAAATTTTACCCTGACAGACGGCAAGTATTGCGGATTAACAAAACAGCTGAAGGAAGGTAGGCGCAGCGGCGAATTCAAAAACTTCTTGTTTTTTTCCAAAGGTAGGGTAATGTCAAAATCAAAACGAAATCACATCATGGTCAATAGGAATGGGCGAGTCCCAAACGAATTCAAATTTCAACCAAGGCGAAATATCATTTTGACATTACACTCTACCAATTACAATAACAAATTACATTCGAAATTTCTGAATTAACTTATGCGCCTACCTTCCTAGATCTGCCTTGGTTCTTCTTTTTCTTTCCTTTCATTCACAATAGACATTTTTCACCAGGGATGTCATTACAAAATTCTCTAATCCGCTAAAATTTTGAGGACTAACTCAAGAGATATTCCGGATTACCTCCAGTTAATTCTCAAGTTAAGTCCGAATTAGCTAGATATTCAGGATTATCGCTGCCGTCTGTCAATGCTATTACATGAAAATTGTTGTTTAAACGAAATTGATAGTTTTCTTCAGCCAAAAGTCGAAATTTATACTTTTCGTCAGCCACAAAAAATCGTATGCTAGTTTTCGTATGGTGCGACGATATGTAAGAACAAACAAACATACAAACAAAAAAAGTAAAAAAAATTTTTTTTTACTAGTACATACTCAGTTGTTTTTGTTTATACCTTTCATGAGAATGAAATGGTATTATAACTTAGTGCCAAAAAATTTTTGTCGAAAGTACCAGAAGGAAGCGTGGGGGACCTACCATAATATATACCGATATGATCAGAATCACGAGCTGAGTCGACTAAGCCATGTCCGTCTGTCCGTCCGTCTGTGTGAACGCAAACTAGTCCCTCAGGTTTTGAATGAAATTCGGAATACAGGTATGTTGTTATATGCAGCTGATCATTTGTCGGAACCGGCCGAATCGGACCACTATAACATATAGAAAACAACCGATTATTCAGATATACATGAAATTTTTGGATGTTATTTGTCCATAACTTCCCCATTTACACAGCTAAGGACATGAAACTCTGAAGTAGACGTACCCATTTTGGCCCAAACAAGGTTACCGAAAATTGTCAAGATCGGACCACTATAACATATAGTTCCACAACATCCGATTATTCTGATATACACATTTTGGTGTATAACTCCTCCATTTTAACAGCTAACGGCCTGAAATTTTGAAGTATTTGTACCCATATGGACCCAAACGGTGTTACCGAAAATTGTCAAGATCGGGCCACTATAACATATAGCTCCCATACAACCGATTGTTCAGATATAGACATTTTGGTGTATAACTCCTCCATTTAAATAGCCATTTTTTCTAATAAATCCTTCCATAAATAACCCACAAAATTAAAATTATAAATTAAACTTAATCCAGCTATGTACATACATAGGTAAGTTTTCATTTCCCCACTCATGAAAGGTATGAAGTCTTCGGTACGGCCGAAGACAGCCGCGCTTTTACTTGTTTTTTTTTTTTTTTTTGTTGTACCTAGGGATGGCAAAAAAATTTAATAATCGATTAAGCGTTTTTTAGGTTAATCGAAAGGGTTCGATTATTAATCGCGAATAATCGTAGGGAACTAACCGATTATAACCGTTTTTCGATTACAATTATTGATAAATTAATACGTAGTACCCCAAGAGGACAAACAAGCTAATTTTTTATACATACACTGTATGTGTGTTCGTTTTTATTATAATAATAAAAAATCATCATTTCAGCGAAAAAATTGTCAATATTTTGTTGCTGTCTCATCTTCACAAAAAACGCGTTATAAACAAAAAAAGTGTCGGCTTTCCACTAAGAAAGCGCACCGCGAAAAAAATTACTTTTTCAGGGGCTCTCAGATATCGTCGGTCTCCCGCCAGAAACACGAATGTGAAATTTTTTTAAGTACGATGTCTTCTCTTTATCGGGTATATATTGATGTAATAGCAATTAATATTTGTATAAATTCTTGTGTAAACATACATGCATAATATGTACTTTTATGTACATAAGCATATATACAAATATTAATTGTTATTATCTCAATATATACCCGAAAAAAGAGCAGACATCGCACTTAAAAAAATTTTCACATTCGTGTTTCTGGCAGGAGACCGACGATATCTCAAAACTGAAATCAAAACTTGCAGGAAGTTTACAGTTTACGAGATAATTGGCTAGCGTAGAACTAAACTGGTCTATCTAACAAAATACAAAATTGGAGAAAACAGATGAAACGCGTTTTAATGCGGTGTGCGATTGTTGATGTATGTTAAGTGAATATTGTAAATTATTATGTTAGCTTAATAATTAACTTAACATTCTGCATTAAAAAAAAATTATTATAGAAACGTTTTTTATATAATATTTATATGTAACAAGAAAACTTGTTACATAGACCACTTTAGAATTTTCAATTTTTAAGGAAGTTTGAACTACAAATTGAAAATTATATGAATAAAGTAAAAAATATGTGAATGGAAGTACTTTAATTACAAAAATAACTTACACATGTTCGTAAATGATCACCTCTGCATGAAAAGTAACAGTAACCTAGTTTTCTCCACGGCGGGCTGGTAGAAAATCTTCTGGATTGTTTTCTGCTTCATCTCTGCTTTACATGTGGAGAGACAGGTAAAAGGGGTGATGAATCGGTGGTACGAATTTCAAAATTTTTTTTTATGTCCTGCATTTTTTTGAATTTCAAAACGCGTATGTCGCTGCCCTGATCTGGTGTAAAATTCTGCAAGACCTCTATAAAATCATGTTGGTTCACGCTAGATTTCTTTATATCGACGGATTTATATGTTTCACAATAATCATCATTAAACTGCATCACAGATTCACCCTTGACAAATTTTGCCTTTCGCATTTGGGAAATTTTTCCACCGTCGTCTACTATACTCTGGTAGTCCCTGAACATTGGCCGTCGTTCGTCAAATGACATAAATCTCGCCACCATATTATTAACATCAAAAGGAGCATGCTTTCTACAATTTTTAACCAATTCCATCCACTCATCTGGTGTAAGATCATACTGGTCTATGGTAGTCTATGCTAGTTGGGCCACTTTAGAATTTCTTGAAATGACAAAAGGACGTAAATTCTAAAGTGACATTTCTATCGTTTGGACACTTTGGTGAAGAAATAAGACCTACATCAATTTTGCACGGATAAATTTATGATTTTCAAGTTCAAAAATGTGCATAACTCGATTTCTGAAAAAAGTTTAGATAGACCAGTTTAGTTCTACGCTAGCCCATTGTCGTTAAGGTTGGATGGGTCCATAGATATTACCCCAGAAAGAGAATTATGTCGGCTGAGGATTATTTTTTTTAAAGCGCGGCTGAAGGCCGCCAACGCAAAATGTTGTTCTACACACATACATATATGCATTTGCTCGTTTTAATACGTGCTTTTATCTCGGCAATAGATCGCAGTTTTCGTGTGAAAGGGTGAAAAACAATTTTAAAGAGGTACGAATTCATACAAATTCGTATATAAATGAAATCATATTTAAAAAAAGCTGTGCACATTTATCTACACATTGCGCTTACTTATATGATAAAATAAATAAATAAAATCATCAGTCATTCATTAATACTAATTCATAACATTTTGCCTTGAAAAATAATTTTCAAACTCAATCGAATGAAAAGGCGGTAATTCTCAACTTCGATTATTTCCTTTCGATTATTTTCGACTTGAGAGCAAAAAGGTTAATCGAAAAAATAATCAAAAGGAAAAAAACGATACACTTTAACCGTTAACCGAAAGAAATTAACCGATTATAATCGTTTTTCCGGTTATAGTTGCCATCCCTAGTTGTACCCTGAGTTTTTATTTATTATTTGAAATAACGAATAAATCTCAGAATAATTTATTCGTAGTGGCCGCTGTGGTGCAGTGGGTAGAGTGCTCGCCTGCTATGCCAGAGGTCTCGGGTTCAAACCACGGTCCGAGCCAAACACCAAAAACAATTTTTCTAATTAGTAAAAATCCAATTAAATTGTGTATGATATTTGTCCAACGACGCAGTAGGCAAGGGAATCATACTACCAGCGATTAGGGAGCGCTCCCTAGGGAATATAAGAGTGATTCCGGACTGTTCAAAAGATTGAACTAAACTTGCTCATGTTTACTTTGCAAGCAACGGAAGCAGAGTTGAACCAAAAGGCATTTGGAAAACACGAGTGACCGACTTGCGTGAAAAGAGCGCGCCTTTTCTGTTCATGAAGAGAGTGCTCCAGATATTTTCTACTCAGAAAGAATAAGCATTTTTAAGACTAAATTTTAGTCACGAAAACAACACACACATCTGCTAAAAGTAGTACTCAGTTTTACTATTGACATTTACTACAATCAATTACATACATACATAAATGAAAAAGCACACTTACACGCGCATTTATATTATTTTACATACATACATACAAACATTATAAAACGTGATATTACAATACGTCCATAATTTTATTTAACAATTTATAGTTTGACTGCATTTATTACAAACGAGAAATACATATATATTTATGATTATTTAATTTAATTTTTTTTTAGTTTATTTAATTTACAAGATATCATTCTTAATGAAGAAAGTTACTCGTACACATTTATACAAAATACGCAATATCCATAAGAATCTCCTAAACAGCATTTCGTCCTTTTCACACACAACGATTTTCAAGAAGTAACTAATGGAATAAACATACATATTTACTGCCTTCAATGAACATCATATATTCATCTAAACACATATTCATACAACCTTTTATTAATATGAAAAAAACGTAACTCCTTACGTAGAAAAAACACACATATTAGTATTTCACGTTCCGCAACAAGTGAAACACTTCTTCGAGAGCTTATAGAGCTGAATTGATTAGCCGCTTATAAATTTTAGCCGTAGCCGTGCGTGGACCCGAATGTTAAGTGGATTCTCAACCCAAAATAAACAAGTATCTTCTACTAATAGAAGCACCAATTAAAATCAATTCCTTACCCTAAGAACTATTGCAGATTATCTCACGGGGATTTTCCTTTTTTTCCTTCTTTTCATCAACCATATTTAGCCTTTCTTTTTTCATAAAACTCCAAACATCTGTGGCCGCTGTGGTGCAGTGGGCAGAGTGCTCGCCTGCTATGCCAGAGGTCTCGGGTTCAAACCTCAGTCCGAGCAAACACCACAAAAAATTTTTCTAATTACTAAAAATCCAATTATTGGGGTTTTTAAGAGCAGCGGTCACCTCTCGGCAGTGGGCGGCATACCCTCCGAGTGTATTTCTGCCATGAAAAAGCTTCTCACAAAAAATGCATTCGCAGTTCGGAGCCGGCATAAAACTGTAGGTCCACCCAATTGGTAGGAAAAACAAAGAGAGGGGGAGAGAAGCTTGGCCATAAAACTCGTCAGAGTTATAATAGCGCCATTGTATTATTATTATTAAACATCTTATTAGTGTAATGTAAATATTTGGCTTCTGTCGGTGTATATAATGTTATATGTAGCCACATGCAGGGAAATTGCGCATCGCCAAGAAAAAGAAGATACAAATTAATTACTTTTCAGATTAAACTCTTAGCATTTTCAAACCGGAATTAATGAAAGCAATAACAAAATACATGTATAGAAAGCATATACATATGTCTGTACATATATTTAACATGTATGTATGTGGAAATATTAAGGCCGTAGCACATTTGACAGATTTTCCTTGCCACAGAACAAACAATAACTACGGTGGTATGTATTATCCGTTAGTTCCACACTGTATATATGTATGTATGTACGAATAACTATGTGAGTGTAAGAATAATAAATGATAAAATGATGGAAATTTTAACACCAGTAAATTAGTAATTAAAAAAATGCAACTATATATGTACATAATTTAGGTATTTAATGTTAAAGTCCAAATGTTGAACAAATCAATTTAATCAATAAGCAATAATCAAAAAATAAATTCAAATTCAAATACAAAGACAAAGATATAAAACCACAAATTTTAGGTTACTTAATTTATCTATGCATTGTACATACATACATACATAAACAAATACATGCAACATAATTAATAAATAAAAGTATTGAATATTAATATATTTGTTACTAAAAAATTAGAGTAAACATTTAAAGAAAACAGTAAATATCTATGAAAGTAGCTAGAGCGCAAAGTTTAAGTGTTACGCCATCGATTTAAGAATTATTCAATAGATTAAAATTAAAATTGAAAAACCTTTTAAGCAATGCATCTATGCAACATATTGAATTTAAGCACGTACTCATAATCTGTTTATACATACATACATACATAAATGCATATTTGTAAATGTGTAGGTAAGCATAAAATGTATAAAAGTAAGTTAAGTTGTTGCGCAAACATTATTAGGGAAATCAATTTACATATTCGAACATATAAGTAAATTTTTATAATTATTGCATACATAATTTAAATAATTATAGCTTAGATTTTGAATTAAATCATTTAAATTTATTACAAAAATATTAGTGCTTTGCTGTAAAAAAAAAAATTAGAATTTACGCTTTTCATTTTATGTAAATTGATTGCTTTCAAATAAAAAAAATAAAAGGAAAAAGACAGAAAAAATGCATGAAAACATAAATTTATTATATCAGAAGAGATAATCTTCAATAAGTTGTGTGCTTCGTATTTTTTTCATTAAAGCGAATGAAATGGAGTATAATAAATCACTGCAAATCAAATGCAACTGTTTATAAATTAGAGTATAATTGTTTCCAAAGCCTAATTCAGAGGGGCATATATATATACATACATATGTACATTAGGGTGTCCCGTTCATGTATGAAAAAAAGTTTTTTTCGAGCTACGCTATCGCAAGAGGTATCAAAAGTTGCGTAATTGAATACAGATCACAATAAAAGTAAAAAACCCGGAATTGAATTCGATCTTGAGGGCTCTACCGAGATCTGAAATTTTGTTAATTTCATATATTTAGAAACCTAAACTTTAGAGCTAAAATAATAAAAACGTCATACTCAAAAGTCATTTTTTTTATTGAGATTAACCATATAAGTACAGAGAAACAAATTTATTACATTTAATTAATTTAAAAAACTTAGAATTCAAATATATTTTTCTGTCCAGATTTTGGTATTTCTGCTTGAGATTGCGACTATAATATTCCTTTGAACCAGTGGGGATATTTTTGGCTTCCGCCCGCGTGTTTATACTTTTGAATTATATTTTACAGCATTTTCGAATATTATTTCAAAGCAATTTCACATTTCGTCAATTTCCCGGCACAAAAAACACTTCTTTTGGAGATTTTTTCTTTTTGCTATCAGTTGAATAGTGCAGGGGTCTCCTCGACCCATTCTGAGTCCCTGATGGTATTATAGGGTTAAAAACCTAGTATATTATAAAACTTTATTTGATATTCAGTGAATTAGTTTTTTATTATCTACAAAAATCTCCACCCTTTCGAAAAAAATTTTAATTGAGGTTTGGTGTCCCTATTATTTTTCAAAAGCTGAAACGAACTCACTCCACAAAATCATCAGCCATTATCAAACGACGCAAAAAATGGCCGATTAAATAACTTTCCTTACTTCGGAGACATCTGAGCAAGAAATTAATGTATAAGTTTTGACCATTGTTTAGAAATTGAAGCAGGATCGATCTTTGAAATATTTCAAGGCAAGTGTCCCTATTATTTTTCATATGACTGTACTAACTAAAAAAATTAATTGAATAAAGAATTTTTAACTGAATTATTTTTAAAATATAAAAAAAGTGCTGTGTTTAGGGGATTTTTGTTTATCTGATATGACTTTCGTTTAAATAAATTAAATTAAATAATTTTAACACAATTCGTTTTAGTAAAGTACATTATTCATATTATTTTAAATGCGAATTCTGTAAGGCTGCGAAAGAAAAATTTCTACACCTATTTTAGTGTCAATATGTGTATATTTGAATTTGATGGATTTTTTTTGCATGTTAGAAATAATAATAAATAACATATCGGATTGAAGTTAAAGCATTTTATTTTATATGAAGTTTTAATAGTTTTTCTCTGAGATGATACTTAAAAACAATATACATATATTATTCTGTTTTTACGATCCAAATTTCTTGAACTCGCGGGAACACTGAACGTATGAAAACCCATTTTGAGATGACAACACTGCATACTAGTACCTTCGCCCAGGGCTTGTAGTCTCTTCTAAATCTTTTCTGATTCCCGAATATTCGTAATGTTATAAAATTAAACTTTAAGCAAATAACAACTTTATGCTTTAGTTAAAGAACCGTATTGTTTTTTTATCGAACTGATTCTCCGCGATTGAAAGGCAAATAAAATGCAGAAGCCGAATCAAACCCATTGTAGAAAATATGTGTATGTACGAGTATTTTCATTGTAACTATATGGAATTCAGATTTTTGCACTTAAATGTAAGTTGCATAAAAAATTAAGTGAATAGATGTTGGGGTAAGTGGAAAAAAATTCAACAACTATTTACAGCGAAGGTTGAGTGTATAGCTATTTCACGAAAAACCATTTAAAAATTGAATTAACAATAAAAATTTCGTGCTAAGCACTAAAAACTCTTTCAAGTGAATAGAACTTATAAGAACGAAAAGAATTACATAGTAAGCATGCAAACAATATGCGGATGTGTTGTGGTGAGTGGACGTTCTGCATGAATGACAAAACCGCAAAACTTTAAAGATCGGTAGAGCCCTGAAGATCTAATTGTATTTAGTTTTTAAAACTTGTTTCGTAATTTGCGATCAAATCCGCAAATTTTGAGGGGTCTTGCGTTAAGGAAATCCAAAAAAAATATTTCGGGACACCCTAATGTACATACCTACTTACGTCCCAATTAAATGCTGTGCTTTCGAATTTGAATTAAACTGAAACAGACTAGTTTGAAAATAAATTAGTTAGAAGCGTTTAAAATATATAATTTATGAAAACAAGTCATGTGAATAGCATTTTTAATGTATACATATGTATGTACATAGCGCCGCGACGATGTCTTTGCAAAACCGCCCATTTACCAAAGCCCACATTTTACAACAGAGCTGGTGGGATAGTTGATATTTCATTAACCGTTATTTTAAAAATATCTAACCAAAGTAATGTGTTTACGATTTGTACGTGTTGTCATCGATGTCTGGAGCTCAGGGTTTCCAAATCTAATTTTTGCCACAAATGTCAAATAGGCGGTTTTGCAATTTTCCATGGGCGGTTTTTCAAAGGCATCGACGATATGTTTCTGTCCCTAATTTACAAATGTCTTTCGTTCACTTATCACGTGGTTTTAAGCCCTACTTCCCCCTCTCTCCGCCTCAACAACAATGAAAGCAATGACAAAAATTCTAAAGAAGAAATTATATTGAGCGCAGAAAAAGTAAATTTAAAGAAAAGCTCGAAAAAAATAAATTAGAAATGCTAACAAAAAAATAATGAAAACAAAAAAATTTATTTGAAAGAGTTTTTAGTGCTTAGCACGAAATTTTTATTTTAATTCAATTTTTAATTGTTGGGGTAAGTGGAAAAAAAAAAATTCAGCACGTTTGGGTAGAATATATGCAAAAGCATATACACACTAACGTTAAATGTTGAAAATGAAAAAGGCAAAAGTGGTGAAAATCCAACAGCTTGCACAGAGTCTCAATGGCCGAGTGTGTTAAGCGTTGGGTCATTGCGGCTGAAGATGGAATGGACTCGGGTTCAATCCCCGGTGAATCCTCTTCCACTTCCGAAAAGAGTGCTGATGATCGAAAATGGTTTTTCGTGAAATAGCTATACACTCAACCTTCGCTGTAAATAGTTGTTGAATTTTTTTCCACTTACCCCAACAATTAAAAATTGAATTAAAATAAAAATTTCGTGCTAAGCACTAAAAACTCTTTCAAGTAAAATTGTTAACGTTGTTGGTATATAAAAATACATACCAACAACAAATGTTCATTGCGAACTGCCAACAAAAAATTCAGCACGTTTGGGTAGAATATATGCAAAAGCATATACACACTAACGTTAAATGTTGAAAATGAAAAAGGCAAAAGTGGTGAAAATCCAACAGCTTGCACAGAGTCTCAATGGCCGAGTGTGTTAAGCGTTGGGTCATTGCGGCTGAAGATGGAATGGACTCGGGTTCAATCCCCGGTGAATCCTCTTCCACTTCCGAAAAGAGTGCTGATGATCGAAAATGGTTTTTCGTGAAATAGCTATACACTCAACCTTCGCTGTAAATAGTTGTTGAATTTTTTTCCACTTACCCCAACAATTAAAAATTGAATTAAAATAAAAATTTCGTGCTAAGCACTAAAAACTCTTTCAAGTAAAATTGTTAACGTTGTTGGTATATAAAAATACATACCAACAACAAATGTTCATTGCGAACTGCCAACAAAAAATTCAGCACGTTTGGGTAGAATATATGCAAAAGCATATACACACTAACGTTAAATGTTGAAAATGAAAAAGGCAAAAGTGGTGAAAATCCAACAGCTTGCACAGAGTCTCAATGGCCGAGTGTGTTAAGCGTTGGGTCATTGCGGCTGAAGATGGAATGGACTCGGGTTCAATCCCCGGTGAATCCTCTTCCACTTCCGAAAAGAGTGCTGATGATCGAAAATGGTTTTTCGTGAAATAGCTATACACTCAACCTTCGCTGTAAATAGTTGTTGAATTTTTTTCCACTTACCCCAACAATTAAAAAAATTTATTTTTATGTGAGTTTTATATGAGCTTCTGGCCAGTTTTTTGAATTAAGAAAAAATGAAAAAAAAATTTTGGTAGAAGTTATGGATCCATTCCGGAGACCACCACATCCCCTCATCAGACTTCTTCAGGCGGCCTCAACCGAGGATCGAACTTAAGTCGTTTCGATATAACTTCTACCAAAAAAATTTTTTCAATTTTTCTTAATTAAAAAACTGGCCAATAGCTCATTCACATAAAAATAATTATTAGAATTAAACGGCCATGTAAAAACAAACGCAAAAAAAAATTTAATTCAAACACAAAAAAACAATTCTTTAAAGCAAATATCGCTGCACCAGACGAAAACTAGCACTTTCAAAAAATTTTACAAAGAATTTCTTCGTAAGAAATTTTGAATGTGCTAGTTTTCGCATGGTACGACGATATGTGCATTGCTTCAATCTAAAATAATATCTATAAGAAGAAGAAAATAAGAAATTTGACTCCAAAGCCTCTAACTCTAAGTAAAAAATATTTAGGTGTGCACGTGTATGTGTTGATGTTGGAAACTTTAGCAAAAAATAATAAATAAGTTGTAAAAACATATGAATGAAAAAGTAAAAATGCATACACACATAATAGAAAGTTACAAAAAATCATGGAAATTGAGAAAATTTTATGAAAGCATGCGTAAATCGAATAATATTCGCATAAATATCATAGCAAGCACCACGCCACGCATTTGTAGCAAAATCTAATTAATGAAGTTTTCCAATTTTGAAAGAATATCTAAATGGTTGCATTTAAACAATAAAAAAAATCAAAAATGAAAAATTAAATTTAATAAATTGCATGTAAGCTAACATTAACGTATTTGCCAACAACAACAACAACAACATTAGACAAAAAGAAGGCAAGCAAACAAAAAATTATGATTAATTAATAGGATGAATAAAAGTATAGAAATATTTCCAAATAAAAACAACAACAACATATCTAAAATAATTATATTGAATTTTTATTTATAAATAAATGTGAAATGAATATAAGGAAGGTGAGTATTTGAAAATGGTTTTTTTATGGAAAATCGTGCACAACAAAAAAAAATTTCATACTTACACAAGCCGACAAACATTTCACCCGTAAAGGAAGCTGATGAGGTTTCACCTACTCTTTCGTACACAAACAATAAAATGAAGCTCTGTATAAAAGCCCGTCTCCACATAACTTGATTCGCCAGCGAAACATCTAGGGAAACATCTCGCTAAATAACCCGTCTCCACGTGGCTGACAGTGTTGCCAGAACTTTTCCAGAGTTCCAGCTAGATTCTCAAAAAAAAAAAGCTAGAAAAAGCTAAAAAAAATTGTTTCACACATAAAAAAAAATTTAAAGCTAAAAAAAGAAGCTAAAAAAATTATGAAATTACCAGTAGAACTTGGAGCGAGATCTCCCCAAGCGAGAGCAGAAGAGTACTCTATTTGATATCCTTTCCTAGCAATATCAAAATTGTTTCAGTTTTGTTTTATTTTGTTTGTGTTTATTACTTCCCTTTCTAGTACATAGTTACAATGTTAAAAGCGAGTATAAAAAATTGTATGCTTATACACGAAGTATAGGGAGTAATAAAGTATCTATTGACAAGTACTTCCGGATTAATAAAACGATGATCCCAAGTCCTACTGCGTATTTTAATGACTTATTAATAGGTGATTTCCCGAGGCAGTGATCCGGACAAAAAATTTGCAAGCACCTGCAACAACAATTTTTTGATCCTGATGTTTATCTGGATCAAAAAACTATTACAATCTATACGGACCCGAAATGGATCTAGATAAACATCAGGATCACAAAAATGTTGTTCAATTTGCACGCAAAATTTTTATGCGGATCTGGGGGGGAACTCGCCTAATGTGTTTTCAAAACACACATAAAGTCAAGGCCAATTTAACAGGTCGGTTCAAGATACATACACACATACACGCCGTGACCTTAATGTCGAACTCTCGTGACCGAGATGTCAAAACTGTAAGGAAGACGAAATAATTTGACACTCAGCTCACGGGCGAATGATGGATAAACTCAGAGAATGAAGAATTTGACGAATTGTAAACACGAATACATGTAAAGAATATGCAGAAATAAACAAATAGGATAGGTGTTGAAGAAAAACAAGAAGTCAACTGATCTGAAGAACCGACCTGTTTAGTGGAGCCTGCATAAGTTATTTATTTTCATATACTATGTATATGCAAATTTGTACTTCAGTATCAATAAAAATAACGAAATGTTAAACAAAAATGTTTTACATTCAAATAATGGTAACTACGATGACTGTATGTATGTATATGAGCAGCAAGCAGCGCTCATTTTTTGGGGAGTTTTAGCAAATAAAAAAGCTAGAAAAAAAGCCAAAGCTAAATCAGAATTTTTCCAGCTAAAAGACAAGAAAAAAAGCTAAATCTAGCTTGAAAAAAGCTAGAATGGCAACGCTGGTGGCTGATCGTTATTCAGTTTAACTTTTCTCTTTCTTGTTCTTCTTAGATGTTTGTATGTTTGCTTATTTTTGCGTTTTTGTTTTGGTCTGTGTGAGATATTGATAGATTATCGATACAAAATTACAGAAGGCATCGATATCATCGCGTTTGGCAAGAGGATTGAGAACGAAACAAGTGTTTCGATCTTCACTCGCTCTCAGAAATTTGTATGGAAATAGGCGAGTGTCGGCACTCGTTTTGAGGTCGAAACGAGATTGAGAGAACGAGTGCAGAAAAAAAGCGTGAAACCCGTTATGTGGAGACATGGTATAAAGAAAACTGTTTACTGAGAAAGAGCGCGCAGAGTTCGCGAAACTTGCAACATATCACATTGGAAATTTTCACTTGACTGCAAACATAAGGAGTGTTTTTTTGGGCACTTCGCTGCCCGCATATACAGGATTCTGCTCTCTTGGCTGACAGTTTCCATACAAAATGTTATGCTAAAGACACACATCGTAGTATAGTAGAAATATTGCGATCTATACCACATATGTGTCACTCTCATATTGTAGTTTAATTGAAAGTTTTCATAGTAAAGCCAAATCATAGTATTGATATTATAATATTTCTACCACATGTGTGTCTGAGGCATTAGAGACTTTAGGAGACCTCTCTACCAGCTACTCATTAAACTGATCTTTACTGATTATGCCAATTTTTTCTATTGTGAATAAGTGAAATGGTTTCAAATTTTTGTCAATAGATGTCTCCCCTATCTTCGAATTCAACGCAATACCGTTCGTTAGAAAATTGTTTCCAATTCCGTACCAAAGAAGGTATATTGTAGAAAGAACGTACATATTGTACAATATACCTTCTTTGTAGTGTTGGAAAACCATCGATTGAACTATCGATACTATCGATGGGGCCGATGCCATAGCGATTATCGATGGGTTTTTTTAACCATCGATAGTATTTTAATTGGTACATAACTACAACGTCTTTTAAAAAATTAATCAAAAAAACTGAGATTTATAATTATTAAGGTACTTGATTGGAATATGTGGGCTGTGAGTATATAAATAAAAGATTAGTGAATAATTTTATGAAAAAAACTTGCAAATAAAACGGTTTTTTATTGAGAATTGAGAAATTAAGGTTTTGATTTCGGCTCTCCTATTATTTTGTGGACAACTGTATATGTACAAATGTGTGTATGTAGTATTCTTAGTTTGAATAGTTCCCTGAAGTAAAAATCCGCAATGAATCCTTAATGAATCACTGATGCAATTCACCTATGACGAGGAGGCATCAGTGAATACTTTCATATAAAGACTGATGAATTTTTAATATAAATGGTTTGCTTTCCTCAGAGAAAAAAGCAAAAAAAATAAAAATTGTACTCAGTTATGACGACAGTGATGAATATTCAACAAGGAATCATCAATGATCATTCAGCAGTGAAACAAATTTACTGCAGGGTTATTGACTTATTTTTTGTATTGAACTTTTTCATAAACTTTGGTTTTTATTAATTTTATAATATGTTTCTAACAAAGCTTATCCAAATAGAGGTTATATTACTTCCGTTTTTATGTGTGTGTTTTCTTTAAAAATGTCAATGTGAAAGAGAAGAGAAATGAATATCAAGGAAAAATTTTTACCAATTCGTTTTGTCTGACATTCACACTTTTTAGTATACATACACAATTCCAATCAGCTTATCTGCTGCGATATCCTTCTTTAGATAATTCTTGGTTTCTAATAAAAATTTATATTTTTCTTTTAAATATGGGAACGTATGTAAGTACATGCATACATATGTATGTATGTATATATGCATGAAATATTTGAGTACCACATTTCCGTTTAACGGGCCACCTATGTACGTACATATATTAAACCATCGATACTATCGATGGTTGCCTTTAAAACTATCGATGGTCAATCAATGGGACCACTATCGATGGTTTTCCAGCACTAGTTCTTTGTCCGTATTTTAACGAAGATAGGGGAGACATCTATCGATAAAAATTTGAAGAAATTTCATCAAATAAACACATCATTTTTCCAATTCCTTTACTTTAACGAACGGTCGTATAATTTTCACTTTTTTTTATATCTGTAGTATTTTTTTTTCGCTAGTCTCTAACTTTTGCCCAAACGAATACGGCTATAGACGAATTCAAGGCTTTAGTGAGGGCTTGACTTAGCATTTTGATTAATTCTAGTAAACGAGAAACAACACTCAAATTTTGATCAATATAGCGCAAATCACTCGGAGCTCTCCAAAACAGTCTACCTCAAAATTATGCTGACCTATATATGTCCAAACTTAATCTAATTTTATATTTACATATACATACATACGTGCAAATGTACTGATAAGTATACTTAAATAAGTATAGTATAAATATTACGCAGAATATCTCCCCCCATAATATATAAATGTGTGTGCACATTATTCCAGTGGAAAAAAGCCATTATCTTAGACACAATGCTCAGTAGATAAGCAAACGGCGCACACTGGCCTGCCGCCATACACAAAAGTTAATAATGTTGGTGTTTTAAAAATAAATTTCTGTCATGCGTTTCCGTGGGAAATATATTGAATTTTATGGAAAACCTCCTTCTATACGCAATAGACACATTAAATGTTACTTTGGCTCATTTAAAGTCAACACATTTGAAAAAAAAAATTTTTTTGTGAAAAAAAATTTTGTAAATAAGTGTATTAAGAATTTTGCAATTTTGCGATATTTCACGTGCTAAATAGATAACTATGAAAATCCAGATAACTATGGAAACGCAAGAAAAAGGTATGTTTCATGATTTAGCCAGAGAAAGCAGTGAGAACAATTTATTTTTAGCAAAATACTAGGTGAAGAAATCTTGGTTTTTCCATGAGCGTAACTTTCAAGCACTGGTGTTTGCATTTAAACTTTTAACAATTAAGGACCATTCTGGACCAAGTCTTATAAGCAGATTTGAGTTCTTTCAAGTCTTCTCTTAAGAAGCTTTTTTATAATTTTTTCCCTTTTTCTTAAAATATCAGACTAAATGTAACTAGTCTATAAAGAATATTGGTGCTTGAGACGCTCTTTTTACATGTGTATGTACATTTGTACATCGACTGTTTTCGATAAAACTTTATTTTCGATCAAATCTGAGTAATTGAGTCTTGTCCCACTCTCCATACAATATCTTTTTTTTTATCCCGCGAAATATCGCGGAAATATTTTTTTTAATTGTAAATTTTTTATTTGACATCGAATTTTTAAAAATGAAATATCATTAGTTTAGTCTTTAGAAGCTCTTTATTTACTTCTAATGCCCTTTTGACCGATGAAGTCGTTTTCACATAGTTAAGTCACCTAACCAAATTTTTCGTCCAAAATATTCTTTTTGCTTCACATGAAAAAAAAATTGCCAAAAATAAATTATTTATCGGATCTTTGTTATATCATGTTCAGACATAAAAATTAATTAAGTCAATTGGGGTTGATTGAACATCTTGAGATTTGGTGTTCAGACATATTTAATTTACTTGGCCCATTTAACAGGTCGGCTCAAGATACATACACACATACACGCCGTGAGCTGAATATCAAACTCTCGTGACCTAAATGTCAAAATTGCAAGGAGGACGAAATAATTTGACATTCAGCTAACAATTTTTACCAATCGTAAACACGAATACATGTATAGAATAAGCAGAAATAAAAACAAATTTGATAGAACCAACCTGTTTAGTGGACACTGACGCTTATCACATTTCTCTTTTCATGACATTTCATTTTACTTATGAAACAAGCCTTTTAACAGGGTTGCATGCAGAATTGTTCTTCATTAACAACTCATTAATTTCTAATGAAGCATTAACTTGGTCAATTTTTGTATGGAAAATTGAGAATCATTAGGCTTGAAAATTGAATAACGGCTCTTAATGTTCAATTAAGGTTGTGTCTGAACATAACATTACGCTTAACGTGTTTTCAATTAAATGGGCAAAGAACAAACTGTTCCTGATTTTTACAACTTTTTATAAAAAACTTAATTTGAAAATCAAAATTTTTTAAAAAATCGCAAAAAATCGACAAAATTTTGACTTTTACCAGCTTTCGATCAGCGAGTTTTTATTAGACCACTATAGGTTGTATGTCGTTTGAAGCGTATTTTAATTACCTTTCCAACAAAATACTGTTTGCGTTTATCGCATTTGTAACTCCAGCGAAAATAATTTTGAATACAGTGATAACAAAAAAAAAAAAACACAAAAAAACATTTTTTGTTGCCGGCAATAAAAAAACGAGTCGTTTTGAACATAAATATATTGCAAGCAATATCGAAATCTTACCGATTTCTTATTACTAGTTGGACTAAAACGTCCGCCGAAAGCAACTCGCACAGTCGACTCGCTTTCTGATTACCTCAATGATTCGGTTTCTTATTACCTTAACGATTCGTTTCAAGGCTTTCTTATATTTTCATTTTTCATCGCCAAATAAAAACAAATATGTAATTATTTCCAATTTATTATAAAGAGAAGGGGAAACAAATGTTTCTGATTTTTTGTAATAAGAAATCGATATGTTGCTGCAATAAATTAGAAATTTTGCCGATTTCTCACAAAGGCAATAAATCGGCGAGTCGCCAATTTGTTGCCACTGACGATTATTGCCTATTTTTCGAGCTTTGCATGGTGGGGTGGGTTATCTTCAAAACCTAACCATACAAAAAATTAAAAAAATAATTCCAAGCTCAGTAGAACAATTCCTATCCTCTCACATACCTGGTTTTCTTGGATTTTTTTTTTTTGCTGTAAACTAGTGTTAGTGGTGGGCGTGGATTACAATATATCGATGCTTCCAAACAAAACTGTACTAAGTCTGAAAACTGTGTTTTGCAGGAGAAGCTCTCAAAGTTTAAACTCGATATGAAACTGCGGATGTATGCTAAGTATATTTTCACTTGTAACTTCTGTTTGGATTGAACGATCAACACCAAAACTCGACAATGTCAAAGTCAGGATACGCTTTATATAAAACCGTAAGAAAAAATAAAAATTTGCTACCTACGTGGTTTTTCATGGCAAGCTCTCAAAGTTTTTATTCTGTAAAAATCTCGAGTTGTATTATATGTACTCTTTTGCTTATAACTTTTGATTGGATTGTCGGATTGATACCAAGATTAGACAGCATCTAAATTAAGACACGCTCTACTTGAAAACGTCAAAAACGGGAAAATGTGCTAAGTCGACTTAGTACAGTATTGTTTGGAAGCGTCGATATATGATTTTAATTTTTCTGAAAGACGAGCAGTGGGACACCAATATGCAGAATTTGGTTTCGGTAGGTCCATGCGTTTCTAAGAAATTGAGTTTTGTCCCACTCTCCATAAAAATGCGACCAGTGTGTGGCGGACCTCTTCGAGAACCGACACGATATATTCAGCATGCGCTCTTGGCTTCGCTGCTAGTTATTTGAAATTGTTCGTAGAATGATTCCACTTTGCAATTCTAGCCTCCATGATTCAAATACTTCTATTTAAAATAGTTTGAAATAACGTATTTCTCTAATTTGATTACAATTTCTTCAACCACATCATTCGTACATTCCATCCATAACTATAAGTATGATACTGATTCTATAGGTAGTAAATACGTAGTTTGCTACTTATGTGTAGGTGTTCCGCATTTAAGTAGCCACTTACATAGATATACTTATGTATGTATGTACATTACACCGTATCGCAAAAACAAAATTCGCCGAACGCCCTCTCCCCCCCCCCACCATATGATTTATTTTTCGAAAACATTTCTGAAAAATTTTTTTTTTTTTTTGGACGCTACAATGGATGGTTAAAATGTTCTAGAAAATTATTCGCCATAAAATTTCGGTAGGGGTCTCCTCAGAAAAATTCTCTGTAAAATGAACCTAAAAGACCATAGGAAGCGAGAAACTTATATTCCTCTGAATGTTAAATGTGTTTTATTTCCAGTTCTACTGAAGCGATCGAAATATTTATTTTGCAAAAGGTTAATGTTTTTTGATGCCGTTTAACATGCCGACAAAAATAAATTACATTAAGCTGGTATAAACTAAGTAAGTACTGGGTGGAAGTGACCACAATGACGCATATGGGGTTAATACAATTATAAAGTGGGAACGCTCCGCTCAAGCCAAAGACATTGGTGCATTAAACTTAGAGATCGAACTATAAATACCGATGAAAAAATAAATTTTAGCGACATCTAGCGGCGTCCAAAAAAATTAAAAAACTTTCCGAAAATATTTTCCAAAAAGACATCATATGCGGGGGCGTACGACTAACTTTATTATTGCGTCCCTATGAGGCGAGACGGTCTTATGTATATATGTACATACTTATGTAAGTATGTTTATCAAAGAAACCGATTATCTTAAGTTGCATATGTATGTACTTACAGACGTATGTACATATATGTATATTCATTTAAATTATTAAATTGCTTTTGTTTATTATCTTATTACACGTTCAATTGTCCGTATTTTTCTAAAAAGTTTCCCCACGCTGATAGATCTGTTTTGTTTTCCGCTTTAGTTTCGTGCAAAACGTGCTTCGTACCAGTTTCCATATGTAAATGAAGCAAAGCGAAATATGTAGTATTATATGTTAACATGTGATAAAAATTGTTTTCCAAAGGATAATCAATCATTTAGGCGGAATAAAATTAAAAGCAAACATTAATTAAATCTAAAATCCGAAACAAAAATTACATATCGCAGATTTGCTAAGAAAAAGTGTCGCAATTAAAAAAGCACAGTTTTAATGTCATTCATAACGAATTATATAAACACTAAAATATCAAGCAATAGAATAACCAAACCGACCGCTTCCAAGCTTATCTATCAACCGTCCCTCGCGCATACATACAAGTACATATGGGCGAATCCGTGTAAAAAAGCAGCATGAGGAAAAAATTAAATGTTAACAAGTAAGGAAGCCTAAGTTCGAGTGGAATCGAACATTAGATACTCAGCTGTTTGTTTTCATTGTTTATTTGCGTTTGATGGATTTTATATAAAGCGAGTGCTACATAAAGTGGGCGTAGCCACGCCCATTTTCAACATTTTTATCAGTCATCCAACTAAGCATTTGAATATTATTCTTTGTGCAAAATTTCATTCCTTTATGACTTCTAGTTACAAAGCTGTCACGTTACAAATGTCCAAAGGGTATTCCAGAAATATCTTTGCTAAAAAGTAGGCGTGGTCATAAACCGATTTCAATAAATTTTTGCGTGTCTATTAATACAAGTTATAAAAGTGTATAAACCAAGTTTCATCATAATATCTCAATTATTTGTCGAGTTATGGGCTCCGAAATCTCGTAGATTCCTTTGTCTAAAAGGAGGCGGTGCCACGCCCATTTTCCAAAATTTTTCTATTTTTTGTTTCCGGTCTATTTTAGAAATCACACCAAATTTCAATGAATTATCTTTACATTTGACAAAGATATCGCTAAAATGTTTTTATTGGGCCACTTTATAATACCCATATATAAAAGTGGGCGTGGCCGTCAACCGGTTTCTCTAAAATTTTGAACATGTATTACCACAAGTAATAAAAGTGTACACACCAAGTTTCGTCATTATATATAAATTATTTGTCGAGTTATAGGCTAAGAAATCTCGTATATTCCTGCTTCTAAAAAGAGGCGGTGCCACGCCCATTTTCCAAAATTTTTACGGTTTTTGTCTTATGTTCGTAGTTAGACTCCTTCCATAAAATTTTAATGATATATCTTTATATTTGACAGAGATATCGCTTAAAATGTTTTTATTAGGCCACTTTATAAGACCCATATATAAAAGTGGGTGTGGTCGTCAACCGATTTTGGAAATTTTTCGTCCAAACATTTTCCTAAGTAAGTATATCACGCGTACTAAATTTCATTGATATATCTTCAATGGTTTCTGAGTTATGACTCATAAAACTTTCAATATTTGCCCCTTAATAGGTGGGCGGGCACCGCCCATTTTCCACAATTTTTGTGTTTTTTGTTTTATGTCCATAGATGGACTCATGCCACAAAATTTCAGTGATAGATCTTTATATTTGACAGATATATCGCTTAAAATATTTTTATTAGGCCCTTTATAGTTCCCATATATAAAAGTGGGCGTGGCCGTCGACCGATTTTCACAATTTTCCGTCAAAACATTTGCCTAAGTAAGTAAATCACGCATGCCAAATTTCATAGATATATCTTCAATGGTTTCTGAGTCATGACATATAAAACTTACCATGTTTGACCCTTAATAAGTGGGCGTGGCACCGCCCATTTTCCAAAGTTTCATCAAATTTCTTCCTAGAGGCCTGAGCTCAACACGTGGGTACAATTTCATCGCTCCAGCTATATTAGTGACTGAGATACCAAATTTCCGCTTTTTTCTATATAGGAAAAGTGGGCGTGGTCATGGTCCGATTTCGCCCATTTTCAATACCAACCGTCCCAGTCTCTATACCAAATTGCATTCCAAATTTCATCAAAATATCTCAATTTTTGCGCGAGTTATCGTGCGCACAGACGGACGGACGGACGGACATGGCTCAATCGATTTCTCTTTTCATCCTGATCATTTTGATATATATAAGTCTATATCTATCTCGATTATTTCATTCTGTTACAATCCACCGTTATGTGATTAAAACTATAATACTCTGTGTACTAGTACAGCTGAGTATAAAAATCAAGAGGCGTTTCTCAACATATGTTAGAGTAATTCGGTATGTGGTTATATTGTTATATGACTAGGGAAGCTAAAAATATGCAAATGCATATTTACGGTCAAAATGCATTTCGTGCTTATTTGGCACTTAATCTGGCAATATCGAAAAGTATTGAGCTGGCAACAAGGCTTATTAACTATCGATCTGAGCCCCGGAGCGGAGCATTTTCCCTTATAAAAATTCACCACGACAGCCATGTTGCAGTAACGAACCTAGTAACGTTACGACAACGCGTGCCTTATTTTCTAGTTACATTTGCAATAACATTCTTAATAGTGAACCAAAAAACGTACCCATAAGTTTTGTGTACGTGTGATAGGGAATATCATCTTCTGGCACAAGCACATGCTCTCTCTTTTCTATTCTTCTTTTATTGAAGCTATTGACCAAAAAAGATGCAATATATTATGTAGGACAAATATATCACTTTGGATCGCGATTCATATTAATGGTCTGATGAATCGCAGACTAGTGCTACACGTTCAATATGAATATTGCGATATTTTTCTCGCTCTGAGGCTTAAAATATTTTACTTCCGTCCTTTTCACACTCACTTTCAATTCGTTTATTGCCAATATTGCGATCCGGATCGCGGATTTCGAAATTTCTAAATATTTTGCGATCCACGGTCAATATTAATCGTTTTCCGCATACAAGAGCTTTTTCTCGGAAAACCGCAAAAAACATATGATAGTTCAATGCAACCCTGCGCAATATTAATGGAATGGTTTCCTTTGCTTTGTAAAAAGATCTCATGTATTTACATAAATACAAATCTAAAATTAATTTAAAGTATTTTATAGTATTTAAAAACAATTTTTTTAAATGGGGAAAATGTGAATTGTACGTTTCAGTTCCCATATTATTATTATTTTGCAAAATTCGTTAAATAAAAATATAAGCTTGAAATGAAATACATACATACATACATTTTTTGAGCATATTTCAGGTATTTTTTAGGCATACATATATGCATGCATATTTTGAAATTTTTCGTGCATATTTTTAGCTTCCCTAGTTATGACTAGCTGATCATTTGTCGGAATCGGCTAAATCGGTCACTATAACATATAGCTGCCATGCAACCGATTGTTAAGATATAGCTTTTTTGCGGTATAGCTTCTCAATTTAATCTACCAGAACGATCTAAATAATCTTTATCCACATAGCTTTCCGAATTCAAAATGCAAATTAATAAATATTTGACAATGTAAAATTTAATATTTTAGCGATTTTAGCCGTTCCACCTAACCATTGTACTCATATTTTCTATATGTGCTTATATCTTAATATCTTGATCGAAAAAAGAGAAAATATTGTTAATTTAGTTATTCTGAGTTGGGACATTGTGTTGTTTTCGCGATGTCACGTTACAAATTTTTTCCTAAGCTTATAAAAATCAAACTAGTGCATATATTTTCACGTCAAACCCGAGAGCTCTGGCATAGCAGGCGCGCACTCTACCCACTGCACCACAGCGGACACTTCTACCTTAATCGTTCATTGTAATATTGAATCAAAATTCGCAGAGTTTTGCATTTTTCTAATAGCACCTAAAAATTTCATTTACATTTTGTCCCGTTCGCCATCGCCCTTTAAATGTTAATTGCTCAGAAACTTGAAATCATTAGCACTTCTTATTTGCACCAATTATACTACTACTCAAGTGCTCTCTAAAAATGAAAATAATAAAAGAAATATTCAACGCTATGCAGACTTTATTGAGCTTTAAAGGCATACGAACGTCACGTTAGCCATTCTGGAATTGTCCATATGTAATTAAAAATATGCCGACCAGCACACAGCAGAGTATCTAATGTTCGATTCCACTCGAATTTAGGCTTCCTTACTTGTTATTATAAGTAGCATGCGTTTGGAGATATGCCTTATCTAAAGCCTAGTCAAGTAGTAAGCACTGAAGAAGCCAACAGTTATCAGATTGGTGATTTTAACGATTGTCAAAAAACTGTGCGATTAATACCGAAAGATATTTGTCCCGGATTGATCTCTTTCGAGAACAATCGGTCCACAATTAGTCCCCGCTTGTTCCCCTACGGGTATAAATGTAGACTAATTGTAGACCAATTGTTCCCTAACGGGTATAAATGTAGATTAATCGCTTTCTTCCCGAACGGGTATAAATGTAGATTAATCGCTTTCATTCCGAACGGGTACAAATCTAGATTCCTTAAATGTAGACATTTTACAAAAATATGCAATGTATTTAAAAAATTGTAGAACAACCGGTAAAACGAATTGAACACCCTTTTTTAATAACAATTTTAACAAAATGTTGCCTAAAATATCCTATAAAAAATTCTTTACATTACGCTCATATAATGCATACTCAAAACTTACAATTTTTTTAATTTATTTATTGAGATTTTTTTACAAAAGTAAAACATTATATAATCTCTATTTAAATATGCATGAACATTTACAATTTTTTAAGGAAAAATCTACATTTGTGATTGATCTACATTTGTACCCGTTGCGGATGAAAGCGATTAATCTACATTCGTACCCGTTCGGGATGAAAGCGATTGATCTACATTTGTACCCGTTGCGGATGAAAGCGATTAATCTACATTCGTCCGCGTTCGGGATGAAAGCGATTGATCTACATTTGTACCCGTTCGGTATGTTAGTGATTAATCTACATTGGTACCCGTTCGGGTATACAAGTTGAACAATTAGTTTCTTCATAGGACATGCTCGAACAAATGCGATCAATTCACTCCATATAAAGGGATGTAAATTGTATTAGTCGCATGCTCCCTTGCGATTGATCCCGGACACATCCCGGATTAATCGCATTTTTTGCAGGGTATGTAGGTACAAACGCGAATTCCATTTACTGGTGTTAACTTCATATTATAATTAACTACAGAATATAGCAATAATACACTGGCGCGAACTTAACTTTAAAGAGTTTTAAGACCGAGCTTATCTCCCAATTCGACGCACACTCTCTAATTTTTGTTTTTCGGGTACTTTGTAAAAAGATTTTGTCTGAGGGAACCCCTAGTGAAATGGCGAATAATTTTCTGCAAATTTAAAATGGCAGTACAAAAATTTTACCTCAGGCAGCCAAACCGTTTGGCGTTTGGAAATGAAAACAACCGCCCATTTGTGTCACAGGGTAGTTTCACGCATGCCAATGATATTTACGGTATGGAATGACAGAACTACGGCTTCGTAAATTTTCGATTATTATATGGATTTATAATTAATTCGATGACGCAAAGCCTTGCATCTGCATTCCCTTTTCTATGATTTTATAACTATTTTATAAATATTTATAAAAACACAAACTCGTTGTTAATCGTTTGATTATATGTGCAAATGCAACTACAATTCATACATACATAATTGTCAATAAATATTGATTTATGTATGTACATTAGGGTGGTCCTTAAAATCAAGTTGGCGATTTTCCTCGGTCTCACCCCCTAGATCGGTAACAGTACAGTCAAAGATATCACATATAAATTTTGCTCCCGATCGAAGATGGCTAAGGGGTGTCGCACAGGGGTAAAAGTTGAGACCGAGGTAAGGTCCAAACAATTTCGTAAAATTTTATTTAATTTTTTCAGTCTCCATATAATTTATTTCAAAAATTTATATGTGGTATCTTCGACTATATTAGCATCGACCCAGTCGGTGAGGTTCACGAAATATCATATACAATTTGTCTCCATACAATTGGGCACCATCCTAATGTACTTTCATGCAAGTAATAAATATAAGTGTTTTACATACATACATACATTTTTATAAATACTAATAATTTTAACTGAAATCATAATCACGTTTGGCTTATCAGGTGGCTTATTCGATTTTATTACTAACTACGTGCACCCATACATATATATGTGCATATGTAGCACAATAACAAAACTTGCTGCATTTCGTTTGTTATCTGACGATCAGCTTATCATTCAAATTCTTATGTTACAGTATCAGATCAAGTTTAATGTCTGGCGAAAGCGGAATAACACATCGAATTAGTCGTGTTGAAATTAAATTAAATTAGTGAACTTTCGTGATTTTAAAATTGTCTAAATATAATATAAATCAAGTAAGAGCGTGGCTGTCTATGGCCCTATCGAAGGCTTCATACCTTTCATGAATGGATCGGATTTGGTTTAATTTACACATATTTTGACCTTGATAGTTGACAGTAACATTGTTTACACAGTTTTATGTGCTTAGCTGTTTAAATTTAGAAGTTATAGCCCATAATGTCTATAGCTGAACAATCGGTTGTATGGCAGCTAAATGTTATTGTGGTCCGATTCGGTCAATTGTCAGCTTCTCCTAAATATACACTCACATTCCGAATTTCAAGCAGATATCTCAAAAACTAGTTTTCCTTCAAACAGATGGCTTAATCGACTTAGCTAATGATCCTGATCATACTTATTTGTATATATTTTGGTGGCTCTGTCACGCCTCCTTCTGTTACTTTCAAGATTTATATTTCGGCATATAATTATAATACCATTTCATTCTCATGAAAGGTATAAAAATAGACGATTTAAATGATTACCCCAGAAAGATTGAAAGAGTGATATACATACATAAATAAATAAGCTTGCGGAATTCACTAATAGCCGAATATAGCCGAATCTTAGTGCAACCATAATATTTCTATTTGCTGCGTAAGTTGTGCGCATTGTGTTGATAAATATGTACATATCTATGACTATCATACAAAAATATGGACTTTGTTTTGTGATTCGTTAAGTGTTAAGCCATTTTAAAGCAATCGAAATCAAAACCTTCATTCCGCGATGTTCTTCCTTGTCAAATCATTTAGAAAAAAACTTCTTGAACAAATCAGTGCCGTTAAATGAAAGCAGCTTAACTCAAAATATGATAGTAATAACAATAATAATAATAATACTAATAATAATAATAATAATAATAATAATAATAATAATAATAATAATAATAATAATAATAATAATAATAATAATAATAATAATAATAATAATAATAATAATAATAATAATAATAATAATAATAATAATAATAATAATAATAATAATAATAATAATAATAATAATAATAATAATAATAATAATAATAATAATAATAATAATAATAATAATAATAATAATAATAATAATAATAATAATAATAATAATAATAATAATAATAATAATAATAATAATAATAATAATAATAATAATAATAATAATAATAATAATAATAATAATAATAATAATAATAATAATAATAATAATAATAATAATAATAATAATAATAATAATAATAATAATAATAATAATAATAATAATAATAATAATAATAATAATAATAATAATAATAATAATAATAATAATAATAATAATAATAATAATAATAATAATAATAATAATAATAATAATAATAATAATAATAATAATAATAATAATAATAATAATAATAATAATAATAATAATAATAATAATAATAATAATAATAATAATAATAATAATAATAATAATAATAATAATAATAATAATAATAATAATAATAATAATAATAATAATAATAATAATAATAATAATAATAATAATAATAATAATAATAATAATAATAATAATAATAATAATAATAATAATAATAATAATAATAATAATAATAATAATAATAATAATAATAATAATAATAATAATAATAATAATAATAATAATAATAATAATAATAATAATAATAATAATAATAATAATAATAATAATAATAATAATAATAATAATAATAATAATAATAATAATAATAATAATAATAATAATAATAATAATAATAATAATAATAATAATAATAATAATAATAATAATAATAATAATAATAATAATAATAATAATAATAATAATAATAATAATAATAATAATAATAATAATAATAATAATAATAATAATAATAATAATAATAATAATAATAATAATAATAATAATAATAATAATAATAATAATAATAATAATAATAATAATAATAATAATAATAATAATAATAATAATAATAATAATAATAATAATAATAATAATAATAATAATAATAATAATAATAATAATAATAATAATAATAATAATAATAATAATAATAATAATAATAATAATAATAATAATAATAATAATAATAATAATAATAATAATAATAATAATAATAATAATAATAATAATAATAATAATAATAATAATAATAATAATAATAATAATAATAATAATAATAATAATAATAATAATAATAATAATAATAATAATAATAATAATAATAATAATAATAATAATAATAATAATAATAATAATAATAATAATAATAATAATAATAATAATAATAATAATAATAATAATAATAATAATAATAATAATAATAATAATAATAATAATAATAATAATAATAATAATAATAATAATAATAATAATAATAATAATAATAATAATAATAATAATAATAATAATAATAATAATAATAATAATAATAATAATAATAATAATAATAATAATAATAATAATAATAATAATAATAATAATAATAATAATAATAATAATAATAATAATAATAATAATAATAATAATAATAATAATAATAATAATAATAATAATAATAATAATAATAATAATAATAATAATAATAATAATAATAATAATAATAATAATAATAATAATAATAATAATAATAATAATAATAATAATAATAATAATAATAATAATAATAATAATAATAATAATAATAATAATAATAATAATAATAATAATAATAATAATAATAATAATAATAATAATAATAATAATAATAATAATAATAATAATAATAATAATAATAATAATAATAATAATAATAATAATAATAATAATAATAATAATAATAATAATAATAATAATAATAATAATAATAATAATAATAATAATAATAATAATAATAATAATAATAATAATAATAATAATAATAATAATAATAATAATAATAATAATAATAATAATAATAATAATAATAATAATAATAATAATAATAATAATAATAATAATAATAATAATAATAATAATAATAATAATAATAATAATAATAATAATAATAATAATAATAATAATAATAATAATAATAATAATAATAATAATAATAATAATAATAATAATAATAATAATAATAATAATAATAATAATAATAATAATAATAATAATAATAATAATAATAATAATAATAATAATAATAATAATAATAATAATAATAATAATAATAATAATAATAATAATAATAATAATAATAATAATAATAATAATAATAATAATAATAATAATAATAATAATAATAATAATAATAATAATAATAATAATAATAATAATAATAATAATAATAATAATAATAATAATAATAATAATAATAATAATAATAATAATAATAATAATAATAATAATAATAATAATAATAATAATAATAATAATAATAATAATAATAATAATAATAATAATAATAATAATAATAATAATAATAATAATAATAATAATAATAATAATAATAATAATAATAATAATAATAATAATAATAATAATAATAATAATAATAATAATAATAATAATAATAATAATAATAATAATAATAATAATAATAATAATAATAATAATAATAATAATAATAATAATAATAATAATAATAATAATAATAATAATAATAATAATAATAATAATAATAATAATAATAATAATAATAATAATAATAATAATAATAATAATAATAATAATAATAATAATAATAATAATAATAATAATAATAATAATAATAATAATAATAATAATAATAATAATAATAATAATAATAATAATAATAATAATAATAATAATAATAATAATAATAATAATAATAATAATAATAATAATAATAATAATAATAATAATAATAATAATAATAATAATAATAATAATAATAATAATAATAATAATAATAATAATAATAATAATAATAATAATAATAATAATAATAATAATAATAATAATAATAATAATAATAATAATAATAATAATAATAATAATAATAATAATAATAATAATAATAATAATAATAATAATAATAATAATAATAATAATAATAATAATAATAATAATAATAATAATAATAATAATAATAATAATAATAATAATAATAATAATAATAATAATAATAATAATAATAATAATAATAATAATAATAATAATAATAATAATAATAATAATAATAATAATAATAATAATAATAATAATAATAATAATAATAATAATAATAATAATAATAATAATAATAATAATAATAATAATAATAATAATAATAATAATAATAATAATAATAATAATAATAATAATAATAATAATAATAATAATAATAATAATAATAATAATAATAATAATAATAACAAGTAAGGAAGCCTAAGTTCGAGTGCAATCGAACATTAGATACTCAGCTGTATGCTTTCATTGTTTGTTTGCGTTTGTTCGATATAGGGTGTATTTTATATGAAACGAGTGCTGCATAAACAGGGCGCAGCCACGCCCATTTTCAAAATTTATATCAATCATCCAAATAAGCATACAAATATTATTGTTAGTGCAAAATTTCATCCCTCTATGACTTTTAGTTACAAAGACTTCACGTTACAAATTCCAAAAGGGTGTTCCAGAAATATCTTTGTTAAAAAGTAGGCGTGGTCATAAACCGATTTCAATACATTTTTGCGTGTCTATTAACACATGTTATAAAAGTGTATAAACCAAGTTTCGTCATAATATCTCAATTATTTGTCGAGTTAAAGGCTAAGAAATCTCATATATCCCTTTGTCTAAAAAGAGGCGGTGCCACGCCCATTTTCCAAACTTTTTTATTTTTTGTTTCCGGTCTATTGTAAAACTCATGTCACAAAATTTCAATGAATTATCTTTATATTTCACATAGATATCGCTTAAAATGGTTTTATTAGGTCACTTTATAATACACATATATAAAAGTGGGCGCGGTCGTCAACCGATTTTGGTAATTTTTCGTCCACACATTTGGCTAAGTAAATATATCACGCGTACCAGATTTCATCGATATATCTTTAACGGTTTCTGAGTTATGGCTTATTAAACTTTCAATATTCGCTCCTTAATAAGTGGGCGTGGCACCGCCCATTTTCCAAAATTTTTGTAGTTTTTGTTTTATGTCCATAGTTGGACTCCTGCCACAAAATCTCAGTGATTGATCTTTATATTTGACAGAGATATCGCTTAAAATGTTTTTATTAGGCCCCCTTATATTTCCTATATATAAAAGTGGGCGTGGCCGTCAACCGATTTTGATAATTTTTCGCCAAAACATTTGACTAAGTAATTATATTACGCGTACCGAATTTCATCGATATATCTTCAACGGTTTCTGAGTTATGACTCATAAAACTTTCAATGTCTGCCCCTTAATAAGTGGGCGTGGCACCGCCCATATTCCAAAATTTTTGTGTTTTTTGTTTTATGTCCATAGTTGGACTCATGCGACAAAATTTCAATGATAGATCTTTATATTTGACAGAGATATCGCTTAAAATGGTTTTATTAGGTCACTTTATAATACACATATATAAAAGTGGGCGTGGCCGTAAACCGATTTTGATAATTTTTCGTCAAAACATTTGTCTATGTAAGCAAATTACGCGTACCAAATTTCATCGATATATCTTCAACGGTTTCTGAGTTATGACATATAAAACTTTCAATGTTTGACCCTTAATAAGTGGGCGTGGCACCGCCCATTTTCCAAAACTTCATCAAATTTCTTCATAAGGGCCCGAGCTCAATACGTGGGTAAAATTTTAAAACTCTAGCTATATTAGTGGCTGAGATACCAAATTTCCGATTTTTTCTATATAGGAAAAGTGGGCGTGGTCATGGTCCGATTTCGCCCATTTTCAATACCAACCGTCCCAGTCTCGATACCAACTTGCGTTCCAAATTTCATCAAAATATCTCAATTTTTGCGCGAGTTAGAGTGTTTACAGACGGACGGACGGACGGACGGACGGACGGACGGACATGGCTCAATCGATTTCTCTTTTCACCCTGATCATTTTGATATATATAAGTCTATATCTATCTCGATTATTTCATTCTGTTACAATCCACCGTTATGTGATTAAAACTATAATACTCTGTGTACTAGTACAGCTGAGTATAATAATAATAATAATAATAATAATAATAATAATAATAATAATAATAATAATAATAATAATAATAATAATAATAATAATAATAATAATAATAATAATAATAATAATAATAATAATAATAATAATAATAATAATAATAATAATAATAATAATAATAATAATAATAATAATAATAATAATAATAATAATAATAATAATAATAATAATAATAATAATAATAATAATAATAATAATAATAATAATAATAATAATAATAATAATAATAATAATAATAATAATAATAATAATAATAATAATAATAATAATAATAATAATAATAATAATAATAATAATAATAATAATAATAATAATAATAATAATAATAATAATAATAATAATAATAATAATAATAATAATAATAATAATAATAATAATAATAATAATAATAATAATAATAATAATAATAATAATAATAATAATAATAATAATAATAATAATAATAATAATAATAATAATAATAATAATAATAATAATAATAATAATAATAATAATAATAATAATAATAATAATAATAATAATAATAATAATAATAATAATAATAATAATAATAATAATAATAATAATAATAATAATAATAATAATAATAATGATAATAATGATAATAATAATAATAATAATAATAATAATAATAATAATAATAATAATAATAATAATAATAATAATAATAATAATAATAATAATAATAATGATAATAATAATAATAATAATAATAATAATGATAATAATAATAATAATAATAATAATAATAATAATAATAATAATAATAATAATAATAATAATAATAATAATAATAATAATAATAATAATAATAATAATAATAATAATAATAATAATAATAATAATAATAATAATAATAATAATAATAATAATAATAATAATAATAATAATAATAATAATAATAATAATAATAATAATAATAATAATAATAATAATAATAATAATAATAATAATAATAATAATAATAATAATAATA